>PXOB01000063.1:0-84751 GCA_003012115.1 Trichothecium sympodiale | reverse complement strand
AATAGAATATAATTAATAAATACTAAAAGAAAATATAAGTAATATATAATAATTTATTTAAGAGTTTAAAAAAGCTTAAAAGAAAAAGTATAGTTAAAAAGACTATAAGGAATTAATATAAAAGAAAAAGATTATAAAAAATATAAAAAAGGAAATTATTAAATTTTAAAGGTAAATTATTTAAAATTAAAAATTAAAAATAAAAGAAACTACTTTAAGAAACTTTAATAATAACTTATTATAATTATATAAATGTAATAAAGATAAGAATATTAATTACCTAACTTATTTAATTAAAATATTTATCTTTTTTATTCTTAAGGAGCTTTTTAATAATATTATAATTAAATAAGATATTAATAATATAATAAATAAAAAAGCCTATAATAATATTTTAATTAATATATTAATTATTAAATAATTATAAGTAAAATATTAACTAGGTAATATATTTCTTATATTAAATAATATTTTAAGAAATAAGAATTAATAAGAAAAAAGGAAAAGAATATAAGTAAATATATATAATATTAAAAAAAAAAGTAATAATATTAATAAAATATTTAATAATATATTAAGTAATTATAATAATATAATACTTTAAAGAATTAAATATAATATATTTATAATATATATTATTAATATATTAGGATTTCCTATAAAAGGTCTTTCCTTTTTAAAATTTATTATAAAATAAATATTTATAATTATAAAAAATTAATAAATATTAAAAAGAAAATAATAATATTTTAATACTATCTTATACTTTTAAAATAGAAATAAAGCTAATACTTATATATTAGAAATAAGAAATAATTATAATTTAAATAATAAAAATATAAAAATCTTTATAATTACTTATTATTATAAAGATAGGAAGAATATAAGCCTTATTTTTTAATTAGTAAAAATAATAAGCTTTAATTATAGAATTAATTTATACTATTTAAAAAATCTCCTTTAAATAAGATTAAAGATAATAATTCTTTATAAAAGTATAAATTATTAATTAAAAATCTAATATATAATATTAAATATTTTAAATAAATTATTTAAATAAAAACTAAAAGAAAATAGTAAGCTTATTATAAAATACTATTAAAAGAAATATAAACTTAAAGATATTATAAGAAATAAAATCTATAGGGAGAATAATAATAATAATATTTATAAATAATTCTATAAAAGTAAGAGTATTTATAAAAGTATATATAAAGATAGGAATATATATAAGAATAAGAATTAAAAATATTATAAGAATAAGATTAAAATTTAATAAAACTATAAAGATAAGAAAAGGAATAATAAAAATATATTATTTAATATTAAAAGTAAAACCTTAAGAAGTATATAATAAGAAAGGATTTTAAGAAAATATTAATATTAAAAAAAGGTTAATATTAAAATTTTAAAAATAATTAAAAAGATTAAAAGTATTTTATATATAGTTAAATATAATTACTTAATACTTAAATATAATAATATAAGAAAACTTATTAATAATAAGGTTAAAAAAATAAAAAGATAATTTATATTATAAAATATAATTAATAAGAAGGAAAAAAGAAAAAGAAAATAATTCTTTAATTTATTTAGTAAATAAAAAGGAAATATAGAGAAAGTAAGAGGAATAATAATAATAATATAAGCTTATATATTAAAAATAATATTTTCTTCTTTATTTAAGTCTTAATTAAATAAAAAGGTAGGATAAGTTTAAGAAAGAATATTAGTATTTTATAAGAATTATTCTTTACGAAAAGTAAAAAAAAGAATATAATCTTTTCTTTAATAAAGAATAATAAAAAGATTAGCTAAATTATTAAAAGCTTCTTACTTAAAGCTTTTATATTTTAATAATAATAAAAGAAATATAAATATAGGAAGATTAGCCTTTATATATTCTTTCTTTTTCTTAAAGATATTACTATAGCTATAACTAGTTATCAATAATTAAAAAAGAAAAACTATTATAAAACGTTTTTAATAAATTAAATAAATTAATAATATAAATAGTAATAATTTTAAAAAAGAAGAAAAATAGATTTAAAAAGTATTTATAAATAAATATAATATTATAAGGTATTTAATATCTTCTTTAATAATTAATATAATAATATTATAAACTATTAAGTAATAATATAAGGATATATTATAGAAGGGGGAGGGATAGTTATAATATACCTTAGGTTATTATATTACTTAAGATTATATAGTAGATTTACTAGGAATACTCTAGGAGTTTTCTATAAGTAATTATATTTAAGAGAGAACTTAAGCTTTAATTACTATATAAATAAAGACTTACCTTTTTATACTTACTTAGCTTATTATACCTTTTATATATTATAATATTTTAATTTATTATATAAATTATATTCTTTTTTAAATTTTTAAAGTTATTTAATATAGTTTTTATTATTATAAAGAAATTGAAAAATCTAATAATATAAGCTTTTTAAAATAATAAGTTTTATTTAAAAATATTAAAAATGAAAAGAAATCTTTAGTAAAATATAAAAGAAATATAGTAAAAGAAAGTTAATTAAGTAAATAATTAATTAAATAATTAAATAATTAAATAATTAAATAATTAAATAATTAAATAATTAAATAATTAAATAATTAAATAATTAAATAATTAAATAATTAAATAATTAAATAATTAAATAATTACTTAATTAATTAATATAATTATTTAAATCCTTTTTTTTATTTCTTCTTCTTTAAATATATCTTTTTTCTAGCTTTTTAAGAAAATTAATTATTTAATAATATTAACTAAAAGTAAATTTTATTTTTAATAATAATATTATTATTAATAAAAAAAGTATTTTTAATCGTAGCTAAAGTAATAAGTATAGTTAAATATTATTTAATTAAGATAAATAGAATAGGAAATCTTAAAGAATTAAATTTCTAAAATTCTAGAATATTAACTTAAAATAAGTTAATTAATAAGAAATAATAATTAAAAAGTTAAAAAACTTACTTTTATATTTAATATTTTATTTTTTAAATAAATAATTATTTTTTCTTTAATTTTAAGTTTTTTTTAAATAAGTAAACTTTTATTAAAAGAATTATTCCTTATAGTATTAAAAGGAAGGGTAAAAAATAGTTTAAAAAGGATAAAGTAAATTATTATCTTTTTTTTAAAAGAACCTTATAAAATATTAATTAAAATATATATTAAAGATATTATAAACTTATTTAAAATAAGCTTTTTTAATATTTTTGATATATTTTTAAATATATTAAAATAAATATCTAAAAGACTTTTAGATTTAAAATAGTATAATTTAAACCTTAGATTTAATATAATAATTATTAAATAAAGCTTAGAAAGCTTTAATTCCTTATAATTCGAAAAGTTTTAGGGGAAATATTTCTCTAGCTTATTTAAGCTTTTTAATAAGCTATTATATAAAGTAAAATAAAAAGCTTATTAAAGAAGTATTAGTTTAAAATAAATAAATAAATAAATAAATAAATAAATAAATAAATAAATAAATAAATAAATAAATAAATAAATAAATAAATAAAGGAATAAAGGAATAAATATACCTTTTCAAAAAGAATTAAAGATATTTTATAATAAGCTCCTTATAGCTTTTTAAGCTAATTAAAGAAATTACAAGTTTTTAAAAAGCTTATAAATATAATTATAAAGGTTTAACCTTATAACTTTATTAAAGGCTTTAAAAAAACTTTAAAAACTTTAGTTAGATTAGAAATATATTCCTAATTTAATTTAAAAAAGAAATTCTTTTAAAATTCCTTATTATTTATAAGCTTATTAATAAGAGTTAAAGGATTTTTTAATTCTAAAAGAGCTTTTAATATATAATAAGTTAAATTGTAATATATAGAATTATTTATATTTATAATTAGTATATAAATAATAAAAATATAAATAAAAGTATATTTATTAAAATAATTTTCTTATTTATTTTTAAAATTCCTTTAGAAATAAACTTATTAATACCTTTTTAAAATAAGTTTTATTTTTAATTATATACTTTAATAAAGTAATAATTTATTATATATAATTTAGAAAGCTTATAAATAATTAATATATATATTAATATTATATTTTAAAATAAAATACTTATTATTATAAGATATAGAAATTTCTAATTCTTTATTTTTAATTTCTTTTATTTTTAATTTTATTATTTAATAAAATAGAATTATTAATATAATTAATTAATAATTCTATAAAACTTCTTATTTAATAAGATATCTTTAAAAAATATCTTATACTATAATATTAATTATATATATTAAATACTTTAAATTACCTTTAAAAGCTTTTTTATATAAAGAATAATATTCTTTATTAAAAGCTTTTATAAAAGTATTATTATTTAAAGTATTATTTCTTATAAAACTATATTTAAATATTAGTATTTATACTATTAAAAAAAGATATATATAAATACCTTTAAATATAGCTTTATTCTAAGTAAGGATAAAGTTTAAGAATTTCTTTAAATGCTTAAAATAAATAAAGTCTAATATAATATTTAATTAATTTATAAAAAGCTAGTAAGAAAATTAATAAAAATTGAAAAATAATATAAAAATAGAGAATCTTACTTATAAGCTTATAATAAAGGTTAAAGTTTTTATTTAAAAAGATAATAATAAAGCTTAAAAAAGCTATAGTATTATTAGCTATTTAAATATTAAAAGTTAAGGAAAGTTTCCTTAAACTTTTAAGATTATTTATTAAAATATTATTTAATTCTAATAAATTAAAATTAAATAATCTTAATAAAACTAGCTTAATATTCTACTTATTTATAATAAGCTTATTATTATATATATTAATAAATATATAAATATAAAGCTTATTATATAAAAAAAAACTTACTTATTATAATAATTTAATAAAATTTAAAATTCTTTAAATTTAAAATATTAAAAGAAAGATTATTTTTAATAAGAAAATAGACTATAAGTTTAAAAGCTTTATTTTTATTAAGCTTATTAAATAAGCTTAATTATTTAGCTTTTTAAAAAAGATTAAATAAAATTATTTAAATAGGATTATTAATGAAATAAATAAAGAAATTTAAAAAGAAATAAAATAGAAATATATATATACTTATATAATATATATAACTTATATTTTAAGCTCTTTTTCTTTTTAAATAAGTAAGTCTTTAGCTTAAAATAAGTTATTTTTAAATATATAAGAATTTAAAGTCTTAATAATATTAATTAAAAAAGAAAGACTTTTAGAAATACTTATATTAAATTTAATTATATTTCCTAAATTAAAAACTATAAGTAAAGATATATTACTTAATTAAGTATAGTTTCTTCTTATATTAAAAATAATTTCTAAATTAAAAGCTAAAGTATAAGAAGTTAGTTTATAATTATTAAAAGAAGATATTTTAAAATTATTATATAGTAAATTATATAATAATTTAAAATAATAAAATATATATAAAGATATATATATAATAGTAAGTTTTTAATAAATAAAATAAATAATACTTATATAAGTAATAAATAATTTAAAGGAATAAAAGAAAAAGAAAAAGTAAAAAATCTAAAAATATATATACTTTTTTCTTTTTTAAAGAATATTCTAGAAATCAATTAATTTATAAGCTAATTTATAAGCTAATCTATAACTTAATATTTTAGAATATTTTAAAAACTTATTAATATATAAATTAATTTATAAGCTAATTTATAAGCTAATTTATAAGTTAATTTATAAGCTAATATTTTAAAATATTCTAAAATACTTTAGAAATTTATTAACTTATAAGTTTATTTATAAGCTAATTTATAAGTTAATTTATAAGTTAATATTCTAGAATTTTCTAAAATACTTTAGAAATTTATTAACTTATAAGTTTATTTATAAGTTAATTTATAAGCTAATTTATAAGCTAATTATAAAGGCTCGAGCTTATAGCTTGTATAAGCCTTATAGATTATATAAGAAGAGAGGACTTAAGGGGGACTTAAGATAGACTTAAGATAAACTTAAACCTTTTCTTCTTTAAGTAATTTAATATTATAATATATACTTATTTATAATTACTAAAGGCTAGCTTATTATAATTAAACTACTTTATAAGAAATATTAATATTAATTTAAACCCTTAAGGAAAGCTCTTTAAAAAGAAAAAGAATATATTTTATAATATAATAAGTAATATATAAAATCCTAATAATATAGAATTATATATAAGCTTAAATTAAAACTAAAGCTATAGCTTAAGCTATATTTAAAGCTTAATATATAGAAATTATTAAAGCTATCTATACTTAATAAAATATAATTAATAAATTAAATATAAATTATTAATATAATAAGATTATAATATTAATAAGTAAGGACCTTACTTCCCTTATTCCTATAAATAAGGTTCTTAATATATAAGTAAATAAGGTTCTTAAAGTCTTTATTATATAAATAAATAAATTCCTAGCTACATTTATATTAAAGGTATTTATAAAGCTTATTAAATAACTTATTAAGAAGCCTTTATTAATAAATAATTATTATAATAATAATAATAAAATAATCTATATTAAAAGTTATATAAAATATAGTATTTATTAGAGAATATAAAGAATAATTTATATTTATTATTTAAAACCTTTTAAATAAAATATAAGCTTAAGTAATAGCTTACTATAAGTTAAGTAGTAATAATTCTATATTAAATTTAAAAGACTTTTTTAAGTATTTTAATATTACTTTTAAAGATCCTTACTATTAGGAAACTACTTTAGTAAAATTAAATTAAATTTAATAAAAAGAAAATAAGTCTTTTATAATTTTCTTTCTTTAATTTAAATAAAAATTAATATTAATAAAAAGTCTCTTATAAATATAAAAGATTAAATTCTAAAAATTATATTATATATTAAATAAAAAGCTAAAAGAATATAGCTTAAGATAAATAATGTTATATAATAATTATACTTAAGCTATTAGCTTTTATTAAAGTATAGCTATAGAACTTAAATTTTATAAATTTAAAGAAAAATTTAAAAAAATAAAAAAAAGATTATTACTTTAAGTTAATTATAATAAATATAGTAATATGATAATAATAAATATTAATATAAAGTATATAGGAAAAGAAGAAAGAAAAAATAAGAATTAGTAATTAAAGAAGGATAAATAAGAAAGTATTTAAATTAGTTTTTAATAAGCTTAATAAATAATTAATAAAGTCTTAAAAGCTTAAAAAATATTAAAAAGCTATTTATAATATAAGAAATAAAAATACTTTACTTTTAAATATTTATTACTATTTATAAAATAATCTATTAATATTTAAATATTAAAAGTAAAAAAAAATAGTTTAAAAATAAGTTTAAAAAAATTTAAAAAATAAAGGTTTAGGAAAAAAATAACCTTTTTATAAAATCTTATATAGGGATAAGAAAGATTAAAAATAAAAGTAATTTAAAAAGAAGTTAAAGAAATAAAAATATAAATAAATAAAATATTATTCTTTATTTTAATATTTTATTAATTCTTTAAATTCTTTTATATATAAATTAATAATAAATATAATTATTATAAAGTAATAAATAAATAAGCTATATAATACTTTAATTTAGAGTAAATAAAACTATTAAAGTAAAGATGTTTAGGAATTATCTTAAGTAAGAAAAAAGGATATAAAATAATATTAATAATTAATATAATAATTAATATTAATAAATAATAGTTTAAAACCTTTTTATATATTATTTTAAATAAGCTTATAATATAACCTTAAGCAAACTATAGCTTTAATATAAAAAGGTTATATTAAATATTATTAAAAGCTAATTATAAATTAAAATAGTAAGAAATTTAATAATTAAAGAGAAAATATAATAAAAGATAAAAGATTTTAAGATTAATATTTAATAAATTATTTAATATTAATAAAAATAGAAAAAATAAAATATTACTTTAATTAAGATAAAAATTTATAAGATAATTTTTATCTTATAAGTAATAATTAATATAGTAAAATAAAAGGCTTTAAAAGAAAAGATTTTATTAAAACTAAAAGACTTAATATTAACTTTTAATAAAGAAAAAGCTAATAGCTTATTTCTATATTAAGGAATATTAAATTATTATATAAATTTAAAAAAGAATTTAAATAGAACCTTATTTAAATTACTATAAGAATTATTTTATAATATATTAAAAGATTATTTAATTAAGATCTATTATTAAATTATAGAATTTATAAATAAAAAATAAATTTACATAAGCTTTTTATTTATAATAATAGTTATATTATTAAGAAGGAAATTAAAAAGAAAATAATAATTTTATATAAATTATTAAACATTTAATAAAATAATAAAATAAAATAAATACTTTTATTATTAATAAAGGAAATACTATAGTTTCTCTTTAAAGTAAAGTAATTTATAAAATTAAATATTTATATTACTTTTTATAAAATAAAGATTATAAAAAATAAAGAATATTTTATAATTTTCTATTTTAAGTTTAATTTATTTAAATAGCTTATATATTCTTTTAATTTAATAAAAGCCTTTATAATTTTTTAAAAATATATAAATAAAGCTTTAAAAGATATATTAAGGGATTTTACTATAGCTTATTTAAATAATATTTTAATTTATATTTTATATAATAAAGAAAACTATATAAAAAGAATATAAATTATTTTAAAATAATTATAAATAATTAATCTTTAGCTAAACCTTAAGAAATATAAATTTATTATATATAAGGTTTAATACTTTAATTATATTATAATAATAAAAGAAAAATATATTTAAATTTAAAATAATTTAAGATAATTTAAAAATAAAAAATATTAATTAAAATAAAAGATATTTAAAACTTTTTAAGATTTTATATTAAATTTCTTAAAGATAGTAAAGCTATTATATAAATTTATAAAAAAAAATAATATTCTAATAGAATAAAGTAAAAACTAAAGCTTTCGAAAAGCTTAAAGAGATTTTTATATTATACTTAATCTTAGCTTAATAAGATCTTAAGAAAAAGATAGTATTAAAAATAAATTATTTAAGAAATATATTTAGAAAGTTTTATTTTTAATATAATAAAAAAAGCATCCTATACTTTATAGTATATTATTTAATTTAATTAATAATAAAAAAAAAGAATTATATAATTTATAATAAAGAATTATTAATAATAGTAATATATTTAAAAAAGTAATTAATAAAATTCTAAAGTATAAAGAAACTATTTTTAATATTTATAAATTATAAGAATTTAAAATATATTATTAAACTTAAGTTAATGTTTAAATAATAAATAAAATAAGTAAAAATACTATTCTTTTTAATTTTAATTTAATATATAGACTTAGCTTATAAGTAAAAAAACTAAATATATTCTTAAAGAAGGAATAAGATAAAAAAAGTAAAAATATAAAAATAGTTTGAATTTTATATTTAAAAAATAGTATAATAAGGAATATATAAGCTTTATTAATTTAATAATATAAAATTATTATATTTTTTAAAAGAAAAAGAAATTAAAATTAAAATTAAATAAAAATAAGTTTAGAATAAAATACTATAAGGAGTAATATTATTCTTAAAGCTATATCTTTAATTATTATAAGATTAAAGAATAACTTAAGATTAAAATTATAAGATTTATTTTAAAGCTATAGAAAATATAATATAAAAATTCTTAAGGGAAGTAAAGATTATAGGATAAATTATAAAGTATTTACTTAATATATAAAAATCATTTATATATAAAAACTACTTATAGTTATTAAAATAAAAATTATTTATAATTATTATTATTTAATAAATATATAAATTAGCTATTTGAAAGTATTTAAAAAAGAATATAATTTTTAAGTTATTATAAAAAGATTATTATTAAAATAATATATTAAAAGATATAGTATATTATATAAGGAATTATTATTATTACTATAATTATATATTATAATAATATATATAAAACTTATTTTAATTAATATTTATATTAAATTAATATTAAAAATAAATCTTTATAAATCTTTTAATTAACTTACTTATTAAAAATTAAAACTAAGTATAATATTTATTAATTATATTAAATAAATTATTAAAGTTTATTTAATTAGAAATAATATAGAATATATTAGCTAAAGTATATATAGAATAGTTTTAAGACTATTAGTAAAAATTCTATAGTTTTCTTTCTTAAATTATTTTAAATAAAAGATTAAATTAAATAAAGTATTTTTAAAGAATACTTTACTAATTAATTAATATTAAATAATTACTTTCTATAGTATATTATCTTTAAATAAATAGTAAAATTAAATATATAAATTAAAAAATATAAGTAATTCTATATTATATAGTTTCTTTTTTATAATATAATTGAATATAATATCTCTTAGCTTATTAAATAATAATTAATAATAAAGAATTATTTATAATTAAAGTAAATCTTTATAAATTATTATATAATTATAATATAAAAATAATCCTATACTTTAAAGAAATATAGGAAAATATAGCTAGCTTGAAAATATATTTTAAACTCTATATAATTCTTAAAAGATAAGATAAATTTAATATAATTATTAATTATATTTATATAATAAGAATAATAAAATATAGCAAATATAGCTTAATATTTAATAAAATATTTTTAAATAGGAAATAAAGTATAGCTTTTATTATAAAGTCTTAATTATATATTATATATAAAGTAATAATAATATTAATACTTTTTATAATTATATTAAATATTCTTAATAATATATATTTAATACTCTATATTAATTAAATAAAAAAAGTAATAAATAACTTATACTTATTATAAACTTAAATTAATATATAATTAAGCTTAGTATAATTAATATAAGATTATAAAATAAAAAATTAAAAAGTTTAAAATAAAAGAAATATTAATAGTAAAAAATATATAAAGAAAAAAGAAAGAATAATAAATTTTAATTAAATAAAAAGGCTATAATAATTTAATATAAGAATTATTAAAGGAATATTTAAATATTTAAATATTAAATAAATTTAAAGTATAATAAAGTAATATTAAAGAAAATAATAAGCTATAATTAAACTAAGCTTATAAAGGTATTTTATTTATTAAAAATACTATTTAAAAAATCCTTAAAGGGAGATAGCTAGTTTTAATAATATTCTTTTAAAAAAATCTCTATAATCTTAAATAATAAAAAGCTAGAGCTAGATAAAGATAAAAAAAAATATAATAAGAATAATAATAATAATAATATTAATAATAATAATAAAAGTAAGAATAAGCTAGGGATTCTATAGCTAAGATAAGAAAAATATAGAATTAATAAATATAAGAAGGAAAGTAAGATATATAGTAAAGGTAATTATTATTATTATAAAATTATTATAATATTTATAATAATTAGCTTTATTAATTTAATAAAATTATTCTTAATATATTTAATTAAAAAGAATTAATAATATAAAATTAATATAAAGGAAAAAAAATTAATTTATAATAATATTATAATAAAAAATAAATATAATATTTATAGTAATTTAAATAAGCTATTATTATATAAATTAATTATAGCTATAAGTTAAAGTAAAGGTAAGGTTAATTAGAATAAGTTTATTAAAAAGCTATTTATAAGCTAAAAGAGAATTATTTTAAATAATTTTAAAAATATAAATAAAGTAAATAAAAGATAAATTTATAATAATAATATTAAAAGTTTTATATTAAATATAAATAATATTATAAAAAGCTTTAGAGAAAACTTACTTAATATTAAAAATATTACTTTACTTAAGATATATAATTTAAATAATATAATTACTAGCTTTAGTAATTATATAAAAGTTTTATAAATATAATATAAAGTAAAAGAATTAATTAATATTAACTTAATTTAATAATATAATAAGTATATTTTAATATACTTTATATATATTTAGCCTTATTTAATAATATAATAATTTAAATTATTAATAATAAGATAATTAATATAAAATAAATAAAAGTAAGAAATCTATATAATAAAAATAAACTCTTTATTAAATAAATTATATTTAATAAAATATAGACTTGAAGTATATTTTATTTATAAAGAATTAATTAAATAATATTAAGATAGGAATAATTAAAACTTATACTATTAGCTTTATAATTTAAAAGAGTAAAACTTTATTCCTTATTTAAAAGAAAAAGTAAGGGTAATATAATAGCTATAAATATTAAAAATATTAATATAATTAAAAAAAAATAAAATGAAATAATTTATTTATAGTAATAAAGTAAAGATAGGTAGGGAATAAGATAAGAAAGAATAATAATAATATATAATTAAATAAATAAAAGTTATAATATAATATGTAAAAGGTACGATAAGCTAAGTAAGTATAAGAAGGTAGGTTTCTATTTATATAGTAATTAAAGCTTAAGTTCTTTCTTAAGTATAATTATTTATAGAAAACTCTTAAGGTACTCCTAGTAAATCTATTATATAATCTTAAGTAATATAATAACCTAAAGTATATTATAATTATCCTTCCCCTTTTTATAATATATTTTTATATTATTACTTAATAGCTTATAATATTACTTTATTAATTACCAAATTAGATATTAAGTACTTTATAGTATTATATTTATCTATAAATACCTTTTAAATCTACTTTTTTTTCCTTTTTAAACTATTACTATTTATATTATTAATTTATTTAATTTTTTAAACAATTTTTATAATAGTTTTTCTTTCTTAATTATTAATAACTAATTATAATTATAATAATATCTTTAAGAAAAAGAAAAGATATATAAAGGCTAATCTTCTTATATTTATACTTCCTCTATTATTATTAAAATATAAAGGCTTTAAGTAAAAAACTTTTAATAATTTAATTAATCTTTTTATTACTTTTTGCTAAAGAAGAGATTATATTCCCTTTTTTACTTTTCGTAGGGAATAATTCTTATAGAATATTAGTATTCTTTTCTAGATTTATTTTATTTCTTTATTTAATTAAGATTTAAATAGGGAAAAAAATATTATTCTTAATATATAAGCTTATATTATTCTTATTACTTTTCTTACTTTTTCCGCCCTTCCTTTCTACTTATTAAATAAGTTAGGGAATTATTTTCTTTTCTTTTTTTCTTTTTTATTAATTATATTTTATAATATAAATTATTTTTCTATTCCTTCTTACCTTACTATTAATAAGTCTTTTTATATTATTATATTTAAATATTAAATAGCTATACTTAAATATATATAAAGCGTTTTTAACTTTTTTTAATTATTTTTAAAGTTTTAATATTAATTATTTTTTAATATTAATATTTTCCTATAATCTTTTCTTATTATATATTTCTTAAGGTTTTACTTTTAATATTAAATAGTTTATTTTTATTATTTTCTTTTTTATTTTTATAATTTTATTAAGTTTTAGTCTTATTCCTATAGTATTTTTAATTCTTATTCTTATATATACTCCTATCTCTATATATATTTTTATAAATATTCTTATTCTTATAGAATTACTTATAAATACTATTACTATTATTCTCCTTATAGACTTTACTCTTTATAGTATTTTTAAATTTATATTTCTTTTAATAATATCTTATAATAAGCTTATTACTTTTTCTTAGCTTTTATTTAAGTAATTTATTTAAAATACTTAATATTATATATTATATTTCTAATTAATAACTTATACTTTTATAGAAAATTATTATACTTAATCTTACTTAAAGGAGATTCCTTAAGTAATATATATTAGCTTTATAATTAAGGCTTACTATTTTTACTAATTAAAAAGTAAGGCTTACGCTCTTCCTATTTTTATAATAGTAAGGAACTATAAAGATCTTAATATTTTTATTATTTAAATTATAGCTATTTTTTATTTTTAATATATAAGCGCTAGTTTTATTCTTATTTTAAAAATATAAAATAATATTAAAATATTATTATTTTCTTTTTCTAATATTTATTAACTTTTTATAATTATAATTATATTTCTTTATAATAAATTTTAAAAAGTAAAAACCTTTTATAAGAAATCCTAATATATTAATAATATATATTATAAATATATTATATTTAATTCTTTAGAATATTATATTATTATAATTACTTAATATATTATTAAATATTCTATTAATATTATTATTTTCTTTTTTAATATTATATATATTCTTTTATATTCTTTTCTTTTTTCTTTATTAATTCTTATTTTTTAAGATATTATTTAATATAAAAAATATATTATTTAATTAATACTTTACCTATAGTTATTTAATAATTAATATATTAATTAAAATACTATTATAGGTTTTTTTATTTATTATATTATTAATATTTTATTTAATTATAATATTATTAAAAGGTTCTTTAAGAATAAGGAAAATAAATATTTTAATTAAATAAATTAAGTAATTAATAATCTTATTTTTATTATTTTTATATAATTATAATAAATTATTATTAAGGTTTCTTAAAATAGTATCTTTTACTTTTAGTTTTTAATTTTAAATAATTTACCTTTAAGATTTAATAGTTTCTTTTCTTATATTTTTTATAATTTCTTTCTTTTTTATATTAATTCTTTATAGTTTTCTTAATTATATTTTTTCTTTTAAATTTTTTTAAACTCTTAAATAAATTATAATATATTATTTATATTTTCTTTTAATATTTATTAATTATATTCTAATAGCTAGCTTATTTATTTTATAAAATAATATTTTTTCCTACAAAGGATTTTCTTAATTTTAATTATTTTAATTTTTTATTTTTATTTTTTTTCTTTTAAGTTAAATATAGGAAGTAATTTACTTAAGTAGTCTTTTTTATTTTAAAGTTCTAATAGGCTTATATAGAATATATTATAAATATATAAATATTTCTTTAAAAATATAAAGTAATATACTTAAAAGCTAATTTTTTAAAAAACTTTAAATAATCCTATATATTTTAAAATTAACTTTTTCTGTTTTTTTTTTTAATTTTAAGTTTTTTATTAAAAAGCTTAGAAGATCTTTTTATTTAAATTTAAATATTTAATATTTTTAATTATAATACTTTACCTATCTTTATATTATAATTTTCTAATAGTTTTCTAAGTATTTCCTTACTTTAAATAGTTTTTATATTCTTATTTATACTTTTAATACCTTTTTATTATTATTATTATTTTTAATATATAGTTAGAAATTTAATTTATATTTTATTAATACTTTATTTAAGCTTATCTTAATTATTATATTCTTTATATTATTATATATAAATTATACTATATATAATAACTTTAATTATACTATTTAATTTTTATTTATAAAGTATTTTAAATATTATTCTAATATTTAATTAATTTATTTTATTTATTTATTTATTTAAAAATAAAATATTATTAAAAATTATTATTTAATTTTTAATATATAATATATTTCTAATTAGAACTTATTTATAAATACTAAGCCTCGATTTAAGATAATTCCCCCTAAGGTCCTATAAATAAATTTTATTTTCTTATAAAATAATATAGCGAGATTTTCTATTTTATTTTATATATTTATTATAAAGAATAAAGAATATTTTATATATTTATTTATAATAATTAATATATTATTTATTTCTTTTTCTTTTAAATATATTTTTAATAATCTTATAATAAAATCTATAATTAATTCTTTTATAAATCTATTAGGTTTTTTTAAAAATTCTAATTTTCTATAAAGCTTATATTTTTTTATTATAATTCTTTAATATATTTAATAATCTTTTATATATTATTTAATATTCTTTTTTTATTTACTTTTATTAGAATTTCCTTTTAAAAAAGTTTAATATTCTTTTTATTTTAAAATAGCTAGTTAATAAGTCATTATAGTAAATATATAAGAGTTTTATATAGATTAATATTTCTTTTAAGATTATTACTTTCTTTTAGAATTTAATAAGATTTTTAATATTTTTATTTAATTTCTATTATTATTATTTTTTATTATTTTAATATATTTTTATAATTTATAATCTATTAATTATATTTCTTTAATAAGCTATAAAAATAATCTATTTAATAAATCTATATAAGCTAATTCTTTTAATATAATTTATTTTATTTTTTAAATTAAGATTTATTATTAATAATTAATAATATTTCTTATTTAATTTAAATTTCTCTAAGGCTTTAATTATTTTATAATCTTATTCCCCCCTCGAACTAAAAGTATTTTACTTTTTAAAAATATTTTATCTTATTTAAATTAAAAATTAACTTAAGCTTATTATATTTATAAAGATATTTTATTATATTAATCTATACTTTAATATACTTTTATTTTACTATATAACTTTAAGAATACTAGCTTATTTATTATAGGTTTTTCTTTAATATAGTCTAGCTTTCTCGAAAGTCTATTTATTAAGTTATTTTTCCTAAGTATATATTTAATTATAAAATTATAAAAAGTAAAATATATATATTACTTTATTTATTTTTTATTTAATTTTTATTAGCTTATAAAATTCTATAAGTTTTTATAATTTATTAAAATTTCGACTAGCTTTTCAATATTTTTAATATAATACTTTTAATATTTAAATAATTCTATAATAATTATTATTTTTTAATTTAATATTCTATAATTTAATTTAAATTTTTTAAATCTTTTTAATTAAAAAGCTATTAAATATTTTTTTTTATTTAATTAAAATAAAATATTTATTATAATATAATTAAATATATTTATTTTTATTTAAATTAAAGCTTATAGGTTATAGTATATTAATAAAAAAGCTTTTTAAAAAGCTTTTATTAATATATAGAATATTATTTATTTTTTTTAATTTAAAACTATATTATTTAATTTCTTTTTATTTATAATTCCCTTTATAAGCTTATATAAAAATTAAATTACTTTAAAGTAATTAATAATAAACTAATAGTAAAAGTTATAAAATCTTAAGAATACCTAAATCTTATAATAAATAATTAGTTTTTTTTATTTAAAGATTATTTTTATTTTTATAAAGTCTATTTTAATATTTCTCATTAAAATAATAAACTTAAAGAACTTAATTTAGTTTTTATAAAAACTATATTTTAAAAGCTTAATATATAGCTAGGCTATCTTTAAATATTTAAAGATTTATTAAATATATTTTATATATAATTTCTTAATCTTAAAGAAAATTAAAATATTATTAAAGTATATAATATAGATTATATTTATAAAATTATTTAATATTTAATTAATATAATTTTAAAAGGTTATAAGTATATTAATAAATCTAAAAGGTATAACTATATATTTAAAATAATTATATTATATATAAAAAGTTTTTTTTTTTAATATAAATCTTATAGTAAATATCCTTTATATTTATTTTTATACAGTATTTAATATTTATTATTTAATTTATAATCTTTAAAATAAAAAATAAAAAGTAATAATTTTTAATTATTACTTTATTTAATCTTTTATAATTAATATATAGTTAAAGACTTCTATCTTTCTTAAATATAAATAAAATAAGAATTATAGCTAAGCTTTTAGATTCTTTAATTTAATTTAATTTTAAATTATTATTAATATACTTTCTTAAAGTATATAATTTAATAAATAATAATAAATAAATAAGTCTATAAAATAAGCTTTTGCTTTTTTAATATTAATTATATAATCTATAGTTTTATAATATAAGATTATTATAATATTATTTATATTAAATATATCTTTAAATTTATTAAATTTATTAAAAATCCTTTTTAATATATTTTTATTTTTTTCTTTATTAGGAAATAATATAAATTCTTGAAATAAATATAATAAGCTTTTATAAAAATTAAAAGAAAAAGGAAAAAGTTAGAATAAAAGACTTTTTTTTAATTTTTATATTTAAAATATCTTTTAAAATTTATACCTATAGTTTATATAATTAAATTATATTTTAATTAATTTTAAATTATTATTCCCTTTTAGCTATATTAAAGTAAATTTAATAATCTTTTATTATAATTATTAATAAAAAACTAAAGCTAATTATTTTAAAGTTATTATAATATATATTAATATATAGCTATATAAATTCTTTAATTATACTTTTTAAATTAATAATTTTAAATAAGATTTCTTAAACTCTTTAAGTCTATAGGTTATTTTAATTGATATTTATAAAAATAAATATTAAAATATTACTTTTCTTTAACTTATTTTCTTTTATAAATTTAATATTAATAAAGTTAATTTTTATATTATTATTTAAATTAATAACAATTTATTAAAGCCTTTCTTTTTTTTAAACCCTAGCTTTAATATAAATTTTAAAAGATATTTTAAATATAAAAATTAAAAAAAAGTCTTTTATTCTAACTCTTTCCTTTTTCTTTTAATTTTTATAAAAGCTTATTATATTTTTAATATTTATAAATATTTATTCTTTAAATAAGAATTACTTTAATAATAGTAATATTTAATAAGTTTATTATCTTTTCCTAAAGGGTTTTTAATTCTAATATAGTATTAATATTAATTAGAAATGATTTAATTTTTATTTTTTAATAATAAATAATTTAATCCTTTAATAAATATTTACTTTTTTCCTTTTACTAGCCTTTATAGATTCCTAAAATCTTTTAATGATTTATATTATCTTTATTCCTATTTTTAATAATAAAAATATATATAAAAATATATATTATTAAAGGTTATCATATAATTTAATATAGAATTAAAAAATATATTTATTTTTAAAGAATAAATAGAAATATTTCTTTAAAGAATTAAAGTAATTATAAAATTCCCTTAGAGATTAACTTATATATTAATATATATTATTTAATTACTTAATAATTATATAATAATAATTATTTATATCTTTTAAAAGAATTAAAATCTATCTTTTAAAAAAGCTTTAAGTATTTTTTTTCTCTTATTACTCTATATTTAAAAAAAGACTTTTAAAGTATTAATCTTATTTTATATAATACTTATATTTTATATAATCTAAAGCTAGGAAAATCTTTTTTAAATCTTTTTTAAATTATTTATAATTTTTTTTAAATATATATTATAAATTATTTAATTATTCTTTATATTTTTAATAATTAATTAATAATATAAATTCTAATATATTTTTAATTTTAATTTTATTATTATTATTATTATTTAAAAAATCTTAAAATTATTATTTATATATTAATAATATAATTTTAAATTTAAAAAGCTATATTATTAATTCTTAATATAATTTAGCTTTTTATTATTAAAATTATTAAAGTTTTTATAATTTTACTATAATAGTTTTTTATTTTTTTATTTCTTTTTTAAATTATATAATATTAATTATTTTATTTATTTATTTTTTATTTATTAAAACGGGTTTTTTTTAATAATTAAAATCCTTATTATAATATTTTCTTAAGGTTTTTTTTTAATTTACTTTAAAAGTTTTTTTTTAATTTATTAAAATTCTACTTTAATCTAACTTAAAGGTTATATTTTAATATTTTCTAAAAGTCTTACTATTATATTAATATTTCGTCTTATTTTCGCTATTTTATTTTAAATAGCTTATTTAATAAAAGCTTTAGAATTATAATATATAAAAAGTATAATAAGCTAGGTAAATATAAGAAAGTAAGTCTCTATTCTTATAGTAATTAAAGCTTAAGTTCTTTCTTAAATATAATTATTTATAGAGAATTCTTAAAGTATTTTTAATAAATCTACTATATAATCCTAGGTAATATAATAATCTAGGGTATATTATATATAAAGTAAATAGGAAATAAAATAAAAAAGAAAAGTAAATAAAATAAAAGAAAAATAAGAAATTCTTTCTTTTTTTTAATAATAAAAAATAAGAAAGAAATTAATAAAGCTATAATAAAAGTTTATACTAATAGTTATTACTATTAATTATAAAGTAATATATAATTACTTATATAATTACTATTAGTAATTAAAATATATAGTAAGCTTATATTAGAAAATATAATAATAATTAAATTATAAGGTAAAAATATAAAAAAAAGAATATATAAAAGCTTAAGCTTATAGTTTATATAAGCTTTATAAATTATATAAGAAAAAAAAACTTAAAGGAAACTTAAGATAGACTTAAGATAAACTTAAATTTTTCCTTCCTTAAGTTATTTAATATTATAATATATACTTATTTATAATTACTTTAAGGCTAGCTTATTATATTAATTTATAAGTTAATTTATAAGTTAATATATAATTTAATATTTTAGAATATTTTAGAATTTTTTAGAAATTTATTAACTTATAAGTTAATTAATAAGTTAATTAATAAGTTAATTTATAAGTTAATTTATAAGTTAATATTTTAAAATATTTTAATATAATTTAGAAATTTATTAACTTATAAGTTTATTTAAAAGTTAATTTATACATTTATTTAAAAGTTAATTTATAAGTTAATTTATAAGTTAATTTATAAGTTAATATATTAGAATATTTAGAATAATTTAGAAATTTATTAATTTAAAAGTTTATTTCTAAGTTAATTTATAAATTAATTTATAAGTAAATATATAAGTTAATATCTAAATATATATAGAAATATATATATATATATATTAACCTTTTTTAATTTTTAATCTTTATTATTTATAAACTTTTAATTTATAAATTAATTTAAATAATTAACTTAAAAGCTAGCTTATATATTAGCTTATAAGCTAATTATTAAATTAATCCATGAGCTAATATATATATTAAATTATATGCTAAGCTAATTTATAAGCTAAGCTAAGTTATTATTTATTTTATTTATTTCTTTCTTTTTTTATTTCTTTCTTAATACTTAATTATTATTTAATTTAATTATAGCTTTATATTTTTTAAAAAAAGTATATATTTTTAATATTAGTTAAACTTATAGTCTAATTGTTAATTATATAGTAATAACTTTAATTAAATTTTATAAAGTCTTAAGTTTAATTCCTATATACTATATAAAAAAAGCTAAATTACTTACTTTAAATTAAATAATATCTTAAATTATATACCTTAGATTAGATTATAATTAATTAATTATAAAAATACTACCTTAGAATTTATTAATAAGCTAATTATTATTAAATATTAAAATATTATAATTAAAAATAAAAATTAATTATATAAATTATAGCTTTTATTTAATAAATTAAATAAAAATTAATTATATAAATTATAACTTTTATTTAATAAATTAAATAAATTTTATTATATAATACTTAGCTTAAAATATATATATTTAATTATTTATTTATAAAAAAACTATTAATTAATTAATAACTAATTAATAGTTTTTAATCTTTAATTAATTAGTAATTAAAAATTTTAATTATTAATTAATTAGTAATTAAAATTTTTTTAATTAGTTAGTAACTAATTAAAATTCTACTAACTAAATTTTAGTTAGTTATTAGTTAGTTAGTTAATGACCAATAACAGCCCTGGTCTCCGCCAAGGTTGAAGTGGGCAAATATGGTACGCTTCATCCTATCACCATCTATACCGAGATGCCCACCACGTCAACGTAGCTCCGCCTGAGTCACCGGCCGGGTCCCGCGGAGCCCGACATGCAGTGCACGGTTTTTTTCTTCCTTTTTTCTGGCAACCAGAGCGAGGTTCCTGCTAGCCTGGAGCTACGTAAACATGCGCATTATTGATACGACGTATACGGAGTACGTACCTGCGTAAATCAATCTTGCCCCATTCACAAAAAGGCCTGGAAAGATGTAGATGTCATATTTTCAATCGGGTGTCCGCGCGAAGCCGTTTCTTTGATGGAGCATAGGATGCCAGGCTAATGACATGGTGAATGGGGCAAATGGCGGAAAATAAAAAGGCATGCTAAAGAAGAGCAGAAAGATGATAAATAAGCTTATTCCAATTATCCAACTACTTCCCATGCTACTGCTACTCTAAAATAAATCGTAATACGTTTTAAACAGATTTGCCCGCTCCCTTCTATTTTTTCCACCTTCTTCTACGAGGGCTTCTCCACTTTTCCGCTCGTCATTGTCTTCCTTCCAAACTCCCTTTCTCTAGATCCTGCATAATCGTTTTTGGGTGATAAAAATCGATTCCATCCATTGTCTAAAGATTGGAAGATGACGGGGTCCTCACCTGGATCAGGCATCAACCCTTCCGTCTCTGGCTCCGACGGCCACGTTCGCTCAAAGTCTCCCAGCGTCAAATTTGGCAATGGCGGCGGCGACAATGATGAGGCTCCCAGCAAGCCCCAAGAGGGCAGTGTTGGTGACTTTGTTGTAAGTAAGCTTTCACCGTTTTGATTTAACTGCTCGAGTTTCGTTGAGCAGTAAGTTACACCACTTCTTGATCGATGAAACATTATATCTTGGTTATGAACAAGCAGGCAGCTTAGTCCGTCTGTTTCTGCCTCTGAATTGCACATGAAGAGTGAGCATGGCTGACCAAAATGTTCCGCGGATATACAGCGTGTCTTCACTTACAATGACACCCTTGGATGGGTGTTGAATTCCATAGCCCTGTTTTGCATGATTGTTTCCGGCACCATTCTTCCCCTCATGGACCTCATCTTTGGCAAATTCATCAACGTCTTCAACGATTTCGTCACCGGGAAGCTGTCGCCCGCCGGATACCGATCAGAGGTGAACGAATTCAGGTAAGAATGTCTATCCTTTTGCGCCGAGAAGGATTCTGACATCTTTTGTGAAGCTTGTACTTTGTCTACCTCTTTGTGGGCAAATTCATTTTGACGTACATCTGGACTGTAAGTTGATCCCAAATAATGTTTTTGATGCCGTTCTAAAGAATTTCTGTAGATGCTCTGCAACTTCACTGCTATCCGCACTACAAAGGAGCTGCGCGTCGATCTTGTTCGCCAGACCATGCGCCAAGAGGTCCCCTTTTTCGACTCGCCATCCAGCTCCATCTCGAGCCAAATCACCACCAACGGCAACCTCATCAACAATGGCATATCCGAGAAGCTCGGCATCACGATCCAGGCCATGTCCACCTTTGTGGCGGCTTTTGTCGTGGCCTTTGCCGTGCAGTGGAAGCTCACGCTCATTGTCGTCTCCATCGTGCCGGTCAACATCATCGTTACGATTGTTTGCGTTGTTGCGGATACAGTGTATGAGAACAGGATGTTTGGCATCTACGCCAAGTCGGGATCCCTTGCCGAGGAGGCTCTCTCGACTATTCGCAACGCGCATGCATTCTGGGCTTTCCCTAAGCTCAAATTCCGCTTCGACAAGATCCTCGATGACGCTGCCGCGGTTGGTGCCAAGAAGTCTCTCATCTACGCCATTCTGTTTCCGACAGAGTTCTTCTGCATTTACGCGGGCTATGCCCTGGCGTTTTGGCAGGGGATGAGGATGTATTCTCAGGGCGAGATATCGAATCCTGGTACCGTCGTGACGTAAGTAAACCTACTTTTCCTTGCTGTTGTTTACCTGTCAAGCATAGATGGTTAATCTTTAATTCATAGGGTCATCTTTGCAATTCTCGTAGCTGCACAGGCATTGACACAGATTGCTCCGCAAACCATTGCCCTCTCAAAAGCTACTGCTGCAGCATCCGACATATTCCAGATTATTGATCGCAAGTCTCTGGTCGACTCGTTGGATACTGAAGGCAAGAAACTCCCAGACTTCAAAGGCAGCATTGCCTTTGAGAATGTTAGATTCACGTACCCTTCTCGGCCTGAAGTTCCTGTTCTCGATGGCTTCAGTCTCAGCATACCTTCGGGCAAGACAACCGCACTGGTAGGCTCGAGCGGATCGGGCAAGAGCACCATCTTTGGTCTTCTGGAGCGATGGTATCTTCCCGATGGAGGGAATATCAAACTTGACTCGCACGAGATTGAGACGTTCAATCTCCAATGGTTACGAACCAACATCAGGCTCGTACAGCAGGAACCAACCCTCTTTAGCGGCAGCATCTATCAAAACGTTGTCGACGGTCTTACGGGTACAGACATGGCTGGGCTTCACGACGAAGAGGAGAAACGCAGGCTTGTCGTTGAATCATGCAAGGCTGCCTTTGCCCACAGCTTCATCACTGACCTCCCGAATGGTTACGATACCGTCATAGGTGAGCGCGGTGCGTCCCTTTCCGGCGGTCAGAAGCAACGAATCGTGATTGCTCGAAGCATCATTTCCAACCCCAAGGTGCTGCTCCTCGACGAGGCCACGTCCGCTCTCGACCCCAACGCGGAAAAGATTGTCCAGCAAGCGCTTAACAACGTCGCCAAGGGTCGCACTATGGTTGTCATTGCCCACCGTCTGTCTACTATCCGGGACGCCGACAACATCATCGTCATGTCCAAGGGCAAGATTGTTGAGCAAGGATCCCACGAGGAGCTCATTGAGCTTGGCGGCACATATTCCCGCTTGGTCTCGGCCCAAGATCTCAGCTCATCTTCTGAAAAGGTCGACGACGAGGTCGAGAAGGAAGAAGAGGTTGCCGAAGATCTTGATCAGGCCATAACCAATAGCCGGTCGATAAATGCCAACGAAACAGCTGAGGCCAACTACGAAAACACCAAGTATGGTCTCTTTTATGGCGTGTACCTCGTTGTCAAGGAGCAGCCAACTCTCTGGATGCCCATGCTTGTCACATTTGTTTGCAACATCGCCGGAGGAGCCACCTTTCCAGCATTGGCTATCCTGTTTGCCAAGACCATGGAGGCCTTTGAGACGATCGACGTTGCCAAAGCCAACTTCTTCGCCCTCATGTTCTTCGTCGTCGCCCTCGGCAACCTTGTGGCTTATGCCGTCGCCGGCTGGTATGCCAACGTCATTGCTCAGAAAATCATGAAGTTTTACCGCAGCGAGCTGTTTGACAACATCCTGCGTCAAGACATGTCCTTCTTCGACAGGCCCGACCACGGCACCGGCGCTCTCGTCTCGCGTCTTTCCACGGAGCCGACGAATCTCCAGGAGCTGCTCTCGATGAACATTGCCCTCATGATGATCAACGTCGTCAACCTCCTTTCCAGCTCGATCCTCGGCATCGCCTACGGGTGGAAGTTGGGCCTCGTTCTCACGTTTGGTGCATTGCCGGTGCTCGTGGGCTCGGGTTACGTGCGCATCCGCCTAGAGTTCAAGTTTGACGACGACACTGCTGCTCGTTTCGCGACGAGTAGCGGTCTCGCCAGTGAGGCTGTCATGGCCATCCGCACCGTGTCTTCCCTTGCCCTCGAGAGGGCCATCATCGACCGCTACCGCGAGTCTCTGGAAGGCATCGCGAAGCACGCCATTCGCAGCCTGGGATGGAAGATGCTGTTTTACTCGCTCAGCCAGTCGGTGTCGTTCCTCGCCATGGCTCTGGGCTTCTGGTACGGCGGCCGTCTTGTGTCTACAGGAGAGTACACCACCGGGCAGTTTTACACAGTCTTCATCGCCGTGGTGTTCTCTAGCGAATCTGCAGCAGGTTTCTTTCAGTACACCACTAGCATTACCAAGGCCCGCACTTCGATGAACTACATCTTCAACCTCCGCCATCAGCGCGTCCTCAACGACGACGAGCCGGACGTGTTTGGTGATGAAACTGTTGTTTCTGAAAAGGGAACCGACGTAAAGTGCAACCAGATCGGCTTCTCGTACCCCCTGCGCCCCAGGCTTCCCGTTCTTCGAGGTATCGACGTTGATATTCCATCCGGAAAGATGGTGGCGTTCGTGGGCGCTTCAGGCTGTGGCAAATCTACCATGATTGCCCTCCTTGAGCGCTTCTACGATCCGACTACTGGCAACATCCATATCGACGGCCACGACCTCAAGTCCCGAGCCCGCCGCAGGTATCGCAGCTCCGTTGCGCTTGTTCAACAGGAGCCGGTTCTTTACCAGGGTTCCATCCGCGACAACATCGCTCTCGGCGTAGAGCAAGGAGAACCGTCCGACGCCTCTATAGAGGATGCCTGCCGACAGGCCAACATCTGGGACTTTGTCTCCTCGCTCCCCGAGGGCACGTCCACCCCGTGCGGAAACCAGGGTCTGTCGCTCTCGGGAGGTCAGCGCCAGCGCATCGCCATTGCCCGCGCCTTGATCCGCTCTCCTCGGCTGCTGCTTCTCGACGAGGCCACCAGCGCTCTGGACACCGAGTCGGAGAGGGTCGTCAAGGCTGCTCTCGACGAAGCCGCTGCTGGGCGAACCACGGTCGCTGTCGCCCACCGCCTCAGCACGATCCGTGATGCTGATGTCATTGTCGTCTTTGCTCGCGGTCGGGTGGTTGAGATGGGCACCCACGAGAGTCTCATTGCCAAGCGTAATGTCTACTACGAGATGGTCCTCGGTCAATCAATGGACCGCGAGGCTGCTTAGGGGGATTGATTCATACCATGTATTTACAATTGGCAAGGGAGTTTGGTATATTACTGGGTCTCATTGTTCCCCATCAATGGCAGGTAGATTTAATCGCGTAAGAACATAATTAGAAGCGGTAAATAGAGTCACGCATATAAGACTTTCTATCATCAAGTCTCCAAAGATATAATACATGTCCTTGCTAGTTGTGTCAGAGTATCTACTTGAACTGATGCAGCTGCAGAGTTGGCCACCTTACAAATCCAATAGAGCAAATACTCCGCCCACCATAGGCCGATAGGTAAACTTGATTTGGCCGTCCCCTTGCTCGACATAGTTGCCTCCCTCCACATCGTACAGATCGGTCAACGGCACGTTGGTCGGCGTCTCCGCGATCCATGTCACAATCCAGGAGAAGAGGCAATGCTGTGTTTCCTTGGACGAGCAAACCACGGCCCAAACTTGCTAGTCTAAGTTGGTCTCTGACCACCTGGAATTGAGCGAGACTAAGCAGGTGCCGCCAATCGTACGGTAAAGGTCGGACTGCATGCCATAGATATACCGAGGCACAAAGTATAGGTCAAGAAGAGAGGGAAGTCGCCGTGCAAAATACCAAGGTCGCCGCCATCAGAGCCAGCAGGCAAACGCGCGGACATTTACGGCGACTTGACAGCGAGCGGTATCGCAGGCGGTCGAGCTGGGCTGAAGGTGGAAGCGCTAGCAAGAGGTAAAAAGGCTCAAGCCTGCTATGAGGCGTCGAGGCTTCATGCTCACAGGACGGTTATTCACCTTCTGGGCTTGGGACGACGTCTTTCAAATTTTAAGACTAGACCTCGGGCATTCGGATACATGTGTGCAAAATGATTCGTATTTGGAACATGGGTGTAGCAAGACGTCTATGGTGCCATGAGAGCCAACTTGCTCTCATGAAAAGCCTATTTTTCGTCCCTCCACCAAGACTTGGTTCACTTGGCCTCGAACAACCTGGTGATTCGGATGTTTTGAAACGGCGCTTATACTGCAGTTTGGAAATAACACGTGCACACAATTACACGATACTCGGGATATAGCGCATCCCCCGAAGATATAAAGTTAGTCATCTTCCCGAGTAGCCAGTATATCTCTTCGTCCTGGTGTCTTTCTCAATACCGTACCAGCGTGAACATCACAAGCCCTAGGGTGGCTCAGTGGGACAAGGTGACCGTTTTCGCCCGTCGCCAGGCCCGCATTCTACCACAGTTTGATACTAGCAAGAACTCCAGAGTACATGTCCGGAAATGGCGGCTAGTGGAATAGTGGCTGGTAATTACAATGAAGGATCAGTTTCGTCGCGAGATGAGCTGAATAGTGACAATACACTGATGTGTGCTCTCAATGCCGTTCCCCGAGAATCCATGAGCTCATGCGCATAGAAAATGGCTATAGCCATGAAGAGCTCTTCACGGGCGACATCATCTACGTCAAACCTACGAAGCTCAATCGCCATCTTGAAATATCTAATCGCGTTACAGAGTGTCTAGCGGACTCGTACTTCCAATCTATAATATCATCACCAAGTACTGATTTAATATTCCGCGCATCATCCGGGATTAGCTCTTTATCAATAGTCTTTTAGATAGGCCATAGATACTTTGCAGATAGTGCGCACCATGCAGACTTTAGCAAGGGCTTCGTTGCTGCTAATATAGATACTTTATAATGGGAAGACCTTCCTTTTGATACACATATACTTGTAAGTACTTCACCGAGGCCTCGCCTCATTGTATTTCAGATTCCGTCGTCGGCAGGTCGAGCTATAGCATTTCGTCTGTAAAATGGTCTATGATGCTGAGTCTGGGCATAAGCACCAGCCATTGCATGACAGCATCTCGATGAAAGATAATCAGTCATGGTGGATCCCGAGAGGCGCAGGAACAAGTTTGTCTCGCGGTAACGAGTTAAAGATGGTTTAATAGACTGTAGAGGTAAGTTAGCCGAGCGGCAAAGCGGACTGGGAAGAGTTCCGAATTCATTAAATTTCCATGGCCCATCATCTATAAGCAAATCCCATTACCTAAAGTAGAAGGCACGAATATTACATATGATGCTCTATCCTTATTTAAACGTAGATCAATGCTTACAAGAACTGTCGTTCGAGGTAAGCACCGAATTTCTTAACCATTGGTTTTCATATAGTCCTACTATGCAGATCATGGATGAGAAGGCATCCACGCCCCCAGTTTACGGATGGTATGTATCGACATCTTCCCCTTGTATACTCAGGGCGGTATCGGACCTATCCTAATCAGCTCGTATAGATGTAAAACGGCAGTCAGCTTCGTCACTATATACCGAAAGATATCAAGTCGGATAATTCTTATATAGCTACCACCAGTGCCGGGGTACATATTATATGTGATGTGGAATACCCCATGAAGTAGGTTCAGATGTAAAAGAAAATAGGCGGCAATCTAAGAGGCCATGTAGTGATATGGGTATTTGATTACGTTCTGTTGGTTCTATCATCACCTTAGAAAAACACGATTCTCACATGCCACCTTTGAGCAGTTCTCGTGTATATATTTCCTGTCATGAGCGGACTTTTGATGTGCGTCATGTATTATCATAGACATGAACGCCTTACGAAGAGGTGCTTGATAGCTTGCGTGGCGTATTCGAGAACAAAATATTACTAGGCCTTGATGTAATGCTCCAGTGCATGAAGAACTTCTCCGTCACCGCCTCTGCCTTGGCCCCCCAGGTCAAACATTTATTCTGTGGGGTCTATGTCTCGGCAATTGCAGATTCTAGTTAGAGGAATTGAAGATGCATACAGTACAGAATTGATGGAGACTAGCCTCCAATCGTTTATTCGGCTTCTGTTCCTAAGAAACATCACCATGGCAGTAGATCATGGTATAAACGTCTATTTATAGACCCCTGAGCTAAGACTAGACCCTTATGGCTTTACGCTAATTGCGTCGGATGTCGGGAAGGAAACGAAACAGTAGACCCGTGAGCTGCTAAAATCCCATACTACCATCTCCATGTTGCATGTACCAGGAACCACGCCAACTATCATCTTGCTATAACGAACGTATGGCCAGTCTTCCATTCTCAGTTACTGATTGGCATTACGTGGCGTAAAGCGACGAAAATTTGACCTTATAGGAAGACTGTGCCGTCTTACGCGCCCAGCTCCAGAATCAACCTATTGGCTACTTCGTATATGAAAGCTTGGCAAGTACCTATAATGTCGGGCGCTGCAACAGCGCAAGTCTACGGAGTACGGGGCATGATAATCCCCTACGGCGATGAAAACGGGCAGTTTACATTTCCCTCCTCAGGCCGTTCGGCCTTAGTCTTAAGGCATTGCCCAGGTGTCTGAGCAATGACTGGACACGTTTCTCCCCACACTTTGGTCGGGTTCATCATCCGCTCTGGTGTGGAGCTACGCCCCTGCTGCGCCCCGAACGCGGTGGGGGACCAAGCAACGCAGCGAGCGAAAGACCTGAGAAAATAGGCAACAAAACATTGACGATCTGTGGTATTCGTCTTCAAGACTTGCCAGCCAGCGCTTGATGGAATAGAGGACACGTCAACTACGTAGCATAGGCTCAACAAACTTGGTCGCGTCTCGATGAGGAAAGCTCCGGGCAGGGGTAGTCTCTCATACATATATATATGTAAATGAACACCCAATGCATTGCTCTTTTGCAGCATCACAATATCACAATATTACAACAATCTCGACAATAATCAATCAATCCGAAATCCTACAAAATGCGTTCCTCCATTGCTCTATCTACTTTCCTGACCACCCTGGGCCTGCAGCAGGTCCAGGCCGCAGTTGAACAGGTCACCCTCTCCAATGTGAAGATTCACAAGGTCGGATCTCCCGTCGGCACTACGATCCCGAGCATCTCCTTCACGCTCAACGGCGCCGACGCAAAGGATCTCCAGTGCTCCGGCACAGACCTGGCCTGGCCCGAGCCGAGCGGCATTAGTTCCTGCGGTGACTCCAACTATTCCTTCCTCCTGTGGCCTGGCGAGGACAACATTGAGTTTGGCATGATGATTTACCACGATGTTGGCGATGCGTAAGAGATTTCCCCCCCGGGCATATATCGAGCTGGATGATTTGATACTAATGCGTGAGGATAGAAAGGCGGACCTGCGTGGCGGAACCAACGTCGATACCGTGTGCGACAACAGCCAGGGCTCTGGACCCGCGGACGAGATTTGCACTCAAAAGGCCCCTATTACCTTTGAGATTGACGGCCCTGTGGACGTCTAGAGAGGAATGAATGGCTGGGTGAAGGAGGCATGCCTGCAAGCCACTTTACCAATGGACACATTCGGGCGGCAATGAGAAGTCTCGACAATGTGAGAACTTGGTGCGCGATGCAAAAGCTTTAGAAATTCTTTAAATCTCGCTTGCAACCCTATTCATCCCCAAGATGAAGTTACGGGATGTACCAGCATATGAAGATAAAATATAGGACTGTTGACCTCGTAGCCGCTTTGTGAGTGATCAAGCTGGTGACGTTGAAAGTGATGGAGATATGACTAAACCCTCCGCCACGTCCATCTAATCCATCGTCAATATGTGGCAGGCTTAGTCTCGAGCTTGGCAGTCTCCACCCAGCAGCGAGTCTCGTTGAAATAAAGTGTACTTTCCACTTTTCAGACTTCCTATTATAGTGTAGCCGATTGCAATTTTCTGTACGACTCTGTATGATTCGGGGATGGCAACTTTGTGTTGCTGAAGTAAGTGGACGTAGGGTAATGTCAGGAGTCATGGGAAGAGGCGTTATCACAGCGAAAGCGCTGCGATAAGGAAAGGGTTTAAAAAGAGGAAATTTTTTCACACTTGGTAAAAGAGAGGTCAGAGATTAATACGCCACAAGTCATCTATAAGGATAGAGTTCTTAGCAACCCGTAGTCACCCTAACCACCCCTCCTCTCGGGATCAGAGCCCTGCTGCTCCGTACAGCAATGCAAATTGGAGATGGAACTGCCCATAGCCTGAATATAGGGGTGGGCGGTTCGCAGCAGCCGGTGACGCCAAGCACGCACTGTTGATGTTGCCTATATCTGAACCACTTTGGGCTTCTCGATCAGCTACATGCCCCCATCCGAGAGAACTTTAGGCGAGCACTTTAGCCTTGCCATCGGGAGGTCCCGAGGATCGTGGCTTGGAATGTGCCTGGAGGGAACCCCCCCCGTTCTAACTTGTAGCCACCATGCACCTATATACTCATCGCCAAATACTGGACCATCGCTCATTGGAAATTATGGCTCGTTTCAGGCTCACAAAGGCGCGCGAGCACCTTGAGGGCATAATAAGGTGAGTAAAACTGAATAGGTATTGCCCAGTGCAAGCCGTGTTGAACCAAACCTCAGCCATCGTCGCCTTTGCACCAAGACTGTTGGCGATAGTCCTGATCCAATTCACTTCCGAGCAGACATGTTGGAAGGTTGTGTTATTGGTGTAAATGGTGATGGGTGTGGTTGAATGGATTGTGATGGTAAAAGAACTTACCATCACAATCCATTCATACCAACAACGCATCCTTCCAACATGTCTGCTGAAACCTCTCATAACTTGCGATCTGAAAATCATCTTTCAAGATTAGGTGTACGGAGTGGTATTTGTGCACATGGTAAAATGCAAACCTCTAGCAAAATTCTGCAAACTATTACCAAATATTTTCCTATGGCCTCAGCGTACCGGCCGAGCACGTCATGAGCCAAAACCTACCAGAGTGGAAATCCTCGCCCGCGATGGTGGATCGCGAGTGCGACTAGACGGCCCTCGACGCACCACCAGCACCCCGTAGGGGCCAACTAGCGCCGGTAACTGGGGCTCTTCGGTCTAAGCCGGCGGCTCATGTGAAATATGCGGCTAGATTTTTTCTCGAAACAAGGCCTCGAGTCGGTACTCGCGATGAAGACGCCATTACTCGCGGCAATGATGCATGACTTGGCGCATCTCGGCGTGGGAGGGAACTCTTCATCTGATGGAAGGAAAATAAGGACCAAGAACAATCAAATATGAGTGACTGTCCATGCTTTCGTATGTTCCCTTGAACTGGCATTGTCAGCACATCCCACAAAGAACCCCTTTGACTCTAAAAAATCCCTTCACTGGGGTATTTTTTTTCTTGAAATTGGTTTGGTCTTTGGCGCTGCTTCTTTACTCTTTGGATGCGTTTTGACTGTCAACCATGACTGCACACGATCAATCAGAGTCCTACTCGGAGGATGGACCGAAGAATGACTTGGTGACGGCTACCAACGGCAATGGCGTAATAGCCGGTATATTATAGGCGCCTGTAAATGCAATTCGATAACATCTGACATGTTACAGCAGGCGACTCGGACTCGATCGAGCAAAAGAGAGAGGCCAAGCGCCAAATCGGAAACTTGTCGGCCATCCTCCTCATCTTCAACCGCGTCGTCGGCACCGGCATCTTTGCGACTCCTGGCGCCATCCTGGGCCTCTCGGGTTCCGTCGGCCTGGCCCTCTTCATGTGGGTGGTAGGCATGATCATCGCCCTGGCCGGCACCCTCGTCTACGTCGAGTTCGGCACCGCCATCCCTCGCAACGGCGGCGAGAAGAACTACCTTGAGTACGTCTACCGGAAACCGCGGTTCCTCGTCACCGGCCTCTACGCGGGTTATGCCGTGCTGCTGGGATGGGCGGCCTCCAACTCGGTTGCCTTTGGCGAGTACATACTCAGCGCCGCCGAGGTCGAGGTAGGTCGATGGAACCAGAGAGCCGTCGGCATCGCCTGCGTCACCACCGCCTTTCTCATCCACGCCACGGCCGTGAAATGGGGCATCTGGCTGCAGAATATCCTGGGCATGATTAAGCTCGCCATCGTCTTCATCATCATCATCTGCGGCTTCGTCGCCCTCGGAGGGCACCTGAAGATCCCCAACGACTTCAACAACTTTAGCAATGCCTTTGAGGGCACCACCTCGTCTTCGTACGGCGTCGTCATGTCGATATACAACGTCATTTGGTCCTATGTCGGCTACAGCAACGCCAACTACGCCCTGTCCGAGACCAAGAACCCGGCAAAGACCCTGAGAGTAGCCGCACCCGTCGCGGTGCTCTCCGTCGGTGTCATTTACATGCTTGTCAACATTGCCTATTTCGCAGGAGTTCCCAAAGAGGAAATCGTCTCTTCCGGCCGTCTTGTTGCTGCTTCGCTGTTCCGGAATGTCATTGGAGGCAAGGCCGAGCGCGCCTTGTCCGTGTTTGTCGCCCTGTCTGCGTTTGGAAACGTGCTGTCGGTCATTTTCTCCCAGGGTCGCATCATCCAGGAGCTCGGTCGTGAAGGTATTCTGCCATTGTCGAAAATCTGGGCCAGCAACAGGCCCTTTAATGCGCCCACGGCTGGCCTCTTTGAGCATTGGGTTGTATGCATCATTGTCATCCTCGCTCCTCCTCCCGGCGACGCGTACAACTTTATCCAAAAGTATGTCATCCATCAAATCACAACTTTTATCAAGAATACAACACTAACAGGGAACTCTAGCATCATAACTTACCCGCTGTCCGTTATCAACGTCTTCGTTTCCGGAGGTCTCGTCCATCTTTACCTGCACCGCAGCGCCTGGAACTGGGCTCCTCCCTTCACCGCAACGCTCCCAGTCGTCGTCTTCTTCCTCCTCTCCAACATTTACCTTGTCGTCGCCCCTTGGATCCCTCCTACTTCGGGATCCGTCTACGAATCTCTTCCGTACTGGATCCACGTCGTGGTTGGGTTCGCAATCATCTTTGCTGGTGGCTTCTACTGGTTGGTCTGGGCTGTTATCCTGCCAAAGATTGGTGGATATGAATTGCAGCGAGAAGTTGTTGTTGATGAAATCGACGGATGGGAGAGGAATGTTTTTGTAAAAAAGGCTCGTGGCGAGGCTGTGCAAGATGACATCCAACCAGGTGTTTTCCATTAAAGATAGGTTTCCGTCAAAACGGACCTCGATTATTCTCCCATAATACATAATTTCCGTCTTGGACAACTGCAAATTATTCCAATCTCTCGTCCTCAAATCAATACTCCTCGCTTGCAAATACTCATCGCCGCCTCACAAATAGCCAAACTGTGGTGAGCGTCGACGCGTATCTCCATCCAACCCAGGTTTTCCGTAGCGTCATGAAAACCCATCTATCAAGGGTTTTCCGAAACTGTCCCCCTTAAAGTCCTTAAATCTTTGCCTTCTGGGCGGTCCATGCAGCGATGGCATCCATCAAGGGAGGCGACAGGGAGTCGTACGACTCTAGCCCAAGAGATTTGAACTGAGATCGTACGTCATTGGCCTTTTCAGCCGGGTAGCCCTGCTCGATGATGGAGGAGACAAAGGCGGCAAACTGGGGCTCTTGCCAACCCTTCTCATCAGAGAGCTCAACGTGCACAAAGTCGAGACCTTTGAAGGGATGATCTTTCTCAATGCGGCCGTACATGTGCACGCCGCAATCGTGGCAAGCGTGACGCTGGATGGCAGCGCTTGGGTCGACGACGTAAAGCTTGTCGCCGTTGGCAGTCACCTTGAGCTGGTCCTTGGGAATGACGGCGACAATCGAGAACAGAGCGCCATCTGGCTTCCAGCACTTGGAGCAGCCGCAAGCATGGTTGTGCGCAACATTGCCGCCAAGGGTGACCTCGACAGGGTCGGAGGAGCACTTGCAGTGAAGCTTGCCGCCGGTGAACTTGGGGTCACCCTTGGTGATGCCGTTGTTGATGGACGGATGCAGGTTGGCGGACATGTTGGGCTGTTTGAACTTTTTGTAGACTGTAGTGACGATGGCAGCTGTTGATGCGAGGCCAGCGGCGATGGCGATTGGCGTCTTGATTTTAGCAACGGTTGACCTATGAGTAGCCATTGTTTTTTTGCTTCGGGTGTGAACAAGAGTTTATCTTATACAAAGAACTCAATGGCACGATGCACGCCTAAATAGACCATTTACATCATCTGAGCCGCACCCCGCACCGCATTTCTCGGCGTTCATGTCTAAGCAGCCGTCTGTTATCAAGGCATGAAGAGTGCGTTATCGGAGATGGATGCATTGCTGTAACTGAATCCCGAGATATCACCATTCCCTCGGTCTGAGTTTGCGGGGAAATGGGTCTACTATTCTGGTGAATGCTGCTTTACGGTAGCACGGCAAGGCACGGTAGAACGGTGAACGGGCCCGACGGCGGTCGGAACCGATCGGCTCCCATCACCGTGCCCACCTCTAATCTTGAGAATGGCGTTTATCATGGAAGATAAAGAACATGAATCCGCCTGTGTATCTGTTAGAACGACTATCCGTGTCAACTTGTTCATTCCATCGTCTGCTTAATCTAGACATCGAATGAAGACGCGAAGAAGGAGATGCCAAAAATTCGATTTTCGCAACCATCATGGCCACGAACAACAGGTTGGGTCTAACGTCTCCTTGCGATGTGATAAGCCATGCACCCTTCTGTGAGCTATGGTACTGATGCTGGATTGAAATTTGGATAAAGCTCCTCGATTTCGGTAGCCGGTGTTGTACGCATTAATTTCCTTCGCTCATTACCATGGAAAAGCCAAGTAGTTGGATGTTTAGTTTACGAGGGCCTAGCTGTTGGATTTGAATTGACCTTCAAACAAGAGAAAAACTCGCCGTCTCCAAGCACTGCCTGACAGACCCAGTGGAGCATATCTATGTAGCCTTGCTACTGTTACCTACGCAGTCACCATCATGTAGGTCTCTGTGCCGCACCAACGTATCTGCTCTCTCCGTCACAAACGATTTGACCACCGCGACTCCGTTGCTAACACTCGTCTTGCTTCCTTACGTCCGTGTCAGAGGCTCGTATGACAGATGATGCATGTCATCATGCGAGGATTGAAGGAGTGCCGTAGCACATTGTCAAATGCAATTGACCCCGCAAAGTCGACGGCTGTCTGGGGTATGGTCGCACTGACTTGATTGGCTGTGGCTGCGTACCCCAGCTTATACAAGAGCGTTGCGCCGCAAGGGAGCATAATCTGTGGCTATCTCCTTGAACCTCAGGTTCTGCGCCGACAATCAAGTACAACGGACTATCCCGCAGTGAAACTTTACGCGATCCTCCAAGGCATCAAATAATTAGTGCGGAAATGAGATGACGAATTTTGCAGGTACTATTTGAAATCACTCAGCTCCTGTTGAAATTTGGAAGTCAAGCTGTCGTGTAAATTCTGTTAAATCGACAAGCCTATGCAACACTATTTCTGTACCATGTCCTACCAATCACCGACTTTCATACGGTTGTTTATAACAAAGTCGCTCGTTTCATCTATGACTGGGAAGATTATTCCGGTGTTGAAAACTTATACCCCTGAAGGAGCTTATCAGTACTAGATATGATAGATCCGCATGAACAGTCACTTTCTGATTGATTTGGAACGATTGGTAAACTGTAATCTAGGTTTCACTGTTTTGAAGGCTGTCGAGATGTCATCGATGGGAAAGAGTTGTGGTAACATATAAAGGAGTAAGCAGCAGGCTTTCTGAGCTAGACCCAAGCGGACACTATGTCCCTCGCTGAGTTGCAAACTCTAACGGGCTATTCCAGGCTGTTATGGGTGATCCTAGCAACCCATCGTTTATTGACAGCAAGTGCATCTACGACTAAGTGAAGCGACGTAGCCTTTGATAGGACATTGGCCAATCAGCTTTACCGAATGCAGCATCCGTGTCAGTCTATGCTACGAAATAACCCGTAACCCTTTTCGGTATTTAAGTTGGCGTATTAATTGGCCATGTCTGACGAAGTCCGGTGCTAACTGGCTGGGCCTTTGATTTGGCGCGAAAATCCTTTGGACTGTCGAAACTGTCTAAAGGGTGTAATTATGGAGAGACTGATGATTTTTTATTTTGCCAAACCTTCTGTGCCTAGCCATTCATAAATCCCCAGTCAAGTCCGCACGACTTCTACTGTCTTCAGCTCTGGCAATACATAGACTGGATAGCATCACCAACTCTTCGATGAGGTTGTCAAATGATTCGAGATATGCCCCATCCTTCATATTGGCATGTGGTGGCAGCCCGACTTTCCGAATAAGCGCAGGTGTCAGGGCAATGAGTTGAAGGTCTCCCTGTGCCTGCTGGTCAAGCGGATCAAGGAGGATGCTGTTGAACAGTATCAACGCTGCCGATATTGGGAAAAACACCGTTATCCTACGAAACGGTTAGTCCTCGAAAGAAAGTACCGTAGAGAGTCAGGATTTCCAGTAGTTTCGAATATATGAGTATCGAAAAGATAGCTTGATAAATGGAAGACAGTCTTGCTACTCACCCAAATGTATCGGGACTCAGTATATCAGTGTTGCCCTGGAGGCTTATGAGAATGGAGCGGCTCGCCTCTGCTGAAATGGCAATACTGGAACTTATCCCTTGCAGCGCCTCACGCCCGTTTCGCTCCCACTTGTAGCACCGCCCGCTGGCGAGGTGTATCATGGACACCAGGTAGTAGTACTCGGCGTGCACAGCTTGAATATTCAGGGACTCGTATATCCTCCGCGGCCCATCTAGGTCTTCCTGCCCCAAACCGGCCGGCGGTACTTTCTGGCCCGTGCTGCGCAGATGAGGCCGCCAGGCTGGGTCTATGGACTGCCGCCACTCCTCGAGCTCCTTGTCGAGCTCGCGGATCCTCATCAGGAGCTCAGAGTCGCTACACTGACTGGCCGAAAACGAGTAGAGTTGGTTGAGAATCTTGGCCAGCAAGACGCTTGTGCGAGGATCGCCGATGCCGGCATTTGACGGCTTGGATGGGGAAAACTCGTATTCCACTGATGGATCCGTGCCCGGTAGGGTGAGATCAAAACACGTCAGGTCGCAGTAGGCATCGTCAATGGAAGGAGGTTGGCCTGTCCTCAAGGCCAGGTGCTTGTCAATCTTGTAACTCAACCAGAACAGACGACGAGTATGGCTACTGGTACGGGCCTTTTTATCAATCACGTCCAGGTTCTGGGAAGCTGTAAAGACGGTGCTGTTACGTGGTCTCAAGTGGCCGCCAAGCCCCATGATCATACGAGCGGCGAGAGAATCATAGATCATTCCCTGGTATGGATTTCCGGACAAGGTATAATACGTAGCCTGAACGAACCATTAAATCAAGTCATCTTGGCGAGTAAACTATTTGTGAGTAAACATGATATGCGTCTTACTTACCAAGAAGCTGGCGCTCTGAGCAGTCCACAGAGAAAAGTTAGGGCCCATGTGCATCAACAAGCCGCCGGCCATGTGTGCAAACGGACCGCTATCAATGGCAGGAAACGACTCTAGTCCGGACCGCCACATGGAGATGACGGCAACAAAGGCAAGGATGCAAGCTTTTGCGTCGATAGATTGAGGACTCGCATCTTTCATGGAATAGGCCATTTGGATGGTGTCTTGGAATAACACTGGGTCAGCAAAAGGGATTGCGTCGTGGTAGTGGGAATTGAGGTAGGAGCGCAACAAGTGCTCCAGCGTAGATCTTGGTATGAGTGTCTCGATATCTTCAACACGCTCCAGCTAAGGGGTCGTCGTCGTGAACGATTACACGGGTTCACCAAGTTTCTGAACCTGCCACGGACGGCCAAACATCTGGATATGGTCAAGTACCGGCTCTTGACCAGTACGCTCACGGATCCAAGCATGCCCGGCCCCGGAAAAGACGAGAAAATCATCGAAAAAGCCAATGTTGCCCACGGAATGACCTGCAAGGTGATGAAATTGATGTACCTGATCCGCCGTGTTGAGGCTTGAACCTGTAGATGCAGGGTTGGCCCGTGGGTATGAGGATGGAGATGAAGATAGGAATGAAGATGCCGGGGCCGATGCGAAGGATGGATTCGAAAGAGAGCTCTCTGTGGAGTCTACGTGTCCAAACTTTTTGGAAGCATTTTCCAGCTCGCGCTCTATTCGCTCGATGCGCGCAGCCAGGTTCCTCCCCGACTTGTGACTGAGGCGAAGTTATATGAGTGTCATGCCCGTAACAAGCACGTGGAGTAAGCCGGACATACGGGGGACGGTTGCGCGATCGTTGGAGAGTACGAGTGTAAGTGCAGGTCAAAGCATGATGGCTACACCAATCACAGCTTGGTACGACTCTATCGCAGTGAATCTGACGAGAGTGGGCGGTGGGTCATGTGTAAGTTGAGAGACTCAAAACCTGGATCTATTTGAGATTGCACACCTTTTTCCTATGACACGAGTCACAAGCCCCCGTACGCCTCATGTTGATATGTATGTAAAAGTTATTTTAAATCACGGTTTCCGGCATTTGACCGCTTTTGTCGCGAAATAGTATAAAAGACGGAGCAGGAATATCGGAATTCGCCAAAGTACGAACCGGGCAAAAAAGGGTCTTAAGCCGATGACTCAGCGGGTATTTACACTAACCCGTTCCACCGGCGATCTAATAATAGGAGATCGTCAGTGATAGTGCTAAGAAGGGGGTTTTGATATAAGCCAAATTGTATGTATATATACAAGGTGGTTGACCTACTCGAAATATAGAAAAGATGGCACCAAATATCAACATCTCACACATTCATCACCATGTCTCTGGAAAAGGAAAACTTCAAAGTCGTCATCGCCGGCGCGGGCATTGCCGGCCTCACCCTGGCTAATATGCTTGAGAAGTTCGACATTGACTACGTGGTCCTCGAATCTCACGGAGGTGTAGCTCCCGAGGTAGGAGCCAGCATCGGGTTGTTTTCGAACGGTATTCGGATACTGGATCAGCTTGGTTTATATGAAGCAATCTCCGCCCTTGTCGACAACAACGATTGTAAAACCGACTTTTTGAGAGATCCAAACGGGAATCCCCTGGTGTCCATCGAAGCCTGTTTTGATCAATTAGGGAAAAAGTATGTTCGGACAAACAATCCCTCCTCCGAGTCGTTGGTGATGTGTTAATCTTTCTGAAAAAGACACGGATATTCCCCCCTGTTTCTTGACCGCCAATGGCTCCTTCAGATCCTGTAGGATAACCTCAAGCACAAAGACCGCGTGCTCCTGAACAGAAAGGTGACGCGAGTCGACCACGTTGACGGAGGCGTCCAGGTCACCACCGGAAACGGCGAAATCCATCGCGGGACCATGGTCGTCGGCGTCGACGGGGTGCACAGCGCCGTGAGAAAGGAAATGTACCGCCTGGGCAGCACCCTCGACCCCAGACTCCTCCAGCCCACCGAGGATCACGTCCCCTGCTACTACCTCTGTAGCTTCGGCATCGCCAAGGACGTGCCGGGGTGGGTAGACGGGGAGACCAGCTCGGTGTTTGGCAACGGCAATTCGCAGCTAGTGGTCTCGGGGCCCGAGAAGCGAGTCTACTAGTTCTTCTTCTCCAGGCTGCCAGAGGTCAAGTACGGCAAGGACATTCCCAGGATCACCAAGGAGATGGAAAAGCAGTTTGCGGAAGAGCACAAGGACGTGCCTATAACGCCAGAGGTCACCTGGGGGCAGGTTTACTCCAAGCGTCTGTACTCTACGCTGACGCCCCTGCACGAGATTGTGTACGAGAAGTGGTTCTTTAAGAGGATTATCATTTTAGGGGACGCTGCACACAAGGTGAGCAAAAGAACTGTTTTGAATGTTACCATATGTGACTCATTTTCTTTCTAGCCAAACCCCATCGGTGGTCAAGGAGGAAACGGGGCCATCGAGTCAGTCGCCGAGCTGTTAAACGCAATCCTGAGGAAGCGAGACAGCAGCGGCAGCTTAAACTCCCTCGCCGACGAGGACGTGGAGCAAATCTTTACCGAGACGCAGGCAGCCCGGCACGAGCGGGCCAAGCAGATTGTCCAGGCGGCGCACTCGCACCAGTCCCTCGACGCCTTTGAGAACCCGCTGCTGTCCAAGGTCGTCTACGGCTTTCTGGCGCCTCTTTCGGGGACGGAATCGACGTTGGGCAAGTTTGCCGGCATCATGCTCGGCGGATCGAGGATCGACAAGTTGCCCATCAAGGACAGGCCGCGGGCGATTCCTTATGACGACGAGCTTCCGGCGAAGCCATTCAAGGGCAGCGGCATCATACCTCGCGTGCTGTTTTCGGGACTCATGGGTCTCCATATGTACTTTACCTTTACCAACCCGTCCCTCGCTTCAGGGGATAATGCCGCGGCACCGCCGTCTTCTCCTATTCAAATGATGCTTCAGATGGTCTCCCCCGCCCTGATCTATACGATAGAGGGGTACAGGACCGGAAACCAGGCCACGCCGCTGTCTCTCCCGATTCTGGGCATCTCTCGAATTTCCCCTTTGTGGGCAACGATGAGCGCCCTCTTCTCCTTCCAGCTGCCCACGGGGAGGTACATCGGACGCGAGGTCACGTCCATGATCCTCCCGGCCATGGCGCTGGCCTTTGTCGCGCCTGCACTTCTCATGCAGAAGAGTGCGGAAAGCTGGCGGGTGGGGTCGGTTCTGTTCCCGGCCGTCCTTTACGGCGCTTCGACGGTGGTCAAGCGGCTTCGGGCCGGCACGTCTGCTGAGGACAGACGCCGTGAGCAGCTGGGTAGGTATGACGACGGCGATGCGCCCAGCCTCCTGACGGCCTACCGATCGATATTCGGCATCCAAGCCCTGGCCCACGTCGTCGGTCTCGCAACCAAGCTGCGGCAGTCATCCGAAACCTCCATCGCCAACCCTTTGCTCTCCGCGGTGTCCTATTGCCTCCAGACGACCTTTGATGCCCGCCACGGCATATTCGCTGCTGCTCCTGCTGTTGCCCTCGGCTGCGATACAGCGGTAGCGGTGTCTGCCTGGGCTTCTGGTGGCCTCTTTACAATCTGGCAGCTGAGGCAGTACGGCTACGTCGAGACGAGGCGAGCCGTTGGCGCGGCGGTCGCTTTCGTCGCGGGGCAGTTTCTGGTTGGGCCCGGTGCTGCTTGGGTTGGGCTCTGGAACTGGCGAGAGCGGACTCTGCTGCGGTTGAAGAGGACGTGATGCAGATACCTTTCACTAGCATATTCCCATGTGACGTTGTGCTATACAGGCCGCAACATGATTCGAGGTGAAGAACGTGGTGCTGTAAAGGTAGATGGATTTCGTTGTCTCGATGGGGTACAGTTATAGGTTGAATCTTATGTTGACGGAATATACTGATAGACTTTTCTTTTGTCCTGGTGTACTATATTTATAGATTGATGCTTGTTTTGATAGTGTAATCATAGATTGAATCTTGTCATATGGAAAGCAGATTGAATGCCATCTGGTGGAATACATTCTCTAGAAAAGAGTCCCATCTCCGTCTATGAGAATCGGGCTCGACTTGGTCGCTGGCCGGTACTTGGCCGCCAGCTCACGCCCGCCCTTCCACGTCCCAGCCTCGAGAACCTGCGCCATGCTCAGCGAGAAGCCCTTCTCGGCAAAGTGCCGCGAGATCAGCTTGTACAGCTCGTCGAGCAGGGCCACGGTCATGGCGCGCCACTCGACAATGGTGTCGCTCGTGGCGTGGTACATGGGCAGCTCCTGGCCCGACGACTCCCGACCTTTGCTGAGCACTTCGTCCTTGATGCTCAGGACGCCCGTGTCGACAAAGAGGCCTCCGTTGCGGTACTCGGGGAGGCCGGTGCCGAGGTCGTCGTTGAGGATCTTGTAGCCCAGCACGCGCATGAAGGGCACCGTCAGGCTGTAGGCCAGCCACTGGGTGAGCTTGTGGAAGGGCTGCACGGCGGCGACCTCTGCCGCGATGCCATCCTCTGCTTTGGCTCGGTCGGCCAGGACCTTGAGCGGCCAGGCGTCACCGATATAAGTCCCTGCGATGCATGTCCGGTTCCTTGGCCACGCGGGGATCAGAATCGTTTGGAGGGTTGACCACAGCAGCTCGAAATCAACCGTGTTGGGCTGTGCCGCCGATGAGATCAAGTAGTCTAAACAAGTTTGTCAGTGGCTTGTTTTTGCCATGCTTTGACTGTTTATGCTTTACATACCAACAATGTTTCCGGGTCGGCCGGTGGATCCGGCCATCTCCGGCTGCTTAAGTAGGGCTTCGCCGATGCTATTCATCAAAGCCACCCTCGAAGAAACGCCGACGATGGGATTCTCGGCAGAGACTTGAAAATGTTGCTCGAATGCTGCATCCGTGAGGTTCATAAGTCCCTTGCCTATAAAAGTTATAAGTCAGTCACAACTATTTTTCCCTTTTTCCTTCTTATACTCCTACGCACCGTCAACCACGCATGCAGATCCATCGCTGCTAAATGCACCAGCCTTGTACATGTAAAGAGAAGCGACGCCGATGCCCTCGCTGCGCTCAAACGTCTGGCCGCTGCTTCCCGGCTCCTTGTACTTCCACACGTCGCCGGCGCCCGCGTCCAGCAGGACCGACACAAAGAACAGGTCAATCAGACGACGGGTGAGCTCCTTATCGTCGCACCCTGCAGCCTTCCATGCGTCGAGCAGCTGGGATACGCGGGCGACACCCCCCGTGTCCAGGTGCTGCCACCTTCCATGGGGAGGAATGTCGGAGAACCGGTCAGGCCCAAAGTCGCGCTTTTTCCATCAGCATCAACTTAATTGATACCAAACGTTGAAACATTCAAACTCACCTCAATCACGCCAATGACAAACTTGGCCGCTTCTGGCATGCGAGACTCATCGTAGTTAAAGCTGTTGAGGGAGCCTTCGCGGGCAGCTTGGAATACGATCTGGGCCTTTTCTCGTACGGACTGTAGAGTCAAAAGATGAGCAATATCTTTATCCATGTTCAAAATGTTTTTCTCCAAGAATCAAATAATCAAGTGCATAAGAGACTTTTATGAGATGACTTAGCAGTAAGTTGCCGTATTGGTTGGCAATCTTTAAACCTTGTGCTGAGCTTAGGTTATCAGTCGGGCGTCCATCGCCTTATCTACATGGTGGCGGAGGGGTAAATGGTGCATGCATGCATAATTAGGTAAGCTCTTGCTGTACCCCGCGATTTGATCGAAAGGCCACTCAAACCAACAGTCTTTTAAAGCGTGTCGAGGAGATTCATCCGATTACATATTCAGTCACAGCCAAGATAACAAGACCAACTTTGAATAACGCAATCTTGACCGTACGCCGAGCGGGGTGATGACGAATAACACGAGTTTGCATGATCCAACCATTAGAGCTAAGTACGGTCGTTCATGATACGAACGTTTGCAGTGTGGATGGGCTCCTCATGAGCGCCTATACTGGAAAATTACTTGCAGTAAGACTTATATGAACTGAAAACCACAAGACGGTCATAAGCGTAGCGTTTATTACCCCTGATCCGATAACTTTTGCACGCCCCTTGGAAGTACAGGGTATCTTGGCATGGAGTATGGTACCTTGGCCTTCGAGGCTGCCACCTAAATTAACAAACCGAGGTTCTTCTATATTTCTGTATTCACGTTTGGTCCTTACTGTCTGGAGAACGCTGCCAGTCCATAATTACTTAAAGATGGCGGATTTCAATGCTTGGACTGACCCCAACACCCAGCAAGTGCTGAACCAAAACTTACAGCATCTCAGTCGCCAACAAAGGGTTCCCCTACCCGGCATCAACATCGATCTGAGGTATGGACGAGGACGATAAAGTCTTTGATGAAGAAATTTGACCTGAATCCGTGAGCAAATGGAGAAAAGAGACAGAAACGCAATCGAAGAGTTTGTTTGATAGATTCTATCCGAAAAGGATCGATATAAGAACCCTACTCCCCAGACTGGGATGGTCTCGCCTGAATGCCCAATTCGATATATCGTCGGTATCATTTATTTTATTCATTAACAGTGATTATCGATCGTATACTCAATCGCATCTGCAGCGAACGATAGTACGGAGTCCACAATAGTTAGACTTTAACATTTTGTAGATAACCGCTCAGCCCCGCGAAGTAAGACCCAGCAGACCCCAACCGCCGAGCACCACGCCGCACGCGAACCTCCACGCGCCCACGCCAGCCACGCCTTCCCTCCAGCAAAGGTACCCGTCAGCGGAGCCGGCGATGAGTAGCGAGGAGAGCATCGTGTCGAGAAAGCGGAGGTCGCGACGGACGTAGCACGCCCACATCAGGACGCCGAGCATCGTGGTTCGGGAGCCGTAGGCGGCGAATGGCGAGTGCGCCGCGCGGTCGTCGGCGATGCGGGGAGGAAGGCCGAACTCGCGGATCGCGCGCTCTGGCTTCCAGAATGGGAGTAGCCCGCCTAGGGTGAAGGCCGAGGCGATGAAGAGCGATGGAATGTGCCACGCGGAGAAGCCGCCGATGAAGGAAGTAGACATTGTGATTGCTTGCTTGCTTCGATATAAATGACTTGTATGGATTTGGATGATGTGTGATGAAAAAGGTTGGGCGAAATATTCCGCTTCTTTGGCTTAGTTGGGTCGTTGAAAACCAGGCAGACCCCTGGGATTGGGCGCCAAGTCTAGTCCACTTGGTTCGCTCAGATCACTGCAATAATGTGGTGAGGGAGCGGTAATCAACTTGGACCGAGAGATGCAACTCGATCCAGTGAGCGAACAACACAACCTTCCCAGCCGTACAGAAATCAAATACAGACTGCTCGGACGACAATGATGGGACAATTGGGCTCGATGAACCGCCAATGCGACTGTTGGTCACGCAAGAGCTTACAGCTCCATTGGCGCATTCCCGTATCAGCCGTGGCATTGTGGCAGATTGCCAGCGTATTGTGACTAAACAATCGACATGAGCGTTACGGGACGGACCCTTTACATACTTTAGTCTTTATCTAAGCTGCACTGAGTTTTAGGATTTAGAATCACTTACTAGTCAGGTACTCGCAAACGAACGTGGCCAAGCATATCACAGCACGAACCGCTGTCGACGGTATTCTACACTGCCCACATCGACGAGTACATCGCTTTATCGAATACAAGTGCGAGGCTACCAAAGAAGGATTCAGCTCACAACATCCACGTGGCCCGGACCGAGACCGATCGACTCACGGAGCAGCATGTCCCACTTCCCCGGAAAATGGCCACGATATTCTCCGTCTACATTGTGTCTTTGTACCTGATCGTCTGAGCCTAAATAACCCTATCTACTACATGTTAACAATTTTTCGCAATTTTTCCACCCATGCGATGAGGCAGATACAGATCATGATGGGTCTCCCCTTTTTCCTGCCTAATTGGTGTTGACCGGAGGCAGAGGCTCCGACCGGAACTGATCCTCGGGGAAACTCGCGGCCGGCTTCGTGTGAGGCTTGTATATAAATAAAATGGTGCATAATGGCGACACTCAGTCTTATTCTTTTCCACTGCTTATTGTCAAAAAATAGCTTTCCCATCATGATCAAGTGCTCTCTCTTGTCAATCTTGAGCCTTGCGGCCGGCAGTATTGCCGTGCCGCTCGCAAACATGGCTCTCGCGCCTTTAACGTTGGAAGCAGAGGATGGCACTCTCGCCGGCCCTAGCATCTTAACTGAGCTCACTGGCTTCTCAGGTGACATCCGCACGCTATCCCGCCAACGCCGCATCGTGCAATTGACATCTGTATACAGGTAGTGGTTACGTTGGCCCGTTCGAACAAGCGACGGACAAGGTTACGTTTACGATTGAGAGCGAATCTTCAACTCTTTACGATGTCGTTGTTCGATACGCCGGCATCTATGGTGCCAAGACGGCATCTCTCGTCGTCAACGGCGGTGCCACTAGCGAGGTGTCGCTCGCAGAGACCGACTCATGGGAAGACGCCCCTGCAGGTCAAGTCCTGCTAAACGCCGGATCAAACACGATTGACATCGTGGGAAACTGGGGGTGGTAAGAAATGACATTTCCATTCATGACAACTCAAATCTTGTCTCATTGTGAGATATTAGGTACCTCATTGACGCCATCACGCTCTCGCCGTCGGAGCCTCGCCCCCCTCACAGCATCAACCCTTCTCTGACCAACCCCAACCCCGACGCAGGTGCCGTCAAGCTTTACGACTACCTGAAGAGCATCTATGGAGACAAGATTCTCTCTGGTCAGCAAGACCTTTCCTGGGCAGACTGGGTCACCGAGCAGACCGGCAAGACCCCAGCGCTCGTATCTGTTGACTTGATGGATTACAGCCCCTCACGCGTCGAGCACGGCACCGTCGGTACCTCCATCGAAGACGCCATCAAGCACGCTGAAAAGGGGGGCATCGTCTCGGTCCTGTGGCACTGGAACGCCCCGACTGGGCTTTATGACACGGAGGAGCAGCCGTGGTGGAGCGGCTTCTACACGAGGGCCACCGACTTCAACATTGCCGCGGCCCTGGCCGACCCTGCTGGCAGCAACTACACGCTCGTCATCCGGGACATTGACGCCATTGCCGTGCAGCTCAAGCGCCTCCAGGACGCAGACGTCCCCGTCTTGTTTCGCCCCCTTCACGAGGCCGAGGGCGGGTGGTTTTGGTGGGGTGCCCAGGGCCCCGAGGCTTGCATCGAGCTGTGGAGGATTATGCATCAGCGGTTGACTGACCATCACGGCATCAACAATCTGATTTGGATCTGGAACTCCCTTGCGGAGGATTGGTACCCGGGGGATGAGACTGTTGACATCTTGGGCGCAGACGTGTATGCTACCGGCAACGGAGTATGTTCAATCCCCACGCCTCTGAACGAGGTTAATGCTGATATCTATCATGTAGCCAATGTCTACTCAGTATAACCAGCTTATTGACTTGGGCAATGATCAGAAGCTCATCGCGGCCACGGAAGTGGGCTCCGCTCCTCTGCCCGATCTGCTGGTTGCTTACGAAGCCCACTGGCTGTGGTTCTGCGTCTGGGGCGACACTTTCATCAACAACCCAGAGTACAACTCTGCAGAAGACCTGCAAACGGTAAGAGATGTTGCTTTTCGCAAATCGTGAATGATTGTTTACTAACTATCCTCTAGATTTACGACCATGAGTATGTGTTGACATTGGACGAAATTCAAGGCTGGAACACGTAAACTGTACTCACCTCATATGGAGGCATTATGTGGCTCACATCTACATATCAATGAGAGTGTTCTATTTTGAAGTGAGAAATTCATTCACCATGTATCCGCTTTAGCCACATTATGAGGCCCCCAGATGAATAAAATACGGGGCCACCACAACGGGCGGCTTTTATACTCCAGCCGAGCTGGGTTCACAGGTGTCATCAATGTTCTGCTTCTCTACTACAAGGGGAATATCTTGGACAAGCTGTTTGGTATGTGCTGTTAGTTTAGTTGCGATGATGCTATTCTAGGGATTCTCGAAAAGTCTCCGGTATCCGCTAATGCGGTACTCTGCAATACCACGGCACTTTGCCTCGCTTGTTGTTAAGCTGCTGCCAAGGGAACTGTCCCGCTTCTCAAAGGAGGTACAGATGTAGCAGCTTCCATGGCGAAAGAAGATCTAGATCCATTGCTTGAAGATGCCCAAAGGTCGCAGCGCACTCAACGTGGCCAGCGCGTGATGTAAAATGACATTGCTGAGATGTTTGGGGGAAAATAAGGACCAACGCGTGGCATTCTATTGATGCAAACTGGTTTTATAGGATCTATGAGATGTATTCGTCTTGATAGTTGTGATAGAGTTCAAAGGCCATGAGTGTATACGTGGCTCGACTATATATCGCGAGGCATTAGCCGCCAGAGTCAATGAAGCCACAATAGCAACCACAAACCAAGGACGCCATGCCCCGGAATTTGGGTTCCAATAAAGCTGGACTCAACTTTGATAAGAGTATGTATGCGGGGCAACGGATGAGACAGTGGGACAAGGTCACAGTGACTCAACAGAAAAGAAACAAAACAAGGCCCTGGGGATTTGCAACAGGGTCGAGCCCCAAGGATGCGGACTGGACCACATCTTGGCCAGACCAAGCCCACCCAATTGTCGCTCTAGGCCAGGCCCTTCGTGGCCGACAACATACAAAGTTCATTATCTGAAATACCCCTCTCGGGCATCACACTTATCTGGCAAAGGCAGTATTGGGAACAAGCTGTTCCGCAGGGAGCGATGTAACCTTTATGAGTAGCCTCGTGGTGGAAATACAGTCTTTCCTGACTCATCCCCCCCTTCAGTCATGACATGCTATAGAATTTGAGATTTATACTTTATATGTGAAACGACAAAGACAGTACGGACCCGAGCGAGGCTCGGGGAAAATCCGTGCGCGTAGTGTAGAGCCAAGGGCTCTGGTGTTCCGTCTTTGGCCTTAGTACGTGCGACATCTAAATTGGTAAAGTATGAGAGATCGAGGTAGGGTACGGCAAATACGACGGCAGTGACGCTCGCATTTGAGGTGTATTGCAATATTTCTACTTGTTTGTAGCGTACGACTTGGCGGAGCATATGGCATATACGTAACCGAGCTCGAGATTCTTTTCCTCCAGTTATGTCCAGGCTTTAAGTCGCGGACCAACCGAAACTATCAAAGAGCAAAAAGGAAAACGAAAGAAAAAAAAAAGGAACAGAAAAATCAGAGGGCTTGCTCTGCTCCATGAATCCCCACTATGCCTAAGCCTCTTTCTTCTTGAACTTTTTCTTTAGCCCTTCCTTTTTTCCTCTTCGGGCCGTTTTCTTCAGCGCAACCGCTTCGGCAACATTCCAACTGTCGGGCAAAAATGGATAACCTTCATCATCTTGACGACCGGAGGTTGCCTACCGGAGATATGGGCCTTCGATCGCAGCATCATACAGCCACAGGACACTGACTCGTTGCGACCGAAAGGGGATTCCCAATAGACCAGGCCCAGATCGCAAAACGCGGAAGAGCCCTTCTTCGACGGAGTTTTCCACTGGTTTGGGGAGACAGGGCTGAGACATGCTTCTAGGCCTCGTGGTGCTGATGTGTGAAATGTGACATCTCTTTCATCACCTTTTTCTTTCCTGTAATGGTTGCTTCTTTTTCACCTTTCCCCTTGCAAAAGGGGGCGGACGGATCCGAAGGTTCATCAGGGTCATGACAACCGACGGGAGACGGCTGAATCCCGTCATGTTGTTAGCGGCTGGACGATAAGCAGGGGCTCCTTATCGTGTAAATCGAATAGTATGACGTTTATGCTAATATGGGATGATGCAAATCTCTATAGGTCAACGTCAATGGCAAGTAGTCTTTAGAAGCATGTCGCTGAGATGGAGGCACCCTATGATGTATATACCACTCATGTGAGCAACAGAGGCAACATATGATGCAGATGCCGCTCAACTGAGCAATGGAGGCAACTTATGATGTAGATGGCAACTCAAGTGTGCAATGGATCTATCTCGCTGTAGCAGATTGCTGGAATCTATTTCGAAACAATCTCCTGACATGACATAAAGCAAAAAGGAGACCCCGTAGTCTCAGGAATGTGTTGATAAGACTATCGTTTTCTCGCGTGGCGGGCGTTGACGCAGCCGAGTAGGGGTCCTCGAACTCAATATGACACTTGACGTCTGTAACAGGTTCGGCGTGTTCCCGAAGATTTTTGGAACACGGCTCGGCCGCAGTATACCGTAATTGACTGCCGATAGATTCTAAAGAGTGGTACTCGGGGTCCCCAGCCTAGCCCCCCTGGATCTAGATCTTCTCCGATTGTCACTACTGGTTCCATATCGGAGTCTGGAGTATAGATCTAAATCAATCTAAGATGCCGAATCGCTTCGGGTCTCAGCGAGGGTCCCTGAATCGTCATGCTACCAGACTGGCGGTCCTCACAGCTGACGCTATTGATCTGTTGACGCCGAGACCTCGACGATATCATATGTCCCCATCAAAATTCGGGAACCCCATCTTCCGACACTGATATAGCATGCAATCTATGTAATCTAGACTGATCGATCGGAGTTCACGTCTAGAGATCTGGGGCAGGCCCAGAAGCGCAGGGTCCTCTAAACATAGAATAGATCTGGAACGATGCTGTGCGTTATTCTAATTCAAATATTCATTATAAAACCCCCAGTAGCATCATTAGACTTGGAGATTTGAAACACTCTGGCAATACAACATTAGTTCACCTTGAGGAGTTGTCTACTCTCTATATAACCCTCTCAGGTGCAATCTTTACTACTTTTCTTCCTACACATCAAGACTTACACTGGCCTTGATGTCTCATACTAGTGCAGAAATGGCGGGGATATCAGAGGCAACAGCGGTTCCCACCGCTGCCGCAACTGAATAAAGCTCCCTTGACGACTCTGCTTCCACCATCAGCGACTTGAAGGCCCCTTTGTTTGACTCGGCCACCGTCTTCAACGCTCCTTCAAGGAAGCCGTTAAGAATCAACCCCTTCATTGCCACGTTCAACATCATCTTGACATTTGGCCTCATCGCCGCTATTCTTACAGGATACTGTCTTGGTCTCATGATCTTTGACCTTACTATTACCGCTGTTGGCCTCTACGGGACAATCCTCCTGTCCGAGTACTTTGTTCAGCTGAGCTGCGCCATCAGCAACCGCATCGACATTAACCGCATCGCCAGGAATGCAGAGAGGAAGAGAGATAACGCAAAGGCGGCCGGAGACGGCGAAAAGGCTCTTGAGAAGCCATCTGCCTCGGGTCTCATGAACCCCGATGGTGACATCTCCATCGCCGTCGTCGGCTACCGCGAGGACGAGCAGGCATGGAGACTGTGCCTGCGCAGCTTGCTGAAGCAAGAGATGAAGCCCAAGTGCGTCATTGGCGTCGTTGACGGCAACGAAGAGCCTGACCTGAGCATGGCTCGCGCGTTTATCGGCGAATTCGAGTCCCACAACGCTCCCCTCATTCACCTGCCCATCCTCCTCTCCGACCTTCACCGCGATGTCTACTTTGACAACGTGCCCGCCGACACCCGGAACAGGCTGGTAAAGTTCTGGCACTGGCTCTCCGGTCAGAATCGCCCTGGTCACCAAGAAACTTTGTTTCTCACCAAGCAGGCCGTCATCGAAAAGGTCCTCGAGTGGGAGAAGAAGTGGAACATTAGCAGCCTGGATGCCGTCTGCTTCGCCCAGCCTCACGGTCACAAGCGCACTGCCATGTTCACGGCCTTTGCCATGGGCCTCTACGCCCTGCGCACCCGCGACCGCATCTTCACCACCGACTCTGACACCCTCGTTCGGGAAAACGCCCTGGATGAGATGCTGACGCTGCTCCGTTCCTCCAATCAGATTGGCGGCGTGACTGCCGACGTCAAGATCTGGAACCGCCGCGAGTCCCTACTGGCCCGTCTCTGCTCGGCGCGGTACTGGTTCGCTTTCAACATTGAGCGTGCCTGCCAGTCTCTGTGGCGCTGCGTCGGCTGCCTTTCTGGCCCCATGAGCCTGTACCGCTCCTCTGACATGGAGACCATTCTTGGCCCCTGGAACCTGCAGACCTTTGGCGGCAAGGCCACCACTTTTGGCGACGACCGCCACTTGACGAACCAGCTGCTGGCTCACGGTCTGAGCACTCGGTACACCCATCGGACGTGGTGCGACAGCGAGTCTCCTACTTCTTTCGTCCGCTGGGTCGCCCAGCAGACACGCTGGAGCAAGTCCTTCTTCAGGGAATCCTTCTGGTTCCCCGCGAGCTTCTTCTACCAGTCTCCGTGGATGCTAGTCGAGACGATCATCTAGGCCCTCTACCCCTTTATCCTCATCGCCACCGTCTTCCACTTCCTCTTCGACACGACCGACTCGAGCCCCTGGCGGCCCATCATCTGGCTCGTCACCATATTTGGTGTCGCCCTGTTCAAGTCGGCATTGGCGGTCCTCATCAGCTGGGACCCGTGGCTGCTCCTCTTCAGCCTCTACGGCTTCGTCTACTTCTTCGGCCTGCTGCCCTCCAAGATCTACGCCCTCCTTACTATGAACCAGACCGCCTGGGGCACCTCGGCGCGCTCCGCCACCGAGCGCAAGCGCTGCCAGTCTTTCTTCCAGCGCTCGTTCCATGTCATTCATCTGGTCATCTGGTACACGGCAATCTTTGTCGGCGTTGGCTTCTTCGTCGTTAGGGTCTTTGGCAACCCCCTTTACTTTCTCATCGCCGCCATCGCCCTCATTCCCACCGCGTTCCTCTACTGGTCGCCCTCGACCGTTATAACGGGAATCAAGAACAAGGTGCGAGGCCTGTTTGGAAAGAAGGAGGCTCTTGTCGAGACACCAGCTGTCGTTGAAGTTGACGAGTCTGTGCTCCCCGCAGTGCCGCCTCCCGTCAAGAAGTCCAATTCATCTACGAAGAGCGCGGATACAATCAAAGTCACTCCTATTATGTCTATAAAAGACGCCGAAAAAGACGTCGACGTCTCAGCAACAGACGACGAAACAATAGTACCCGAGGCAACTGTCTGATCGGATACCTCTTTTCACCTACCCGCTGGCGGGACTGGCGGGAGTAGGCGATTTCCTTTGAAGCTTTTAACAGGCCAATGGTCATGTTTACATTCAAATGGCTTTCAAATGGCTTCAAAACTATACATAATTCACGGCCTTTTTCTCTTTCTCTTTCTTTTTCGTCTATATTTTCTTTTTTCCCCTTTTTTTGCAATGAGTTACCGAGCGACCGATAGAGCGACCGATAGATCAGTACGCATCAACGAGTAACGAAACCAGCATTAGATGACGCGCATATAGAATAGATGGATGGATAGACACTGGAATAAACTTTAATGCTAAAGATATCGTCAACGTTTTTATTCCCACCTTGGTAACCGCCTCGATTCCTTGACTAGTGACTACCAGTAGCCAAGCAACGATTGCAACGACTAATTATCTCACCATTCCTTGCAATCGAGGCTAAAATGCTGAAGAATATCTTGGCACATTTTTCTCTTTTTTCCTTTTTTTCTTAACAGCGAAAAAGTCGATACCCTACGGCATTTCATAGCATATGATGTACTGTCGAATTGGCGGAGCTCAAGCCGCTGTGAAAGTAATGTCAATTTATATTAACGCTCATCAAAGCCAAGATCACCAACTACATCAACCAGAGAAGGCTCATAACACCAATTACCCAAAATGTCAAGAAAAGGAGTCCTTGCCCAGAATCCCCTGCGATAAATACTCTAGAAGCCGTGCTGTTCCCCCATAGCCAAGTTACACGACCAGCTTCGTTGCTCCCTCGGCCTCCTTGACTGTCCTTGTCAATGCCGCAAACCATCCGGCAGACGTTCTCTGCGTCTCTCTTCACAATTCTCCTCCATGATGATAGCCGACTCTCGTAAAGCTGCCGCCTCCTCTCGTCGGAAGCGTCACTGACGTTGTAAGCCATCTGCAGCCACTGCATCTGAAAGTAGGCCTCCCCGCCCGTAGTCATGTTATGCGTCCACAACCCCCCGTCTCCCCAGGCGTTGAAGATCATGTATGACGGGTCTCGAGGGACCTGAAAGGAAATGTTTGCCACCTCGACGCCGTCGGCGTACCACACTGACCGATCAGGCATCCAGTCCATGCGGTGCTCCGTCCAATCATCCCAGGTCAGCCCCCCAGGAAGGGTGACGTTGCGGGTCGCTTCGGGAAATAGCCGGCCATCGTCGACGCTGTAGCTGGGGTGATTCGTGTAGTGGACGCGGTCGGTGTCTTCGCGAGTCAAGATCTCCATGTCGGCCTCCTGGACGTTGGCAATCTCTGCCGCGTGACGGTAGGTGAACATTGCCATGCACGCGCCGGGAGACCCATGCATGCGGCCGAGGAATCGGACGGACAGATAACGAAACTTGTCGACCGAGTCAATCTGGGCGGCGGATTGGAAAGTTTTCGATCGGTGCGTCCGCATGGTCAGGAATGTTTTGGATGTGGGGATTTCGTCACCGTCGTCATTGTCGTCATCGTCGAGCTGGATGTAGATGTTGTTGGCCGTGTTGACCATGGGGAATCTAGCGCCGTAATCCAGCTCTCACCCGCCGCTCCTTCGGTGGTTGTTCCAGTTTTGCACATTCCAAAACTTGGACCACTGCTTTTGTTTGAAGTATCTGCTCGTGAACTCGGCTTCGGCAGACTCGTCCTCGTCGCTGTTGATGACGTCTGGCGTGCCGGCATGCTTGGGCAAATCTCTGAAATCCCAGTACGAGTACCCTGTGTAGTACTGGTTGTTTGTCAGGTAGCAGTCGCACTGATCGGGGTCCCAGTCCTCCGGCTGCGTCTCTACGTCGGTGTCATTCTGGGCGACAGCAATGGCTGTTAGAAACAGGGGCCAAAGGAAAAACATTAGTGTCCAATACGTTGAGCAAGCAATTCACATGCACCAAAAAAAAAATCGCTGAAGGCCAGCTTGTGAACACGGACTGACGTGCTTTCACCCCCTCATCTTTTTGTTCTTGATCAGGTCATTTCATTTCATTTTCCCCATGTAACCTCATTTGCGTTGGGGTGACACAAGATTCTGGGCACAGCTGTGCGACTCGGCGCCGCTAATTTGCAGAGCTACCGAGGCTTGTAAACAGTCTTGGGTAGGATTTCGGGCTGTTGGTAGACTTTGGAGCACAACTTTGAGCATAATGAAATCAATTGCTAAGACCCCAAGCTGCCCTGATTCAGGGGAAATGCTCCAAAACAGGTAGATAGTACGGCGCAGGGGATAATAGAATCCTTATTATAGACACAAATCTCCGTGAATACAACTAGAAGCTATCTGCCAATGTGCCTCCGGTGAAGTAGCAGTTCTCGATACCCTTCCAGGCTTACCCCTATAATGTTGATAAAGGGCCACTGGGTATTGCTCTTGAAGAAATGCGCCCAAATACTCAAGACCGCCAAGCACAAATTCCACGGATCACGAAAGTCGGCCAGATGAGGCGCGTCATCTGCAATGTCGACGACCGTGTATGCTTCTTCCACTATTGAGCGAACCCAGTGAAGGATGCGGTCCTCGCTATCTAAAGCAGCTTGTCAGTAACGATAGTGTTTGCAAACATCAGAGATACTCTCTCACTCACCGCTCACTGGCGTTTCTGCCATTGTCTCGCCCAGCTTGGCAAGCCATTTGCTCAAAAGGATACTGCAGTCGAGGCTGGCGAGCGAATGCCTCACGCTCCAGAAAAAGGCCTGGCTGCGCGCGACGCGGTCGATGCCCAGACGAACAGGTATGCTGAGCATGTGAGCGGCATACAGCAGCGCGGCAATGACGCCGTCGCTTCTGTCGATGCCCGGGGAGCGGCTGATGGCCCTGGCGATGAGCACCGGGTCGCGCGTCTCGAGCTGCCGGTACGGACCCAGATGGAGATGAATCCGGACGTATGCAAGCGCCAGGAGGGAACTCGAGGTGAAGGGAATCGGGCCATTCTCGTTGTTTGGGTCGAGGCTTGACTCAGGGGCTTGTTGCCAGCCAGAGGTCCATGAGCGCAATCCACGTCTTTCTTCTTGCGTTAGTCAAAGAAGAGAGAAGGCAGAGGGCAAACAGGTGTGTGTGTTTGTGTGTGATGGCACTTACTCTAGTTTTTCCACCTCCTCGGAAGGCAACGCAGCAGAGCTGCTCATGATGGGGAGGCTCAGGTCTCGTACGATATGAATCCGCTGCAGCAGGCCATGAAGGAGCACATAGTTTCCCAGCGGCGTGGGTATCGGGTCCAGCGGAGCCGAGCAGTTCCTGTTCTTCAGCAGCAGAGACAGCGCTTCTTGGAAGAACAGCTGCTGCTTCTTGACGTCCTTCCTGGCCGCTTTCCACTGCAGCGCCGACGAGGCTTTCCACTCTCTCGTGGAGCATGGCAGTCTCAGGTTGACCTCGTTGCTCCGGAGCACGGGGTAGACGTTGTACGCGACGCTGTGGGTGTGTAAAAATGAAAAGGCGATGAGCTTTGCCCTGCGGCCGGACTCTTGCTCTACCCAAGCTCGCCATTGATGTTCCAACAGCGTGTCACTATCGGGGTCATCCATCGGCAGAGCAGCATCTTCAACGTCATTGAGCCCGCTGTCCCGGAGGACGTTTGTGAGTAGGCCTTGGAGAGCAAATGCCTCTTGCAGCAACGATGGTTTAGGTTCCCACGTGGCATATCCCATCAGCGCAATGAGCGCCCGTATCGTCTCGACCGCCGACGATAATTCATCATCCGAGCTCTCGACGACGCCGTCTGGGTGTTGCTGCTGCGTCCTCTGCTTGCCGCCCAGGCTGACGAAGGAGCTGCTCGTCCGAGAACCTAGCTTATGCACCTCCCTGGACAGCCTGTCTGCGAGAATAGACTTTCCGGTGAAGAACAGCCGCTCTGAAACCCGCTGCTCGAAGCAGTACTGGGCGCCGATGGCCGCGATTCCCAGTATCAGCTCCAGCGAGTGGTCCAGCATGCGCCACGTGGGAGAGTGTATAAAGGGCATGTGGGAGTGGAAGCCCTCGAAAAAGGACGTCATGTACCTGGTCAGGGCGTGGCGGGAGGGAAGCTTGAAAGAGGGATCCAGGTCGGGTAGGACGCTTTGCATGCTGGCAATCAGCTTGCCGCGGTCCTCCTCGGTCACCTTGAACGGCTGCAGATCAGGGTCAACGGCTCGGTGATCTACATGTACGGTCAGTGTAAGCAAACTCAAGACGACTACACGGGGAATATGCGGATTGTAGGCTACTTACGTGTCGTGGTGTCTAATATGCAGTTTGAATTCCTTGCATCTGTGGGCGCCGACGGCAGCCAGGAGCTGAATGGGGTGCCTGCGCGCGTGCGCGGTCCTGGTTGAGGGGACGAGGTTTGCCCCCTAGAATCCCTCAACTCTGCATCCCAGGACTCGCCAGCCTTGTCGGGGCCGTTGAAATAAGGACTCCATTCCGCCGGTAGGCCTACGCCGTCCAGGAAGTTGGCAAACTCTCTAAAGTGAGGATCAAAGACGATGCCTTCTGCTGCTGGTAAGCCCCTAAACATAAACCCCAAAAAAAGAGTCTGACTTACCACCATCGAAAACCTGGGACGACAGAAAGCTTTGATCATATGTCCGAGCATCCATGTACTCGTCCCCTCTCCTGTGGTCCTCTAAGGGCGGAACGGCTACGGCTTCAGGCTGCAAAGCCGGTAGTTTGGCTCGAGGGTCTACGCTGAGGCCGGAAAGCGACACCGCCGCCGCAAGATCAGCCTCTGCTGCCGTGGCCTGCTCCGGGCCCGACGACGATGGTCCAGGTTCCGTAGCATCAGCCGGCGATGTTTCGGCGGCGGAGTCATCCTCATGGAGAGAAACTCGCTGATGTCGCGTGAGCAAGTCACGCCGTGCAAAGGCAGCCCCGCAGTGGCAGGCAAAGGGTTTTTCTTTAGTATCTAGATATTACATGTATACGGTCCCCCCTCTGTGGTCAGCTAAGGGGTAAAGTTCGAATTACACGGTGAGGGGAGCTTACGAGTGCGGATATGGCGCTCCAAATGTTCGGTGCGTTTAAAAGTACGTCCGCAATGGGGGCACAAACGCAGGGTTCTCGTGCCGTGTGCGGTTCTGCGACGCTGGTTGGGTGGTGTTTTTGCAAATTCCCCAAGTGTCACCATGATGGCGGGATCAATGACTCCATGTGTGGAAATTGGGGAATGAGCAATGGAGAGAGTGGTAATGGGTTGACTCTGTACGTAGTTTACATTTGGGGGAGATGTGGAGTTGGGGTTGGTGCTCCATTGGTGTACGGAGTACTCCGTTTGTAGATAACGAACCCCGGCCGGGGGGAGGCATGACTCGCAGAGAGATAATCTCAACCCCATAATGGCACCCACTTCGGCATCCGTTATCAGCGAGATCGGGGAGTTGGGGCAATAATAATCTCTGCACCAAGAATGATTGGCGTTGGGGTCGTGTACTCCGTACATTGATTGGGGTAATTGCATGCCACGAGACAACAGCATCATCATGATGATCCTGGAATGACAGACGAAAGAGTTGAGAGCACATGCACACCATCTCGATACGAATAATTCTTACAAGAACGCAATGAATAGATTTCCCGGCGTCGCACTCATTACTGGTGCTGGGGGGACAGGTGAGCGACGGTTTCACAACGCGAAAAGGCAAGGACGAAGGGACTGACAATCTAGGCATCGGAGCTGCTGTGGCGAGGGCATTCGCAAATCAAGGATGCACCCGCATCGCCATCACAGACGTCAACCGATCATCGCTGGTCGACACCCGAGAAGCCATCCGGGACATCAACTCCCAGGTCGAGGTGCACGCAAGCGACGGGGACATTTCCGACGAATCATTTGTCAAGTCCTTTGTTTCCGGCGCGCTCGCGAAGTTCAATCGCGTCGACTATCTCGTCCAGTGCGCGGGCATCCTGGGCAAGGGGCTCCGGTCGCACGAGACGCCGACGAGGGAGTTTGACGCGATCAACCGGGTCAATTACAGGGGAAGCTGGCTCGTGTCGAAGGAGGTCTTGGGGCAAATGGTGCGTCAGGAGCCTTTGCCGGAGCACAAGATGCAGAGGGGCGCCATTGTGAATGTTGCCAGCCAGCTAGGTATAGTCGCGAGACCCGGAGCCGGTAAGAAAACGTCTACATGCCCCTGTTTAGAACGTAAACTTATTTTCGGTAGCTCCTTATTGCGCCTCCAAGGCAGCCATCATCAACATGACAAAAGCCGACGCCATCGATTACTCCCCCGACCTGATCCGCGTCAACTGCGTGTGCCCCGGCGTGATTGCCACGCCCATGACCACCGGCAGCCAAGAGGTCGAGGACAGGCTCAGGTCGGCCATTGACATTGCGCCCATGAGGCGGATGGGTTCGCCGGAGGAAGTCGCAGACTCGGTTCTGTTTCTGTGCTCGGGACAGGCGTCGTTTATTCAGGGGCACGCGCTGGTGGTGGACGGAGGGTACACGATTAATTGATTCTTTCGCTTATAACGGATACTAAACAAGGAATAAAGTTTATCCAAGTGTCTGTTATTTATGAAGTGCTTGTTACCTTTATCCTAGTGTCATTTATTGCATTTACTCTAGCTTTCTTAAGCTCGCAGGGCAACGGTGAGTCGTAGACAGCGTCATTTGCTTTTCCATCCGAGACTGTTTGCCTTTATCCTTGAGACCGCATAGATTCCCATCGCTAAGCTTTTTACTTATACGTATTATAATTTCTGCTGAAACTCACGCGTAGATCCATTCTTTGTAGCCGTCCAGTCGAAGCTCTGTTCCAGCGTCTTGGCCACCTTGAGCACCTTTTTCTCCTGCCACAATCCCCCGACAATCTGGAGCCCGACGGGGAGCTGAACATGCTCTTCCCCAGGAGCCAGCGACCAGCCCACGGGCAGCGAGATGGCCGGGTGTCCCGTGACGTTGAAGATGGCCGTGTTGATGGTCATGCCGATGGTAGGCTCAAACGACTTGAGAACCGACATCTTCCTGTGCCCGTTTCTCGGGGCGACAACGGGCGTCGTGGGCATGACGATGACGTCAAACTGCTCGAACGCTTCCTCGTACGCGTCCCTGATTTTCCTGCCAATGTTGACGGTCTTTCCGTACAGGCCGGGGAATTTCTGGGACAGGTACAGGCCGTTGATGACGGTGTTCTTGGTCGAGGGGAAGAGCTTGTGGAAGCTCTCCTTTGTCCACGGGAGGCGAGCCTTTTCAAACTCGGTCAAGTAGAGGCCTCTCCGGCCGTTGGCGTGGCCGAGGATACCGGCGGCTCCGGACATGCGCTGCTGTATGGTCCATATCGAGGGGCCTTCTCTGTGCAAGGGGACGGAGACTTCTCGCACGTCTGCCCCGAGACGCTTCAGCCTCTCCGTCGCCTCGATGAATGCGCGTTTTACCCCTGGCTGCATCATCTCGCTGTCGCAGCCTTCCCTCAGGACGCCGACGCGGACCCCGTCAAGCCTGCCGTCCAGGCCGTCGAGCGACTCCTTGAAGCCAAACGACCCGTGACGGGCCGAGCCGAGGGAACGATCATCTATGCCGTCGTTGCCGGCAATGGCGTCGAGGCAAGCGGCGACGTCGTCGACGGACCTCGCGAGCGGGCCGGCATGGTCGTCTATCTGATCGCCGCTGGTGATGCCGGTATAAGGGACGAGCCCGTGCGTAGGCTTGAGCCCGACGCAGCCGCACAGTGAAGCCGGCACGCGGATGCTCCCTCCTTGATCCGTCCCTACGGCGACGTCCGCCAGCCCGCCGGTCACGAGCGCGGCGCCGCCAGAGGTGCTCCCGCCGGCAGAGTAACCTTGCCTCCTCGGGTTATCCACCGTTCCCTGGGCGCTCGTGAACGATGCCGTCGAGTTGCAAAAGTGCTCGCACGTCGCCGTGCCGATGATGTCGGCGCCGGCCTCGAGGAGGCGCGTCACGACCGTCGCATCAGTGCTGGGCGTCCAGGCGGGGAACGCGTCGCTACCAAAAAACTGAGGGACGCCCGCCACGGCGATGCAGTCCTTGAGGCAGACCTGCTTCCCCTTCATGCCCGAGGTCGCAGCTGATGCGTCGCCGTTGATGGTGAAGCGGTGGGCCCAGGCGTGCCCAAAGGCTTGCTCCTCGTCCGTCGGCAGCCGCAGGTTTTTTCGCGGATACTTTTGCACGTCTGGGGGGGTTTGGTAGTCCTCGAGGCTCGATATGCGCTCTGCGCAGTCGTGCACGGCTGCGAGGAGGCGGGTGTAGTCGCCCGACTCTTCTGGCTTGACCTCGAGGCCGAGCGGCTCAAGAAGTTTGCGGACGTCGCCATCTCGCACCGGATTGTCACTAGTTTGGAATGTTAATAACGTATTCTGAGGTTTAATTTTCCATTGTGCGTTGGAGAAATCTTACGGCGATATGTCCTTGAAAAACACAGACATGATGCTTGACTCGGAACCAGCTTCAGTAAGTGCAATGTCAGGGGTTGTAATAATAGGAAGTCGCAATACTGTTGACAAGTAAATACAGGAGGTTTCTGAAAAAATGAAACGAGTAGAACAAATTCTAAAGGTAGATTTATTGTTACAAAAACATTGAAGGCAACGTTTGGACCTGGGGATGCTGATAATGGAGTTGCTGAGTGGGTTCGTGGAGAGTCGTGGAGTAGATTGGGGTCACTTATTCTCTACCCCAACATGAACCGATCATCTAGGCATCCAAAAAAGAGAAGAAAAATGAATGGAAATTTTATTTCTTCTATAAAGAAAAAAAGGTTCATATTCCTCGTATAAACGATAATACGCTGAAATTGATATTGAATCGTATATAAAGATTTTGCAGTTTATCAATCAGGGGATCTAAGGATAACTCGATACATGTATTCGCAAGTGGTGTACGGAGTGGCATGAATCATTTATCCATACAAACAACCAGTCTCCCTTTAAAGGACGGATTTTGATACATTTCAACAATGCGCGGAATCTGCTCAAACGATATCGTCGTGACGCAGCTCCGTACGCCACTGTTGACGACAGTCCCCATCATCTCCTCGGCTGCTTCACGCCCGGCGACATAACTCCCCTTGATGGTCAGCTCCCGGAAGACGAGCAGCTCGGCGTCAAAGAGGCAGGGCTCGGGCGGGAGACCCAGGAGCCCCATGACGCCCCCGATCCTCAGCGTAGACAGCGCCCAGCGGTTGGCCGGGATGGAGTCGGTGCACACCACGACCGCCGCCACCCCTTCCCCCTCGGTAGCCTCCAATATGCTCGCCGTGGCCGCGTCCGCGTCCGAGGAGTCGACGACGAGGTCGGGCATCAAGCCCGGCTGGGGCATCTCCCGCGCCAGCTGTCTGCCGGCGGCGCGGCTGTCGACTGCCACGGTGCGGAACCCCATGGCTTTGGCAAACTGCAGACCGAGATGGCCCAGACCTCCTATGCCGACAATGGCCACCGTTTCGCCAGGAGCAAGTCCGGAAGTGGCCTTTTGTAGTGATCCCCAGACCGTGGCGCCAGCGCACATCAGGGGGGCGGCTTGCTCAAACGAGAGCCCATCCGGCAACCTGATTGTGTTTTCCGGATCGGCGACGGCGTAGTCTGCGAACCCTCCGTCGTGCAGGAAGCCGGCCGTCTCCCGGTTGTCGCAGAAGCGGGCGTCCAGGCGGCCGACGGTCCGCTTCCGCAGCTTGCACCCCGTGCAAGCGCCGCAGGCGTGCTTGAAGTTGAGGAGACCGACGCGGTCGCCGACCTTGAACGGGCCTGTGTATGAGCCGCCCAGCTTGGCGACCGTTCCCGCTATCTCGTGCGATGGGATGAGGCCCAGAGGAGAGGGCTTCTTGAACTGCCCCTGGAGGGCTTGGAGGTCGGAGTGGCAGAAACCCGCAGCGTGCACACGGACCAAAATATCATGACTTTTAATAGCCGGTACCGGTCGTTGACCAAAAGCATAAGGTTGGTTGTACTTGACGGTGATTATTAGCTGCATTGTTTTTCAGGAAAGACTTGATCCTACCTTGTCAATGAAAGCTGCCCTCATGGAGCCGGGTATATCGTTTTCTGCCATTATCACCAATACAATGTTTAGTATGATAAGACCTTCGATAAATAAAGTCACTATCAATGAACCAAACTCTCCTGGATTGGTATCTAGTCTTGTTTGATGGTGTTGTTGTTAAATTGAATGGCACGTTTCAGGGTAGTTGGGTAGTTGGCCAGAAGCTTGTGCCTCGATTATTATGATTCCGTTGTGATGCAAGTCTGTGGGTCTCCCAAGAGGGGGCAGTTTGACCTGTTGGAGTTATTACTCCGTAATCTTGGGGCTTCTACGGAGTACATCGGCTAGCGTTGGAGACCTGTTGCTCCATCCGGCGATAACGCCTATTTCGTGCATGACTCGGCACTCACGTTTGGGGTCAAAGATGCAAGGTGGATATAACGTCAAATGGTTGTTCTGGGGAAATGCGAGCAGCCTCATCTATTCACCTCGTTTTTCATTTTCGCCGTGACTGGATCAATCGCTTTTGTCTCCCTGAGTCTTGCCCCTTTTTGCTGTGAATAGCTTCAACACCCGGCAACAGACATTACTCAAATAAAATGGGCAAAAAGCGCGTTCTCGTCAGCTACGGCGTCGATGTTGACGCTGTTGCGGGTTGGCTGGGGTCCTACGGCGGAGAAGACTCGTCCAACGACATTAGCAGAGGTTGGTCTACCGGACACAGGTCAATCATGTATATCTCTAGTTACTGACCATCGCTGCAGGCTACTTTGCCGGGACCGTGGGCACGCAAAGGGTGCTCAAGCTGCTGGCCAAGTACGGCATCAAGGCAACCTGGTTCATCCCGGGCCACAGCCTCGAGACGTTCCCCGAGGACATGGCGGCGGTCCGGGACGCGGGTCACGAGATCGGCCTCCACGGCTACTCGCACGAGAACCCGACCGACATGACCATCGACCAGCAGCGCGAGATCCTGGACAAGACGTACCGCATGCTGACCGAGTTCGCGGGCAAGCCTCCCCGCGGCAGCGTCGCGCCCTGGTGGGAGACGAGCAGGGAGGGGGCCCAGCTCCTCCTCGACTACGGCATCGAGTACGACCACAGCATGAGCCACACAGACTGCCAGCCCTACTACCTCCGCACCGGCGACTCGTGGACCCCAATCGACTACAAGAAAAAGCCGAGCGAGTGGATGAAGCCGCTGGTGAGGGGCCAGGAGACGGGCCTGGTTGAGATCCCGGCCAACTGGTACCTCGACGACCTGCCCCCCATGATGTTCATAAAAAAGGCTCCCAACAGCCACGGCTTCGTCAACGCGCGCGACGTCGAGGATATCTGGCGCGACCACTTTGACTACTTTTACCGCGAGTACGACGAGTTCATATTTCCCATCACCATTCACCCAGACGTCTCGGGGCGGCCGCACGCCCTGCTGATGCACGAGCGGTTGATTGAGCACATGAAGAAGCACGAGGGCGTCGAGTTTGTCACCATGGCTGAGATTTGCGACGATTTTAAGAGTAGGCATTCTCCTGCCGAGGGTGCTGCCATGCCTGCGCCCTCTGGGGCCATGTTGAAATAGATAGCAATAACGAGTTTGAATATCATTTAATTTTTGTTATGAACATTTGGCCCACGTCATGTATTAGCAATAACGAGTTTGAATATCATTATTTTTGCCATCAACATTTGGTTCACGTCATGTGTGTATCATTCCGGTGCAGTTTCTTGATACCCCATCCACGCGGCATTACTCGACCGTTCTGATGGAATGCCGATATCGTTCAACGACCCCAAGCCCTAGTCCTGCGCCCTTCAACTTGTAGAAACCTTTTTTTCTTCCAAACTGACCCCAGCCCCTGCTCTAAACTCTATCTTACTAGACCCCAACTCACTTATACGCCGTTATACGATATACCCCAACTGATGACGCTAGCTCCACAATCACCCACGTTTTATCATCGCAAGGGGACATTTTCTCAACGGACCACGACCAAGGATGGCAAATACCTGGGCTTATCGCAGATAGCGTAGCCCTGCGTTTGATTTCCCCAGTGCCAGACCAGCGAACCCACTCATGCATATACTAGAGATAACGCGGGGGAGTCGACGATAGGACCAGCCGGTTGGAGTGATGTCCAGCCTGGTGACCCTGCTTTGGGCTCCTGAAGTTATAAAGTGCGGTCTGCAGCAAGACTCATACACCTTGCGCGCTGAACAATTACGCAACAAGCCAACTTTGGAACTTTGGAACTTTGAAGCACTTTTTAAAAATGTCAAAGTCAGAGGAGAGCGAGTCCATCACTCCGGCGCCGCTCCGGAGCAGCATGAGCAACGAGCCTGCCAAGCTTGAACAGGCCGACGATGCCTTTGAAGTTTTCAAAAGGGGTGACGGCACGGTCGATTTCCGGACCGTCGGATGGATTCACGCTTCAGTCATTTTCCTCAAAGGTCAGTCTCTATAATTGATAGTATATGTTTATTTTATTGACCAACTTATTGCAGTCATCTTTGCCACGGGCGTCTTGACAATCCCCTCGGCCATGTTCGTGCTCGGCGCCCTCCCCGGCGCAATCAACGTGCTGGCCTGGCAGTTCCTCAACACCTACTGCGCCATCGTCCAGGGCAACTTTCGCAACTCGCACGCGGGGTGCCACTCCATCGCCGACATGGCCGAGGTCGTTGGCGGAGTCTGGCTGAAGGAGATTGTAGGCGTCTTGTTCCTCGTCACGTACGCCATCGTCGGCGCCTCGGGCGTCTTTGGCGCGTCCGTGGCCCTCAACGCGCTGTCAAACCATGCCATCTGCACCAACTACTTCATGGTCGTCGCCACCATTGCCGTCTTTATCCTCGCGAGCGCGAGAAAATTTGAAAAGATTGCCTGGCTGACCTGGGCTGGGTTCATTTCCGTCTACGTTGCCGTCTTTGTTGTCGTGTAAGTAAACTCGAGCTATATCTATCAACACTGCGCCGGTTTGGTATAATCTTTAACTAACAATTTATATAGGGTCGGAGTGACTACTCGTGATCGACCTGCTGCGGCTCCTCAGACCGGCGACTTTGAGCTGGGCTACCACGTCATCGGCAACCCTACCTTTGTCACCGGCATAACCTCCGTGGCCACCATCTTCTGCTCCGGGGCCGGCACCTCGGCCTTTCTCCCCGTCATCTCCGAGATGAAGAGGCCGCGCGACTACAACAAGGCCGTGTACCTGTGCATGGCCATCGTCACGGCCTCGTACCTCACCTTTTCCCTCGTCGTGTACCGCTGGTGCGGCCAGTGGGTGGCCTCGCCCTCCCTCGGCAGCGCCGGCGACACCATGAAGAAGGTGGCGTACGGCATCGGCCTCGTGGGCCTCCTCGTCAGCGCCTGCCTGTACATACACGTGGCCGCCAAGTACATGTTTGTGCGCATGCTCCGGGACTCGCGCCACCTGCAGAGCAACAGCGTCGTCCACTGGGCCGTGTGGCTGGGGTGCACGTTTGCCATGTCCGTCGTCGCCTTCTTGCTCGCCTCGGGCATCCCCATCTTCAACTACCTCCTCGCCTTGGCCGGCAGCTTGACCTTTGCCCCCCTGGCTCTGGGGCTCCCGGGCTATCTGTGGGTGTTTGACCACCGGCATTACCGCCATGGTCGTCTTTGGCAGGTGATTGTCTACTGGCTCAACTGGTTGATGATCTTGCTCGCCGTCTTCCTGACACTTGGCGGGACTTACGGCGTTGTGCAGAACATTATCGACGCATACGCCAACGGCGAGATTGGCGGTGCTTTTTCATGCGCCGATAACAGCAATTCCTCATAGAATGAAAAGGAGCAGTCCTCACTCGGTCAGTACTAGAATTAGAAAGAATAAAATGACCCCTTAATACCATGTTGCCTTTGCTTTACGTCTACCGTGCCTCCACGTGTTATAATTTGATCATCCAGTTGTGGGTTGGGTTCCAACGGAATTAAGCATCAAAGACTTCAAGGGCGGACACGAAACACGAACAAGGTACGCGTCCAAGCCGTGGATAATACCTGTCGCCATGTCAGGCTGCCTCGCTCCACGAACCCTAGGTCAGATCGGTGATATTCTATAGCATTCCACAGGCACCCGTTGCGTGCTTTAGTATCACTTGTCAGAGCAGATGGCAAAAGCTCCAATTACACGTCGGCTAATACATGCCATGTCTTTTTGGTATGGACGATTAAAGCCGCGTGCTCACGTAGATTACGGCTAGATACTATACTAGAGATTGTATATGAAAGAAACGACGGACGAAAAAGATGGAGGTGGTGAAAGATTCGGTCAAGACGTATGAGAGGTACGCCAACTAAGAGTCTCCTGTAGTGGGCGAGCTGACGGCATATAAAATAGGGTCATGCAACAAATATGGGTCTAGAATAAGAGACTCGCTACGGGTCTGTTCAATGTTCTCAATGTTCTCAACAGTCAATCTCAACAATTCTTCAGCTTTCTGGTGCGGTTCTTAATATAGTACTCTTATTGCAGGCACTTGGTGTATAAGTAAGAGTATATGTTGCGAACACAGGTCAATTTAAGACATAAATTGCTTGTACGCCCCTTAGTCTAATATTAAACGAGTGAGGAAGTATCAAACGAGAGGAATAAAAAACGAGAGAGGAAAAACTAATTAGCCGTACAAAAACCAAGAATGACCTCCTTTACCCGGATCACGTCCAGCATGAGAGACAAGCCCCTACAATCTATATAAACAAAGCCATAGTAATAGACAACGCTCTAACTAATAGACATATTTGACTAGATTTCCCATCTTGTCAGCTCGGCCTATCAAGCAGCACCATCTAGCTTCTGAGCCTCGCACATATTGGCGTACATGCCCCCCTTGGCAACCAGCTCGGAGTGCGTCCCGGCCTCGGCGATCCTGCCGGCATAAAAGACAAAGATGCAGTTAGCATCGCGCACCGTAGAGAGGCGATGGGCCACCGCGACGGTGATGCGGACCCCGGAAGATGCCGCCTCCGATAGGGCGCCCTGGACGAGCTTCTCCGACTCGGTGTCGAGCGCGCTGGTCGCCTCGTCGAGAAGAATCAGGTTAGGCTTGCGGGCCAGCGCGCGGGCGATGGCGATGCGCTGCCTTTGACCGCCCGACAGCTGGCTGCCGCTCGTCCCGCACGGGGTGTCGAGGCCCTCGGGCAGCGACGACACAAAGTCCCAGGCGTTGGCCGCCCGGCAGACCTCCTCCAGCGCCTGATCCGACGCCACCTCTGTCGCCCCGAGATCTGGTATGCCCTGGGAGATGTTGTCGCGGATCGTTCCTGGGAAGAGGGTAGGTTCCTGCTGCACGAGGGCCACCTGCTTGCGGTATAGGAGAGGGTTGATGGAGGTCAGGGGCGAGGAGGAATCGAGAGTGATGGAGCCGCTTGTAGGGTCGTAGAACCGTTCCAGGAGAGAGATCATGGTGCTCTTTCCACATCCAGAGGCGCCCACAAAGGCCACGAAGTCCCCACGCTGAATCTAAACACGAAAATTAGCACAGGTCAAACTGGAAAGAAGAAAGCAGCACGCACCGACAAGGAGACGCCCTTTAGAACCCGTTTGTCAGGCACCAGGGGGTATGAAAAGTGCACATCCTGGAAGTCGTAGGAGCGGCAGCCATCCTTGGGTCCGGCTTGGCGGTTATCGTCCGTCTCCTGGATGGTTCCATCGAGCCCATCGAGCCAGAAGTAATAGTTTGCAGCTTGGTTCGCCTTGGTGAAGCCTAGGAACCGAACAGTCAGTGATCCGTAACCAGTACGCGGGTTTGGAAGTATTTCCCAAGCTTACTACTAGAGAAGCTAAATGCGAGCGCGGTGGCTTGACCAGAGAAGTAAACACCCATAAACGAAACTATAAACTGGTAGAAACTAATGTCTCCATCGTTTATCAGCTTCGACCCCCACCTATTCGATCCGCATAGTCAGTTATCCGATCCTATTACATGGCAAATATTGTGAGAGAGACTCACCAGAATCCCAAGGCCAACACAAAGTACTCGACGGACTGCGTGAGGGCGAACCAGCTCATCATGTGAAACATGGGCCCGTTGGTCTGCGAAATGGCCACGTCGAGCTCGTGCACGTACTTTTGCAAAACTGTGCTCTCGATGGCCAGCGAAGACACGGTACGGATCGCCGTGACCGTTTCCGAAGCGACCGAGGCGCTCGCCGACAGCCTCTTTCCCGCCTCGTCGTCCATCTTGGCCTCGAGCCGGACGCGGGCATAGGCGCCGACCATCATGGGGGGTAGGCCGGCGAAGACGCCGACTAACCCGAGCTTCCAGGATACGGTGATGGCGAGGATGCTCGAGGCGGCAATGTTGATGGCCGACATGAGGATGATGGAGACGGTGAAGCCCATCAGCTCGAGGATGGCCTGCGGGTACGAGTCCAGGCGGCTGACGAGCGCTCCTATCGTGTTCTCTGGCCTATCGAAGAAGCGGAGGTCCTGGCGAAGGAAGGATTCCAGGATGTCATGTCGCATCTTTCTACTGAGAGTCTATTACACGAAACAGTCGAATTAGCCTCGGGTTCAATATTCAGAGGTTCACCTAAAAAGGGGGGACAAGATCTTACCTGTGCAATAGTATTGGTCGCCCAACCCATGATGAAGTAAACGACGAGAATGCCAAGAGACATGACAAAGAACATGAGCGAGATGAAGTTTCCGCGAGCCACCATGTTGGAGGAATTGAAGACGCTCATGATTTCGCCAAGCAAAAGCGCTTGGCCCGGGTTGACGGCAGCTGTACGGTCATTAGCAGTTTGCAACGGCAATGGGCATCATGGATTTAAAACTTACCTCCTGCGATGCAGGCAACTACAGTGATAGAGAACCAAAGCCAAATCTCGGGTGTCCTAACCAGAAGCTTCCAGATGTTGCTGATGATGCCAATCTTGTCAAACAAGTCATGGTCTTCCCTATCTTTCAGCGCCGTGAGCTGTTGCACCTCCGCCGTTTTGACCCTAATCAGAGTTTGCACGCGGTCAAGAGGGACATCTTCCATCTCCGAAGCCTCATCGTCGGACGCGCTGGAAGTCTCCGAGGCCCGGCCCTTGTCCGTCGTCGCCGGCGCCAAGTCCTGTGCCTTGACGAGAGCCGCGTAGACGCCATTGATGGCCGTCAGTTCCTCGTGACGCCCCTGTTCGACAATCTTGCCCTTTACCATGACGACGATGTTGTCTGCGTTGCGGACGGTGGCGAGCTTGTGCGCAATGACAATGGTCGTCCGGCTGGCAGAGGCGTTGTCGAGGGCTTTCTGGACGATGGCCTCGGCGTGCGGGTCGAGCGCGCTGGTGGCCTCGTCGAGGAGGAGGATCTTGGGTTCCGAGACGACGCTGCGGGCAATGGCGATTCGCTGCTTCTGTCCTCCCGAGAGGAGGCCGCCCCTCTCCCCGATGCGGGTGTGGTATCCTTGCGGCAGGCCCTCTATGAATTCGTGCGCAAAGGCGAGCTTGGCTGCCTCTTGGACGCGCTGCATCTGGTCTTGCTGCGAAGCTGACTCCCATTGGGTTCCGACCAGACCGTTGGCGATGTTTTCAAACACGCTGCCGTTGAAGAGAACCGGTTCCTTGGTGTGTTGTTAGTTACAGAAGACAAGACGTTGATTTGCGCGTCTTAAGTTGGCACTTACTTGTTGAACTAGACGGACATTGGTTCGTAGCCATTTGAGATTTAGCTTGCTGATATCTGTGCCGTCCAATGCAATGGTCCCCGCCTTGGGATTGTACCAGCGTTCGAGCAAGCCGATGATGGTGCTTTTCCCGGAGCCAGATGGTCCCTTTTTGCACATTTGGTCAGAACTTGTAAGACAGGCATACCGAGATATTTACTCACCACCAACGCAGTGACCTTGCCCGCAGGGATGCTGAGAGTAAAGTCCTCCAAGACGGCGACATCCGGGCGCGTGGGGTAGCTAAAGTCGATGCCGCGCAGATCAATCGAGCCGAGGGTACCCTCGGGCTTGTCTCCCGACTCGTCAAAGGGGTTAATCTCGGATTGCCTATCGATGAGGGCAAACAGCTCTGACGCGGCGGTGGCGGCGCGGCTGAAGGTGACCATGTTTGGCGCGATTTGCATCACGGTGTTGGCAGCCATGATTACCGAGAATAGGACTCTGTCACTCTAGTCAGCCTGGGGGCCTTGAGTAATGGAACTTCCTAGTATTAGAGAAAAGAGACTCACGTAAATACGGTTCCCAAGTCGCTAATCTCGCCGCGATCGAGCATGGCTATACCCTGCCAAAACGCCAGACCCATCCCGGCATAGACGACAAAATACTGACCTCCAAACACGAGGCCGTAAAGCTTATTCTTGGTAATCCCCAGACTGTACGCATTCTGGAGATGGGAGTCGTACTTGGCCATGACCCTCGGGCCAAGACCAAAAGCGTGGACGGTCCTGACGCCCCCGAGGATGTTCTCAGCGTAGCCGCTAGCCTGGGCGTAAACCTGCAATATCTTGCCCTCAATCATGGCGTCGATGCCACCAGCGGCGCCGAGCACGACGAGCAAGAGGGGCACCATGAAGATGAGTATCAGGGTCAGCTTCCACTGCGCGACGAGGGCAATCACAAAGGCCGCGAAAAAGGTGGCCGCGGCCTGCACGACGATGCCGAGCTTCTCCGCGATGCCGGACTGGATCAGCTTGCCGTTCGAGGTGGCCTGCTGGGCGATGGATCCCGAGGTACCTTGGTCGTAGTAGGCGATTTCCTGGCTGAGGGCCGCGCGGAGGTAGCTTTCGCGGAGGTTGCGGGTCAGGCGGTGCGAGACGTAGGTGGAGATGGAGGTGTAGATGTAGGTGGCCACGAGGCGGACGATGCCAATGTAAACAAAGTAAATACTAGAGAGGAAGTTTAGGGTTAGTTGACATGTTGGCTCCCCTTTGGTAATCCATATATATCATATGAAGTAAACGCAAGGAAGGAATAGATACAACGTACGCAGAGGTCTGAACGGCAGACATGAAATTATCGGGTATAGAGTCCACGTCGGAGAAGCTGTAGTCGCTGAGCAGGGTCAGGAACTGTCCCATGGCCAGGTTTACCATGGCGAGGGCAACACCAGAGGCGACGGCGGCTACGAAAGCGATGCCTTCGAGGACATAGAGTTTGGCATCTCCATAGGTGAATACTCTCTGGTGTAAACCGTCAGCCAGCGTTCATCATCATGGAAGAGTGCAAAACCACCCGATTCAGCTTACCAAGAATCCATTCATGCCCTTCTTCTCCTGGGGGGCTTCGTCATTTTTCTTTTCAGGCTCAATCAGGATTTCGGTGTCGTTGACATCCTCGGCAGGCTTCTCGACCTTGGGGGAGTAGTCGGCCGCCATGCTGTTCTCAGTTGGTGGAAGAAAGAAATATCAAGGAGCGGACGATTATACAAGTCTCGAGAATTGAATAATCAGATGAAAATGATGTAAAGTAAAACTACTTTAAAAGATGCAAAGACGCTGGTTAGAAAATGGAATTAATATATAGCAAACGAGCAAAGAAAGACCCCTATTAATGAATGCTTCGACGGAAATCATACCCGCGACTCTGCCTCGACAAAACACGCGTTTCAATTCTCCTATTCAATGCATCGGAAGCTTGGAGGCTACGACGTCCGCCCATTTCAACCAAGAATTCTGATGACGAGCCTCTGTGACAGTCGTAGGTGGTTATCGATGCGGAGGGCGGAGCCTCCGAGGGTCCGCCATCCGCCATCTAATAGCGCCGAAGTTGGTGTTGAATACACGGTCGGCGCGCGCTCTTGGGGCTCCGCTCCGTCCGTCCGACCTTCCAAAGCCATCGTGTAGCCCGTCTTCTTCGGATCTCAAACTCTCCATCCAAGCTCCGCTGCATCTGCCTTTGACCCGGATCTCCTTTTCACTTTCTCATCCGACCTTTTTACCTCAAAGGACGAGCAGACCCAATCAGCGCCAATCAGAATTGCAGCTTGCATCTTTTTGTCTTGGCATTCCCTTCCGCTCACTCATTCACTCATTCACTCCCTCACCTCAATGGAGGAGGATCCAGATGTCTCGTTCCCACGCGCAGAGGAAGAAGATGACAAAGTCCATGTCATTACAGAAAAGTTAGCCGTAAGTAACGACCGCTGAGTCCGTAGTCAACGATATTCATTGCATGTGGCTGATAAACTGTCAAGTGTCATCGATGCCGGCATCGCAAGGTAAGAATAAGACTGCCTGCCACCGGGGATATATATCTAATACCCTTAAGATCAAATGCGACCGGGTGAGCCCGTGTTCCCATTGCGTCAAGGCTGGAACACAATGCTCGTACGCGACCGGACCCAAGCCTAGAGAAAGGCGGCAAAGGGTCATGGTGTCCAACACGTAGTAAGTACAGATGTGAGCCAAGTCTGCTGGGGCCTTTGAGACGGACGGTGCGGAAATCTAATATTCAACCAGTGATGTCAAGCTGGATTCCATATCGAGAAAGCTTGATGATTTGAGCGACAAGATGAGGCAACTAAGTCATAGCCCAGCCCGTCCCAGAGCATCTAGGCCCTTTCACTTCACAGACCCAATCAGCCTTGACAAGGAGGAGCACTACTCATCATCATCCTTTGAACCAACGCCATCCTCATCATCAGCAGCATCAACCCCGTACCAAGGGCATCTCCTGCAGCCTGACTCAATCAACCAAGGCATCCGTCAGGCGCACCACCACGACTCCTCCTCCAAATCAGCAGAGTACGAGGGGGAATCTTCCCTCTTCGCCCACGCCGTCTTCGCCAGCCGGTTTCTGCAAAACGCCATCGGCAACGCGGCCAACTCCGAGGTCGCGCGCGAGATGCAGGCCATCCTGCAAAGCCTCCGAGCCGCCCTCGATACCGGCAAGCAGCAGTCTGATGCGCTCGACAGGCTCTACCCTCGCGCCAAGGCGATGCCGCCCGGCTTGACAACTCGTAACCTCTCCCTGCCTCCGATTGACAAGGTCTTTGTCTGCCTGCGCATGGCTAGGGAGTCCCCGCAGGTGGCCATGCTGTGGCTGGGCGACTATATCAAGCCGAACCAGTTCAGCGACTACTTTATCAAAGTCGTGTCTCCTGGTCCGGCCACCGAGGCCGACTTGATCATCGTTCACTGTGGGCTTTACTGGCTCTTTTGCGAGTGCTCCAAAGTCGTTGCCGATCAACTAACGAAGAATGACTACGATGCACAGGCTTCCGTATGCGAGGCAAATCTCGAGACGGTTCTAGCCAACCTACGCTTTCATCAGCCAACGAATATAGACCACGCTTATGCCATGGGCATGGCGGTAAGTCGTTTTCCCCATGTTGACAGTAATTCTGTTCGCTCAAGCTAATACCTCACTTACAAGTCTCTTTACTGCCTTCAAAAGAGCAAGCCATCCGCCGCGTGGAGCTTCATCAACTCGGCTTCGCAGATAGTACAGGCCCTCGGCCTGCAGCACAACGCGCCCGCGGGCGCAGAAGGGTCGGAAGAAAAGCTGCAGAAGAAGAACCTGTTCTGGACCGTATACATGACCGAGAAGATGCTGTCGCTGCGGCTCGGCCGCTCGTCGACCTTTCGCGACCAGGACATAACCCTCGGTCATCTTGGTGCCGACGACCGGTCCAAGGGTTCCTGCTTGACTCAGCTGACGCCCGGCTGGGTCAGCATGGCGAGCATTCAGGGTCGCATATACGACGAAATTTATAGCCCGCGAGCTCTCATGCAGCCGCCGCATGTTCGGGCCTCTCGGGCTCGGGCTCTTGCGGCCGAGCTGAGAACCGTCATGCAGCACATGCAAGACACGCACGTAAGCTTAATTCCGTCCTATCAACGAAGCCAAAAGGGATATGTAGTAGTCGCAACGAATACTACCACTACTTGTTGCACGAAACGAGGCGAACAGCTAACTTGTTGTCTCAGGACCATCTTGAAGCTAGCAGAGGCCACGTGCTGGGGCCCGATTACCACGAGATAGCACGACGTTCTGATCGAGTCCTCGGGCTCTGCATGTTGACGCTGATTTACCGAAGCATCCCCCCAGAAAACCCATCGACCTCGGCCTTTTGCCAAGAATGCATCGATGCGGCCAGAGAGACGCTTCAGGAGCATGACTTGTGCGTGGCCGTCATCACTAGGGCCCAAGGCAAGACTGTCTTCCTTGAAGCTTACATCAACTGGTATGTTTCCCCCAAATTTTCCTAACTTGCAATTAAATGTCATCTTGACGTGGAAAACACAGGTCCATCAGCCAATCACCATTCATCCCCTTCATCATCCTGTTCTGTCACATTATTGAGACACCCCAAGCCTCTGACCTCGAGTACATGAGGGGGCTCGTCGAGACGTTTGAGGGCGCCTCGACCTCCAGCACTCACAACACCTGCAGCAGGCAATACCGCCTCTTCAAGGCACTGTACGACGTCGCCGCCAAGTATGTCGAGATACAATCGCGCGCAGGTGACGGGAAAGGGGATTTGCCCTGGGCAAAGGCTCGACAGCAGTATGCACATGCTGCCACTGGTGATGCCTCAAATGATATCGATAGTCAATTATTAGGATCGCACGGTGGCCACAATGTTCACGAGGTTGGCCTTGCAGAGGGACTAGTCGAGCCCATGGCGTTGCATAACACGACCTTTGAAAACGTTGACATAAACATGGATCTCTCAGGGGCTGAGCTCTGGGACTGGTTCAACAAGAATCAATCCATCATGAGGATGTTGGAGGAGGAATAATCGGCCTTGTCGAGTGTATATAGCTAGTCATCAGTTGATGTTTCATGGGGTTGATATCTACGCACTCGCTGAGCAGGCAAGTGGTGTGTGAAGCTACGAGATCCTTGTGTGTAAGACATGAAAATCACACAGATAGGAACAAACTTTCAACATGCCTTGCAATCATTCCGCAACCTTTAGATCAGGGGGCATGGCCACTTGCATACAAGTAGGGCTTTGCTGCTCATCCTATACAAATAACTTCTCATCCTACGCTAGGGACCCCTATCTAGCGTCAAGAAGGTTACTATTAAAATATACATAAGTATATTCCCTAACTACTATATATATCTTATATAATAACTATTTATAATAATAATCTAATTAAATTAAAGCTATAAATTAATAAAAAAAAGTTAGGATATAGTATTTTTAAATATATAATTTAATTACTATAGTAATTAGCTAAAAAACTCTAGATTTATTAAAAATAAAAGTAATATATAAAAATTATCTATAGCTACATTTTCTTCTCTAAGCTCTTTATTAACTTTCTCTTAAATTAAGTTATTATTAATATATTTAAATAATATATATTCATTAAAATAATTAAAGTTATTAAAAATATTAAAAATAATATTTTTAAGCTTAAATAAAAAGTCTTTTTAACCTTTAAAAGTAAGTAATTATAGTAAGAAGTTATTATAACTATTAGTATTAAAAATAACTTAAGTAATAGCTTAAAATTCTTTTATATTAAGCTTTAAGAAATTACTAATAAAAACTATATAGTTAAAGCTTTTTATTATTAATCTTTTTATATTTATAATTATTATTAAAGCTATTAACTTTAATAGTATTATTCTTATTTTTATAGCTTTTTATTTTTTAATAAGCTTAAAATATAAAAAATCCTAATAAATTAACTCTCCATTAATTAATTTTAATTTCTTCTTAAAGCTAAGGGTACTTTTTAACTTACTTTAACTGTTAATTAAAAAAAGCTCAAGAGGTATTTTTAAGCTTATTAATATTAATTACTTTTATATTTAAAAGCTATTAAAATTATTAATTTAAAAACTTAAGCTTTTAGAAAGATAATTAAATATTATAATACCCTATAGATTATAGAATTACTTATAGTTATATAGTAGATTTACTATAAGTATTCTATAAGTTTTCTATAAATAATTATATTTAAGAAAAAGCTTAAGCTTTAATTACTATATAAATAGAAATTTATTTTTTTATATTTACTTAACTTATTATATTTTTTATATATTATAATTTTAAAGCTTTTATTAAATAAGTTATTTAAAATAAGATAATAAAAATAAGATAAAATATTAATATAATAATAAGGTTTTTAAAAAAATATTAAAATATAACTTTTAAATTAAATTAAAGTAAAAATTTAATAAATTAAAAGAAAACATTTAAAGTAAATTAAAGAAAAACCTTAGGAAAATATTATAATAAAAACTTTAATTATTAAAAAAAAAACCTTTTCAATAAATAAAAAATAAATAAATAAAGTAATTAATATTATATAATTTAAAAAAGAAATAGAAAATAAAGAATTCTTATAGTAAAATTATAAAAGCTTTAGTAATTCTAATAATAAAAATTTAAATTATATTAAAAATTTATAATATAGTTTTTTAAATTTAAAATTATATTATTAATATATAAATAATAACTTTAAGACTTTTTAAATAATAATAATCATAATAAAATTAAAATTAAAAATATATTAAGATTTATATTATCAATTAATTATTAAAAATATAAAAAATAATTAAATAATTTATAATATATATTTAAATAAAATTATAAATAATTTTAAAAAAAATTAAAAAAAAAATTATTTTAACTTTAAATTATATAAATTATAAGTATTATATAAAATAAAATTAATACTTTAAGGATTTCTTTTTAAATATAAAGTAATAAAAAAATAATTAAAGCTTTTTTAAAAAATAAATTTTAATTTTTTTAAAAAATATAAATAATTATTATTATATAATTATTAAATAATTAAATAATATATATTAATATAAAAACTAATTTCTAAAGTAAATTTATAATTATTTTAATTCTTTAAAGAAATATTTCTATTTATTTTTTAAAAATAAATATACTTTTTAATTTTATATTAAATTATAAAATAACCTTTAATAATATATATTTTTATATATATTTTTATTATTAAAAATAAAAATAGAAATAATATAAATAATTAAAAGGTTTTAAAAATCTATAAGGGTTAATAAAAAAAAAGTAAATATTTATTAAAATATTAAATTATTTATTATTATAAAATAAAGATTAAGTAATTTTTAATTAATATAAATATTATATTAAAATTAAAATAAATAATAAAAAAAAGGAATTATATTTTTAATAACTTTTTAAAAAAAGATAATAAATTTATTAAATATTATTATTATTAAAGTAGTTTCTTTTAAAGAATAAATATTTATAAATATTAAAAATATAATAAATTTTTATAAAGATTAATAAAAAAGAAATTAAAATAAAAGACTTTTCTTTAATTTTTATATTTAAAATATCTTTTAAAATTTATATTAAAGCTAGGGTCTAAGGAAAAGAAAAGTCTTAAGAAGTTATTATTAATTTAAATAATAATATAAAAATTAACTTTATTAATATTAGATTTATAAAAGAAAATAAGTTAAAAAAAATAATATTTTAATATTTATTTCTATAAGTATTAATTAGAATAATTTATAGATTTAAAGAATTTAAGAAGTTTTATTTAAAATTATTAATTCGAGAAATATTATTAAAAAGTTTATATAGCTATATATTAATATATATTATAATAATTTTAAAGTAATTAGCCCTATCTTTTTATTAATAATTATAATAGAAAATTATTAAATTTACTTTAATATAATTAAAAGGGAATAATAATTTAATATAGTTAAAAAAGAATATTAAATTTAAATATAGATTTATGTTATAATTATATTTTAAAAAACTTATATTATTTCTTAATAAGGAAAAAGATAAAAGTATATTAAAATAAATCTTTAATAAGCTTTATAAATTTATAAATATATTTAATATAAATAGAATTATAATAATCCTATATTATAATACTATAAATTATATAATTAATATTAAAGAAAGTAAGAGCTTACTTTATAAACTTATTTATTTATTATTATTTATTAAATTATATACTTTAAGAAAGTATATTAATAAGAATTTAAAATCAAGCTAATTAAGGAATTTAAAAACTTAACTATAGCTTTTACTTTATTTATATTTAAAATAAATAAAAATCTCTAATTATATATTAATTATAAAAGATTAAATAAAATAATAATTAAAAGCTATTACTTTTTATTTTTTATTTTAAAGATTATAAATTAAATAATAAATATTAAATACTTTATAAAAATAAATATAAAAAATATTTATTATAAGATTTATATTAAAGAAAGATATAAATAGAAAATTACTTTTTATATATAATATAATTATTTTAAATATATAATTATATTTTTTAAATTTATTAACATATTTATAACTTTTTAAAATTATATTAATTAAATATTAAATAACTTTATAAATATAATTTATATTATATATTTTAATAATATTTTAATTTTCTTTAAGATTAAAGAATTATATATAAAATATATTTAATAAGTTTTTAAATACTTAAAGATAGCTTAATTATAATTAAGCTTTTAAAGTATAGTTTTTATAAAGATTAAATTAAGTTTTTTAAATTTATTATCTTAATAAGAAATATTAAAATAGACTTTATAAAGGTAAAGATAATATTTAAATAAAAAGAATTAACTATTTATTATAAAATTTAAATATTCTTAAGATTTTATAATTTTTACTATTAGTTTATTATTAATTATTTTAAGATAGTTTAACTTTTATATAAGTTTATAAAGGGAATTATAAATAGGAAAAAATTAAATAATATAATTCTAAATTAAGAAAAATAAATAATATTCTATATATTAATAAAAGCTTTTTAAAAAGCTTTTTTATTAATATATTATAACCCTTAAGCTTTAATTTAAATAAAAATAAATATATTTAATTATATTATAGTAAATATTTTATTTTAATTAAATAAAGAAAGGAAATAGTATTTAATAGCTTTTTATTTAAAAAGATTTAAAAAAGCTAAATTAAATTATAAAATATTAAATTAAGAAATAATAATTATTATAGAATTATTTAAATATTAAAAGTATTATATTAAGAATATTAAAAAACTAATAGAAGTTTTAATAAATTATAGGATTTTATAGAATTTTATAAGCTAATAGAAGTTAAATAAGAAATAAGTAAGGTAGTATATATACTTTACTTTTTATAATTTTATAATTAAATATAAGCTTAGGAAAAGTAATTTAATAAATAGATTTTCGAAAAAGCTAGATTATATTAAAGAAAAACCTATAATAAATAAATTAATATTTCTAAAATTATATAATAAAATAAGAATATATTAAAATATAGATTAATATAATAAGATATTTTCATAAGTATAATAAGCTTAAGTTAATTTTTAGCTTAAATAAGATAAAATATTTTTAAAAAGTAAGATATTTCTAATTTAAAAGGGGAATAAGATTATAAAATAATTAAATCCTTAAAGAAACTTAAATTAAATAAAAGATATTATTAATTATAAATAATAAATCTTAATTTAAGAAATAAAATAAATTATATTAAAAGAATTAGCTTATATAGATTTATTAAATAAATTATTTCTATAGTATATTAAAAAAATATAATTAATAGATTATAAATTATAAAAATATACTAAAGTAATAAAGAATAATAATAATAGAAATTAAATTAAGAATACTAAAAGCTTGAGTAAATTCTAAAGGAAAGTAATAATCTTAAAAGAAATATTAATCTATATAAAACTTTTATATATTTACTATAATAACTTTTTAATTAATTATTTTAAAATAAAAAGAATATTAGATTTCTTTAAAAAGAAGTTTTAATAAAAATAAATAAAAAAAGATATTAAATAATATATAAAGAATTATTAAATATATTAAAGAATTATAATAAAAAGATATAAGCTTTATAAAAAGTTAGAATCTTTAAAAAAAACTTAATAAATTTATAAAAGAATTAGTTATAATTTTATTATAATATAATGGAAATAGAATATGAAATTTAAAAAGAATATATATATATTAAATAAATTAAAGATCTTAGAATTAAATTAAGTAGTATAAGTTAAGCTAGTAATAAGTAGTAGTATATAATTATTTTAATTTCTATAATAATTACTTTTAATAATTTATAATATTAACTTAATATCTTACTATTAATAGTAAAACTATACTATAATTAATCTATAATTAATTTATTTTATTTATTAATATTAATACTATATATTTATCTTATATACTCTTCCTTTATTATAATTATAGCTATATTAAATACTTTTTAAGATTAATACTTTATTTTATACTTAAATTTATTTATTTTATTAATTATTTTAACTAAATTATTAAAAGCTTTATATAATTTATTATATAAATAATTAATTATAGTAATTAAGTTATAATTATCTTATTTTATTTAAGAAGTTATAATATAATAATTATTATTATTATATATACTTTAATTAGTATTATTATATTTATCTTAAATACCTTTTTAATTATAAATAATTATATAATTATTATTAAAATTATTCTATTTAAACTTATCTTCCTTAAGTATATTAATATTAATACTATTAGTTATTTTATTTTCTATATACTTATTAAAAGTATTTAACTAATTATTATTAATATTACTAGTTAATTTATTTTCTATATACTTATTAAAAGTATTTAATTAATTATTTTTAATAAAGATAAATATTTAAAGTAAGTATTCTATTATTATTATATATTCCCTTAGTATAATATTACTTATTTTTAAATAAAATTTAATATATATAGTAAGATAGTAATTAAATCTATATATTATTAATTTATATTTAGTTTTATCTTATACTTATAAAAGCTATATATCAAATTTAACTATAGATATAATTTTATATAATTTAATAAATATATTATATTTAAAAAATTAAAAAGAATTTAAAATTAATATTATAAAGTATACTATATATTAATCTTATTTTAAATATATTAAATTATTCTATTTTAATATTAAATAATTTAATAAACATAAAGAAAGTTTAAATTATCTTTATATTTCCCTTTTAATTACTAATACTTAATATTTATTATTCTATTTTTACTTTCCTATTTACGCCTTTTAGTAATATATATAATATTATATATTTTAATTTAATATTATTTATCTTTATAAATTTATAAATTAGTCTTATTACTTTATAATAAACTATTAAAGTTTTTCTTTAAATAAATGTTTAAATAAGAATTAATTAATATTATTTAATAATTAATAAGCTATTTTTGAATTATATAATAGAATAATAAAAAAGACTAATTACTTAAAGGAATTAGGGATAATATAATAAGGGAAGAAATTAATAAATATAATATAAATTAAAAAGAAAGGTAATTAAATAAGAAAGTAATTAATAATAATACTTTAGCTAATAGCTATAAATACTTAAGAAATTTACTTTTTTATAAAATATATATAGTATTTTAGCTAAAAGCTATAAGTAATTAAAAAGCTTTTACTTTTCCTATTAAAATATAAATAAGCTTAAAAGTCTAAAATATATCTTTTACTTAAGATAAATATTACTATATATATTTAAATTAATATATTTAATTTAATATAATATACTTATTCTTAATATTTAGTAATTGCTTTTAATAACGCTATATCTTATATTTATTTATAGAATATTATTCCTTACTTTACTTTATAAGGGATTAATTATTAAATTACTTAATTAAATTATTAATATTAATTATTAATAAGTTTTTATTGTATTATTTATTATACTAAAAGCTATATTTAATCTAGTAAATTAAATACTATAGCTTATTATAGAATATTTATTTAATATAAAAGTAATTAATTTTATATAATTTTTATTTATTATTATTTTTAATTATAATTATAGGAATATTATTTTAAAAGAATTTAATTATATTATTAATATTATTAAATATACTTTTTAATATAAAAGTAAATTTAATTTATAAATATATAGATTAATAATTTATATAATTTTAAATAATTTAATATTTTATTAAATATATTTATATATTTACTTAAAGATAGAGTATTTATAATAGAATTAGAAATAAATATAATTACTTTAAGTAAATACTATTTACTTATACTTAAAGTTAAAGTATTATTTTATTTAATTATTAATAAAATTAATTATTATTTATATTTCTTATTACTTTTCTTTATAAAGGAATTATAATAATTAAGTATTTTTATTATTTAATAAGTAATCTTTAATTATTATAATTAATATTTATAGTTTACATCTAAAGATTATTTTATTAAGAAAATAATTTAATAAATTAATAAAAATATTATTTAATAAGGCTTAAATAGTTAATAAGGTAATTAGCTAATACTTATTAAAGTTCGATATTAAAAAGTATTAAATAGCTATTTTAATAATTAAATTAATTAATTCTGTTTAATTATTCTTAATTTAATATTAAAAGGTTATAAAAATTAATTATATATTTAAGAGTTTAAAAAGCTAGGTTTAGAAATCGCTTAATTAATAATAATTACAATTAGAAATAATAACTATAAATAATTTTTAATTTATTAAAAGCTAGGCTTTTAGTATTAATCTAGCTTAATTAATAGCTTTATATATATTATACTTTAGAATAAAGAGATATTTTTTTATAGATTTATAAATAATAATAAGAAAAGAATTATATATATTTTATTTAAAGAAGTAATAGGTATTGCTTTTTAATAAAGCAATAAGTAAGTTAATTATAAAATCTATAGATTAAATCTAGAATAAGTTAAACTTAAGAAAGATTAAGTTTAAATCTCTATTTAATAAAGCTTTTAACTATTTTATTATTATATATATATAATAATAATAATATATATAAGCTATAACTAGCTTATTTATATTTATAAAAATATAAAAATCTAATTCTTATTTTATATATATTATTCTAAAGTATTATATATTATAAGCTATAGTAAGAATTAATTATATTATTAATTATAATATATAGATTTATTATATATTATCTTTTATAATATAAAGTAATAGGTTTTTATTTATTAATTTAAAAGCTAGACTATATAATAAATAAATATTATTTTTAAAAACTATTACTTATTCTTATTTTAATTAATTAATAATATTTTTTAATTTAATATTTTTAATATATTTTATAATAAATTATTAATATTATTTATTATTAATATTAAGTTTTATTATAATAAAAAGAATATCTATAAGGATATTATTAAATATATTATTATTAGCTAAGATTATTACTTATATTAAATTATCTTTTTATAAAAGCTTTAATAAAGTATTAAAGAAGATATTTAATTTATTAAGAATATAAATAATATTTAAATTATATTTAAATAAGTATATATTAATATTAATAAATTAATTATTTATTTTAATAATATTAAATATAAATATAGTTTTTTATTAAATAATAAAACTAATTATAATATAATTA
>PXOB01000062.1:0-71967 GCA_003012115.1 Trichothecium sympodiale | reverse complement strand
TTTTTTTTTAAAAAAAAAAATGTTGATACCAAATCCCCTCAGAAAACCTTATTTCTAACCCGTAAAGCTGGCCTCTCGTTTCGATAGCCCTTAGGGAACGAATATCACACTCTAGATGGCCAAGCTTAAAGAGAAAGCCTGGCCTGTTGGCGCAAGGTAAGAGTATCGGGGAATGGGATTCTGAACTAACACGAGAAGGAGACGACTCCTTCACAAGCCTTCTATAGCTCTTTATGAGTCCGCGATGAGCCCTCCCTATTGTATTTCAAGGCGGTTGTTCTTGAAGGTATGCGAATTGAAGTGGGCTGGCGGCAGTGTTCCAGAGAGGCAACGATTCGGGAGGTTTCTGTGAGATGGAAGCATGTCGAAATGAATGCGTAAACAGTTGGGAAATTTCTCCAATCACTGTTTTATATAGAATCCATGGTGAAGCTTGCCATTCGTTGCAGGTCTGTAAATGTCAGGAGCTAGTAGTACCTTTTAGCGAATCAAGCTGTCTTGTAGGATAGGGTCTAGCAGCTGTATGTACAAGATGTTGAGAGAACCCCCGAATGATTGGATTAAAATCGTCCGTTGAATCTGATTGGGGACGCGTGCCATATAATGAAAAGGCTTTTCTTCTCTTCTTTCTTTTTTTTTTTCCTTTTTTTTCTTATTTCCGATTAGTAATAACACTTTCATATGATTGATCCACAAAGAAAGTTCACGCATCACATTCACAAAATTGATATTGGTTGGTGTACAGCTTCATTGGGCTCATGTGCACATTGGGTATCATTGAATGAACTGGGGGAGGTTTTGCTGTCATAGCTATCCCCCCTTTGAAAAAGCGCACTACCGGGTTTCCCAAAAAGAGTTTTTTTTTATCACAATGCAACGCAATAAAATGAATGAATGCATGGAGGAGGGGGGCGTGAAGATAAAGAAAAACCGTTAACCGCAAAACCGTTCACTGCATGCCTAGAGGCAAACAAACACAAAAAAGGGAAAATTTTTGACCGCCAGCTCGGTATCCGCGCGAGCGCATCGAAACATGTTACAATTTTGTACTTATTGTGGTTCCCAAATATGAGTCACTCTATATGGTAGACGGTGCCAGCAGTTTGGGTGGGAAAAAAAGAAGAAAAAAAAGCTGCGTGTAAGCTTTCAAGTTGAAGAAAGGAAAAGGGGCGGTATGAATGCGCACAGCTTCAGCCCGTTTTGTTTTGCTATGCTACGACTTCTCTCGCATACTGACTGGACCGTGTCAATGTGGCTGCAGAACATACTTGTATACGTACAATAAATATCACCCATGTAACCTCCATCACCCATCCGCCACGCCCCCCCTGATACGAGGGTGCAACTTTAAAGGGCTGGCAGGCTTCAGGTCGGCCAGCGGAGCAAAAGCCCCCCCCTCCCCCTTCCTTCCTTTCCCTTCATCCCCCTCCCGTTCAGACGGTGAGAAGAGTGAGACAAAGCTTGTGATGATGGGAGGGGGGAGGGCGAGTGCCCGATCAGTCGCAAACGTGTCGAGCAACAGGATCGAGACCGCAGCAAGTCTTATCGGGAAATGGAGAAGAAGTCTAGACATGGGGGGCGGCCGGGCTCTCTGGTTTCAACTTTTCGCCTGGTCATGCCTCTTGCACTTGCCGACCGAAGAAAGAAGGGTCTACCGGTAAGACGGTCAAGGCATTGTGCTTTTTCCGAGACCGCCAGGAGGGGGAAAAATTTCAAAAAAAAAAAATATATATAGAAAATAGAAAATAAAATAAGATAAAATTAAACTAATAGGGTATGGTAGCAGCCAGTGGCTGGTGGCAGTCAGATGGAAATGGGGATGGGAAGCTACAAACAAACAAACAGTGCTTCAGCGCTTTTCAGCTGCAGGGTTCTCTCTCTCTCTCTCTCTCTCCCACCGCTCTGAATTATTCAATGCAATGCAAGTCAATCGAGAAGAGCAGAGTGGATGCATCCTAAAAAGCTCTGCCACGTCTTTGCAGCTCACATGTATACTGCCGGACTGCCTGCAAACTGGGGCGCGCACGAACGAACAATCACAAGAAAACAAAAAGAAGGTGGGAAGGGATAAAAAAAAAATTTGAAAAAAAAAGCCAAGGCAAGATAACAAAGGGACCTTTGTTAGAACGACAACAACAACAATAACAACAATCATGTTACCCGAAAGAGGAAGAGGAGGGCAAAAGAAAATTAGATCAAGAGGGCATTTCTGGTGGAGGGAGGAGAGTGCATCCGAAACATTAAAGCCCAAAAAAGAAAAAAAGAAAAAAGAAAAAGATGTGGTGCAAGAATTATTAGGAATTACTCGAAAAGCAATGCTAAAACCCCAAACCGGTCATGGCCTCGAGGCTGGCTGCCGGATGCGAGAGATCTGATGCCGGAGGTCTCGTGGAGAGCTGTCGCTGATGGAGAGCGTGCCAACTCAGCAATCAGGTGGCAGATGACCCGCGCGACAGGGCTGTTGTGATGGAGGGGGAGTGTCAGGGCGGCCAATATTTTATTTTCTTTCTTCTTTTTTCTAGGCGGCCAACCTGCCTAACATGTAGGTTACCTTGACTTAACCTTGGGCTTGGGTCGGGTAGTGTTATTAGTGGAGGTTCAAGTTGCTAAAACTACATAATACTTGGGTACACCGTATTATTAGTAGGCGGCCTTTTAGGCGGCCGGCGCCCCCCCTTCTTCGCTGGTTTACGGAGTATGCTGAATCTTTTAGGGGGTGTGTAAGGGGAGAGAAGCCCGCTAGAGCGGTGAGGTGAGAGGAAACTTGCGCTGGCAAAAAAAGAAGAGAAAAAAAAAGAGCTGGTAATAGTGGCGGTGGGAAGGAGGTACCTGTGCTGAAGCAGCCCGTGGCTTATTAGGCTGGTGGAGGAGTTGTTCCTCATCCTGTAGAGATTGTAGTGGGCTGCATGATTTCTCATTCGATCAAAATTATCATGGCAATTATTTAAAATCAAGTTATTGTTATTTATTTTTTTTGTTATTTTCGGTTTTTTTTCTGCTCTTGTGTGTTTTTGTCCTTTTTTCTTCTGTTTTCTAGTTGGTCCGAACACTACTTACTGAGAGTCTCGCGCAAACGGTGGGCAGATCGGTTGCATCTTCATCATCGAGCTACCGTTTTTTTTTTTTTTATCTTTTATTTTAATCTTCATGTTTTATTTAATATTTCTTCTTCTCCAATCTTGAGTTCAAAGTCCATTGCTTTTTGCTGTCCGCGACTGAGTGCTTTTAGACTCCTGACAAGTCACGCTCGTTGTTTAATTCGATATAAACTTCCATGATGGTCTTTGAGTAGCTACTACTTGCACAAGTTAGTACTCGCACTTTGCACCTTGGTATGCGCTACGGAAGCACACCTCGACACTATCAATGGATCATCATTGATACAACGACAAAGGAAAAATAAATTTAAAAAATTAATCGAATAATTCCTTTTTTTTCTTAATTCCCTTCTTACCCTTCTTGACACAGATCTCGATATAGGTTTTACCCAAAGACCCAGTGCTCCGAGGTTACATCTCTAAAAAAAAACCACTATGACGGCACGCGCAGGCAGCTTTCCCGCTCTTTCTCCAACCAAACCTCCTACAAGAAGAACCGCCCATACCTCGCCTGTTTAAGGAAACATGCCCCTTGCTTGAGGCTCAAGATGGAGGGTGAATAACCAAGCTACCAATCAAGTGAATCCGTATGCACTAAAAAAAATCCACTAGGGTAGGGTCTTGGTCTTCTACCCGCTGTTTTGAAATACCCCCAAATCTCGATTCACACTGGCTCCCCCCCCCAACCGATGGCATGTGGTGGTGCTTTTGATGTCATATTTCATTATTTCACCGAGAATCTCTATCGCATTGCATCCTTTCTTTGCTTTATCGAGTATGATATCTCCTTTTTTTTTTTTGCACCTACACATCCTCGTGACCCCGCGTGAACCCGACGTGGTGGTTTGTTTCAATAGAGAGAAGGAAAGGGGGGGGGGGGGGGCATAACGTCACAGCCTGGGAAAGCCATGTCCTCATGCACCCACGTGGAAAGCATCTCGAGAAACGCACCCTCCTCATCGAGCTTTGCTGCGATTGAATCTCGCGATCTGATGCGATCGATTCCCCCCTTTGGCAGTTGAAGCAAAAGCAAGAAGTTCCTGATCATCTGCACCACCACCCTGATTGTGTTGTTGTTGTGTGGCCGGCGAAACAAACCGACGTCAAAATCTTCAGCAGGACATGAGGCTGGTGAGGAGAATAATCCTTTGACAACCCCCCGTTGGAGTATACTTCTGTGAGACAAACACAACATTATGCTCAGATAGACCCGTTGCTTTTTTGACGATATCGACACCCTCTTTTTGTCTGGCTAGGGATCAAAGATGGTGTGGTGGTGTGTAAATCCTCGGCTTCTTTGTTCTATTTATTTATCAATTTTATCTATATAATTAATACTGTTTAGTTGATACATTGGTTGGGTGAACAAGTGCCGAGGTCTTAGCCCAAGGTTGCATGAGGGTGGTTTGTTTACTCATCAACTAGGTAAGTCTAGGCTTGCGAGAAGCGAGACCATGGCGGTTTAATTGCTTGTTATTAGGGAGCGCTGCTCCGTGTTAGTAGTAATAGTCCCATGTGAACCTTGAACAATTTCGGCGTTTGGCAGCAAGGCCCTGCCCCTGTGCAAGAGAAAGGGCTTCCAGACCTCGGTATCGCTGTGGAAAGAAAACGTGATGCTCGACGAAAACCCGGCAACCCATTCTGCATACGGCCGGTACCCCTCGGGCAACTTGTCGACCATTTCCTCAATCCAGCGGCTGGACATGCATTTGCGCAAGTACGCGGCTCGTCCTTGCCCGTCGTCGCTGGTACCGGGTGTTGTTGCCCCTCCTGCCTTGCCATGGACGTCCTTCCGGCAAAAGACAAAGTTCAGGGCCAGCAAATGCATCATCAGAAGCCGAGCCACGTGGTTCTCGGGGTCTATGAAGGAGGAGAACTCCTCGGCTGTCAGGCCCTCGAGCGCCATGTAGAGATGGGCGTGACTATCGTAACCTAGTAGTAGTGGCCCAGATTTTGCTTTAACAGGGAGAAATCTCATGCTGTAGCGGTAGCGGGCGGGCGTTGAGGTAAACTTACTGTCGATTGGGTCCGTGATAGCTGAAGCTGCTGCCTTTTGCATGAGGGTCATGAAGTAGATTTCCACCTCGGTAGCGCACAGCGGCGCGAGCTCGTTGATGCTCCGGAGGAAATCCTCTGCCATGGCCTTGTCCAGAGCATGGTTTTGAGCATTCGCGGCCATCATCTGCTCGACATCTTTCAAGTAAGGCAACCTGGCAATCGCGCGGAATCTCGAATTATCAAAGTCTTTGATCAGATGTGAGCCGATCACAAAGCCTATTAAACACGTAACGATTTGATTAGTTGCATGTCGCCGCCGTAGATAATAAGGCCAATGTTCGGCCAGGAAAACAAACGCACACCCTCTCGTCATTGTGAAGAAGTCCATCATCCCGTCAGGCATGTAAGCTGCCTGATACGTGAGGCTGAGCATGGCGGCAAAGGCTGCGTCCGCGTCCGCTATGGAGAGTTCTGGCTTCTTGATATGGCTGTTCAGAGCGCTCAGCGCCGCTACTCGGTGTTGCAGGGCTGCTGCGCTGGAACATTTGCCATCTGCAAGAAGCGCAAGATGTGACGCCCCCAGACCAAGCATAGCATGAGCTAAGAAATCATACTGCACCGGTCAGCCAAGCTGTTTATCCCCGTGACGATGATTTGTCCAAGTTGAAAGTTAACCCACGTGCTGCACCATCTGTCCAACCTGCTGCCAAACCTGCAAATCCCCGCTTGGCAACGACGGGTACGCAATGGAAAGAAAGTGCTGAAAGAACCTCAAGTCGTCCAGAGTGAAGCTCGTGGGCGCCGTTCGAAGCGGCCGTCCCACCGTCACCGTACCCTCCTCGGCGTAACGACACTGGAGGGTCAACCTCCGACACTGGCCGCAGCCCGGCCTGCATTCGTCGCACTTGACTCTCCGTTGCTTGCACGTGAGGCATCCGGCGCGAGACTTTCGGTGCCCCTTGCGCGGGATTGGCCGTCGCTTGGAGATTGACGTGAGAATCATACTACTTTGCGTTGCGTCCGCCGTCGCGTGCGCGTCTGGAAGCTCACCGCTGTGCTCCATTTCGGCTCAAGTGGCAAATTCAATGGTAATCATTTACCGACGCCTGGAAAAATACATGCATGTAATTCATGATGCCAATGTGTTCAAGGAAAATAGAAGTTGAGAACGATGATGAAATCAACGACACTATACTATACCGCATTTGAGTGACGAACTAACGAGGTTGGCATCGTGATTGGCTGCGCTTTGATCCTTTCTCATCGCAACAACAACCCAGGATCTACTAGAGACCGGCCATCTTGAAGTACTTGTAATGAATACTAAACTGGAAGTCTTAGGGGTCAGTCAGATACGGTAATGAGATACAACAAAGTCAGTTGGCTTGATATCTTCGTGGCTTTTATTTTTCAACGTCCAGCCTATCTACCCAGTTCTATGGTATTCCTTTTAGAAATCGTTGTCGTCTGCTCCGGACACAATCACATTATTAACCTTGAGCACCATGCGGCAGAGCTGAGTAGCTAGCTGCAACTGTTGCTTCTTGCCAATTAGAGGGTCAATCACAAAGGCCTCCTTCATGTCGTTGTTCCCGCGTCCCATGCAGTCAACGCCAAGCTTTCCACGCCCGCTGTCGCCAGCCTTGATCTGCTGACTCTTGACCTCGGCCAGGGTTGAAATCGGGTTAAGACCGCTGTTCTCCGCAAGAGTCATCGGTACGGTGTCGAGAGCCTCGGAGAATGCGCGCATGGCATACTGCTCCAGCCCCGGTGTCTGAGCCGCAGCATCCTCCACGGCGAGGGAGCAGGCCACCTCTGAGGCACCACCTCCATAGACCACGCGGTTGTCGCGGACGAGGTTGCGCACGACGCAGAGGGCGTCATGTAGTGATCGCTTAGCTTCGTCGATAAGCTGCTGGGGTGTTAGACCTGACAGGAGTTTTGAAATTTCGACCACATAAAACTTACCATCTTGTTGCTGCCACGTACAAAGACCGTGACAGCCCTAGTGTTTGCGCAGTCTTCAATGACCAGCATCTTTTCCCTGGTAGTGCCAAAGGTCATCTCTCTGACAGTACCGGCCTTGCCAAGCTTCTCTGCGCTCAGATCCTCGAATCGAGGAACTATTCTACCGTTGGTGGCAATGGCGATGAGCTCGATTTCAGGGCCACCAACCCACCGGACGGCAGGGAGCTTGTTCTGAAGGAGAAGATGGTTGGCCTCATCGTCAAAGCCCCACTGGCAAATGACCAAGTTGGCACCGGTATCCTTAAGTTGCTCAATCATCTCAAGGAACTTCTCGCTCTCATAATTCTGCAACTTCTTGAACTCCTCGACGCTTGTGATGTCGAGGTGATGCTTTGTCTTGGGCTTGGGGGGCTCGAAGGCGCATGTGAGAATAGCAATCTTGGCATCCTTGACCTCGGAAGGCATCTGGGGATGGGAGAAATCCTTGTCCACAATGACACCCTTCACAAGGATGGTGTCCTCCAAAGAACCTCCAACCTTTCCGTCTACCTTGATCAGCTCAAAATCGACATCTTTACGCTCGAGGTCGGCGACCGAGAGAACAGCATCGACGGCAATGTTGGCGAACTGATCGTGAGCCTTGGACACGATCTTGCTTCCAAGACTTGTCCGTGCAACCTTTACCAGATTCGATGTCTCCTCCTTGGTAAAAGGGACGGTGTCTGAAATCCTGTCAAGCTCGGCTACTGCAATATCGCAAGCTTGATCGTACCCGTCGGCGATGCGGATGGGGTGGATGCCCTTGTCAATGAGGTCTGCAGCTTGTTCCAATAAAGCACCGGCTAACACGACGACGCCGGTGGTGCCGTCACCAATCTCGTCGTCTTGGGACTTGGAAAGCTCCACCAGCAACTTGGCAACATGGTTGCTAACTTCCATTCGCTGCAGGATGGTCGCGCCGTCGTTCGTGATTGTAATGTCGCCATCCGGGGAGATGAGAATCTTGTCGAGGCCGCGGGGGCCTAGCGATGTCTTGATGAGGTTCGCGACGGTTCGTGCTGCCAGGATATGGGACTTGACCGCTTCGTTGCCGAACTGGCGTTTCTTCTTCCCCTGACTGACAAGCTGTTAGCTGGCGGTGGGGTTAAGTAATAATTTCAAAGCAAGCACGTACTCCCTGACAACGATGAAGGGGCGACCCTGCTCGTCCTTCATCACCGTCGCTATGGACCCTCCACGTTAGTTGAGGCCCGTATCAAATAGGGTCGTGAGTGATTACCATTGGAAACATCCAAGTCTATTGATTGTTAGCTTATACGCACCCCGCGGCAAGCTACGCACGGGACAATACTCACTGAGCGAGTCCATGATTGCTGTGAAAGTGCCAACGCACTCTTCTCAAGCTGATAGTTAGCTGCTCAAGAGAGAAATGGTAGATATGGAAGCTTGGGTATCTTGTGGACGCGGCGGAACGATACCAGCTTGTCGAAAGTGGGATGTCCTCGCAGGCTACCAGCACCCACACTGCACACTGGAATTTTTTGAGTTGGAGTTCTTCTAGCGGTCGACACTCCGCCGGACTATTTCTTTGGCCGCACCCCGGTTATCCATCCACCATTGTACCCGAGGGGCGGGCTCCTGAAGCTGGCCCACCCAAAAGTTGGTATCATGCCCCGCGATGACGGCGAGTGGTGACGGTTAGTGCCCCTCAATTTTTGCCCCGAACGTCACTTGCCGTCCAAGGTCGATTACCTTAGAGGCTGGTGATCCAGATTTTGTCATTCTCTCAACTTTTGTCTCGTCTTTCCCAGCATACCAAGCGCTCAAAAGTTTCCTGCTACTTATAATTCTAGATCTTTCTCACCTTGCACCCGAACGGCAAGTAAGGGCAGATTGAACAGTATTTCTACCCATTCTTCTTTTATGACACATCAACTCTGACCATAGTGATTCGTAGTCTGACTCAACGACGTCTTGAGTCCTACCCGCGAAATCGTAGTCTCGCGCGACGCTCGCACTCAACACTTGGCCGCGAAAACAATCGCAAAGCCAACATGCCTCCTCCTGCGGCCGAATATGACGAGGACGATGTCTACGATGAGGAGCAGTACGACCCCGAGGGCTACGATGAGCTTAGTCCGGAAGACCAAGAGGCTATGGATAAGGCGACCAAGGAGGTCTGCTCTGCTCTGGGAGTAGATGTACGGAAGGTTACTCTGGATCAAGTTCACGACGCTCTATGGCACTATTACTTTGACGTCGAAAAATCCCTGGCCTATCTCAGGAAGACCGTCGTCGCCCCAAAGTCAGCTCCCCCGAAGACAACTCCCAAGGCAACGCCCAAAGCCCCTGTGAAGAAGGCGGCTGAAGGTACGTCTCATACAATTTTCCCTACATTTCTGCCAGCAGGGGGTTCCCATGAATCCTCTTCATTCCTTTCCAATTCCTTCCCGATCCTCGATAAGCCTCGACTTCCATCACAATTTTACTTTGACGATATGCCTTGGTTCAATATCCCGTCGGAGCGTCAAACCACTTTCATTGCGCCTGTTCGTCCCCGTGGTGGTCTATTAGGAGGCGGCGAAGCCGGCATGTCTAAGCTACAAAAGCTAGCTGCTGCCAGGAAGAAGAAGGTCGAAGAAGCCAAGGAGAAGGAAACGGTCTCCGGTGCTCAGAGCGGCATAGGCAATATGACCATCTCCGAGGAAGAACCTTCAGAGGGCCGCCCTCAGCCCATACTTCCATCTGCAAAACGGCAGAAGACTGCAGGAGCGGGCGCTGTCCAGACGAGAGTAGACGAACGACCAGACACGGTAGCCAAGGACGAAGAGATTCGTCAACGTCAACTAGAACCACTAGCTGGTTTCCAGGACGAGGCACCAGGCTGTCCAGATGACCATGACGGAGTCGTCAGCATGCCTAAGGCGCAGCCATCGGAATTTGCCAAGGCCCTCTTTGGAAATAGGCGAAAAGGGCCGACTCAGCAAATATACCCCATGCCCTATACACTTCACCCCTCCTATGATGCCTCCAACTTTTCCAAACCAAGCCCAGACGATATTGTTTTTGCAGCTCAGTCACAAGGTTCGAATTTTGGAAAGCCGAAATAACCGCTAATTCTAATGTCAATTTAGCGGGCAAGAAAGCGCCGGCCAAAGTTAAAGGTGCAAGCAAGGCCAGAACGGAGGATTCAAAGGATGGTGGGACAGCAGACGGGCTGTCAACCCTCACTATTACAGATGCTCCCCCACCAAAAAGCAAGGGGCTAGATGTCATCAAAGAGTGGGAGAAAAGCTCCGTGAAGCGAAGTTTGAGCTTCGTTGTAGTCGGTAAGTTGATTATGGGCTATTCTTTATTCTTCAAGCACTAACAAGACCGAGGGCACGTCGATGCTGGCAAGAGTACACTCATGGGCCGCCTCTTATGGGAGCTCAAATTTGTGGATGATAGGACGGTCAACAAATATCGCAGACTGGCGGAGAAATCAGGTAAATCATCGTTCGCTCTAGCGTGGGTGATGGATCAGAGAAGTGAGGAGAGAGAACGTGGAGTTACCATCGATGTGGCGACAGACCATTTCGAGACGGATACCACCAAGTTCACGATTCTCGATGCACCCGGCCATCGCGACTTTGTCCCGAACATGATCGCGGGTGCTAGTCAGGCGGATTTTGCTATTCTCGTGATAGACGCGAATACGGGAGCTTACGAGAAGGGGTTGAAAGGGCAGACACGAGAACACGTACTTTTGTTGCGGAGCCTTGGCGTACAGCGCCTCATCATTGCAGTCAACAAGTTGGACATGGTCGGTTGGTCAAAGGACAGATTTGATGAAATATCCCAGGAAGTCTCGGGTTTCCTTGGTGGCCTAGGGTTCCAATTGGCTCACGTAACATTCGTACCAATCTCAGGATTGAATGGAGACAACACCATCAAAGCTATTGAGGATCCCGGAGCTTCCTGGTATACCGGTCCTACCTTGATCGAGGCTCTTGAGGCGTCGAAATCAACAGATACAAGAGCCCTGAAAAAGCCACTGCGAATGGCCATTTCCGAAGTCTTTAGATCTCAGCAAGGAACTACAACGCTCGCTGGGCGAATAGATTCAGGGACAATGCAGGTTGGTGACGTTTTAGTCGTCCAGCCCAGTGGAGAGACGGCTTATATCAAGTCAATCATGGTGGATGGGACAAGTCAAGACTGGGCTGTAGCAGGGCAGAGTGCAAGCATGGCGCTCACCAACATTGACCCTATACACATCCGGGTCGGCGATATCCTCTGTCATGCCAAGGATGCAATCGCATGTGGTGACACCTTTGTCATGAAGGCAATGGCTTTTGAGCATCTACTGCCCTCTCCTGTGGACCTTCACCGAGGAAGACTCCATGTCGCTGGTATGATTCAATCCCCCATGGCCACGCTCGACAAAACATCTGGTGAGGTCATCAAGAAGAAGCCACAGGTTGTACAACCAGGGGGAGTGGCAAGGATCAGGATCAAGCTTGAGTCAAAGGTACCCCTAGAGTCTGGACAGCGTGTTGTGATCAGAAGCGGCGGAGAAACCGTTGCTGCGGGTTTGCTTGAATAAGGATTGCTCATGATGGGTTACACTATACGGGCGCGAAATGTCTGGGCTCAACTGATAGACTGGGAACGGTGCAAAACCACGGGTAGTTGTCAAGTATAATAGACGAAACGCAACAGTACGCGTTATAAGCATATCAAAGCTATGGCTCACATTCGACCCCGCCTCTAGTTTGACAGGGTTCATGACGTCTGATGATTTCTATATTGTACCTTTGTGGCGTTTCGACATTTCATAAGCTCGCAAGCCTAAAGAGAAATCCTAGATAAATTGAGTCATAAAGGACAGATTCTTATGATGTAGATTCTTTATGATGTACGCTCATTTTTGAATTCAACATTCACCTAGAAAAAGCAAGCACGTTGTCCGCTTAGGCAAGTAGGCATGAGGAGAAACAACCCCACCATGATGGTCGCCTAGCCTGGCCAGGCTGAGAACCTTCTCGAAAAGCACACTTGGCCCAAGGCGATCGTTGTAAAGCGCACACTCGTATTGATGGACAATTGGGGTAGCAACCTCCGTAATTACCCTAAACGAACATTTGCGCATTGCTACTAACAAGTCTCCTTGCCAATACTGCGTCGTGGCCTCTTTTCGAAAATCAGTCACAAGGTGGCGGCGGCAGGTGCGGACCGTGGAGTCGGGGACTAAGCGGTGCTGTAAAGGTGATGCTAGACGTGCGCCGGCTCACATGCGCACGGCTTGAGCAGCGCTTGTTTGGCGCACACAGACCGTGTCAAAACAGTGCGGACCCCACGCCGAATCCCCTAGAAACCCCTGTCACGTGGGGCAGCTACAGGGGCGAGCTGGGCGACCACTGCCTGTTACACAGGTGAAATCTGGCCTTTTTGAGCCATCTGGACACATTAACTTTTTTTTTTTGGAGAGAGTCCAGTCCCTCTTTATCTTTAAGCCTCGCCAGCCGACCTCCAACCTTTTTCTTTCTTCCAACTCAAAACACTATAACACCACAAACCCGGTGAGAAAAGACACGAGCTTGAGGACCGGAAGAACCTCATTGCGCTTTTGATACCCCAATCTTCCTTTTTTTTTTCTCTTCTTACACTCGGGTTGCTTTTACTCTTGCATTATCCCACTCTTGTCACTAGAGTTGGCAACTCACATATCTTCACAATGGCCCGCTCGTCACGGAGCTCAATGGCCCTGGGCCTGGGGCTCTTCTTCTGGATCGCTCTACTCTTCTCCCCGCTGGCCATGGTTCAGCCTGCGGCTGCGGACGACTCTGAGAACTACGGAACTGTTATTGGCATTGTAAGTCAAAAGCCAAAGTGACTCGCCCAAGCTCAACAGGATACTAATGTGTTCCCAGGATCTTGGTACAACATACTCCTGTGTCGGTGTGATGCAGAAGGGCAAGGTTGAAATTCTCGTCAACGACCAGGGTAACCGTATCACACCTTCCTACGTCGCCTTTACCGAGGAGGAGCGCCTGGTTGGTGATGCGGCAAAGAACCAGGCCGCCTCTAACCCTACCAATACTATTTATGACGTCAAGTGAGTAGAGCACATCAAGCAAATCAGCATTGGTCTTGACAAGTCACTGACAAAACCCCTTACCAGGCGCCTTATCGGCCGAAAGTTCAACGACAAGGATGTTCAGTCCGATATCAAGCACTTTCCCTATAAAGTCGTCGAGAAGGATGGCAAGCCTGTTGTCTCCGTCAAGGTCGCCGGCAAGGAGAAGAAGTTCACCCCCGAGGAGGTGTCCGCTATGATTCTGGGCAAGATGAAGGAGGTCGCCGAGTCCTATCTAGGCAAGAAGGTCACCCACGCCGTCGTCACTGTTCCCGCCTACTTCAACGTAAGTAACCAGGCACCTGGCTTTTCCTGATCAGTCTATTAACAAATACCCCAGGACAACCAGCGCCAGGCTACCAAGGACGCCGGTATCATCGCCGGTCTCAACGTTCTCCGTATCGTTAACGAGCCTACCGCCGCTGCCATCGCCTATGGTCTCGACAAGACTGGTGAGGAACGTCAGATCATTGTCTACGATCTTGGTGGTGGTACCTTCGATGTGTCCTTGCTCTCCATCGATCAGGGAGTTTTCGAGGTTCTGGCTACTGCTGGTGATACCCATCTTGGTGGTGAGGATTTCGATCAGCGCATCATTAACTACTTTGCCAAGTCCTACAACAAGAAGCATGGCGTCGATGTCACCAAGGACCTCAAGGCCATGGGTAAGCTCAAGCGTGAGGCTGAAAAGGCCAAGCGTACTCTGTCCTCTCAGATGAGCACTCGCATTGAGATCGAGGCTTTCCACCAGGGTAACGATTTCTCTGAGACTCTGACCCGCGCCAAGTTCGAGGAGCTCAACATGGACCTGTTCAAGAAGACCCTGAAGCCTGTTGAGCAGGTCCTCAAGGACGCCAATGTCAAGAAGAATGAGATTGACGACATTGTTCTCGTTGGTGGTTCCACTCGTATTCCCAAGGTTCAGAGCCTTATCGAGGAGTTCTTCGGTGGCAAGCCTGCTTCCAAGGGTATCAACCCCGATGAGGCTGTTGCCTTCGGTGCCGCCGTCCAGGCCGGTGTCCTTTCCGGAGAGGAAGGCACCGAGGAGCTTGTCCTCATGGATGTCAACCCCCTCACTCTTGGTATCGAGACCACCGGTGGTGTCATGACAAAGCTCATCTCTCGCAACACTCCCATCCCCACTCGCAAGAGCCAGATCTTCTCCACCGCCGCCGACAACCAGCCCGTGGTCCTGATCCAGGTCTTCGAGGGTGAGCGTTCTATGACTAAGGACAACAGCCACCTCGGCAAGTTCGAGCTCACTGGCATCCCCCCGGCTCCCCGCGGTGTTCCTCAGATTGAGGTCTCTTTCGAGCTTGACGCCAATGGTATTCTCAAGGTCTCTGCCCACGACAAGGGCACCGGCAAGCAGGAGTCGATTACCATCAACAACGACAAGGGTCGTCTCACCCAGGATGAGATCGACCGCATGGTCGCTGAGGCTGAGAAGTACGCTGAAGAGGACAAGGCCACTCGTGAGCGCATCGAGGCTCGCAATAGTCTTGAGAACTACGCCTTCAACCTAAAGAACCAGGTCAATGATGAGGATGGTCTCGGTGGCAAGATCGACGACGAGGACAAGGAGACTGTAAGTATTCCCCCTATCTGCAAAATGATGACATGCACTAATATGTTTTACAGATCCTCGACGCTGTCAAGGAGACCACAGAGTGGCTCGAGGAGAACGGTGCCGACGCCAGCACTGAGGACTTCGAGGAGCAGAAGGAGAAGCTGTCCAACGTTGCCTACCCCATCACTTCCAAGATGTACGCGGGTAGCGGTGGCGCTGGCGAGGATGAGGGCGCTTTCCACGACGAACTGTAAAAATGTACTAGATCGATCATGAAGAATATAATTTCCGTTAAACAGTATCTGTCCTTGCCATCTCGCCTCAAAGCCCTTTGTAGAAAACAAAGCGTAAGCAAACAAAAAGGTCAGTTTCGGTTTCCAATCTTGAGAACTTCAGCCTCTAAACACGTGTCCAAGCCATTTGTACCCCAAATGCTTCAAAGTCTATAGTAGCCATCAATATTCATACGACTGTGTATAAGCACTGTGTTTAGCTATTTAAAAGAGTGTTCTTATTTTGTTATTGTTACTGTAGGTAAATCCACCGTTTGATAGTGCGAGCAAACTCACCTTCTGCTCACCTACGCATGGAACAATAGCAATACAATGCACGCAAGCTATTCGTATCCAAATAACAATACCTAGCACCCAAACAGCTTATGAGCTTTGGGGGGGTCACCCTTTTAAAACTCTTTTAATGCATTTTCAATGCATTTCTTCCTTCTTCTACTTCCACAGAGTGCACATCCCTCACGCCGACGTCTTGTGTTTCCCCTGCTCTCTTCTATTCCGCACCACTGCTGCAACTTCTCGTTTCTGACCGCTCGGACTGCCAGCTACTACCAATTCATCATCGCGAGAGTACTAAGCACTGAGATCTAAGGCTCGCATTTTGTGTGAGAAACTGCGAAGAATATAGGCAAGACCATCAGCTTCACGAGAAGCAGAGAAACACACATTCGGGGGATCATCTGGATTCCGGAAAGAAAAGCCCAAATGGCAAACAAGAGCCACAAGAAGAGAAAGCACCACTCCCAGCCCCCCGAGCCTACCACGCCAAAGAAGAAAATTAAGATAAATCTTAGGCACGGGAAAGCTTCGCAAGGTAAGCTTCCCACTGGTTGATTTGGATTGAAGACTCTTAGGCTCATATCCATGTATAGGTAACCTTGGATCCTCTACGCCACAGGTGCCCCCGGGAGAGCAGACAGCTTGTACCTCAGATGTTGGTGTGCAGAGTCCCAGAAGCGAGCATATGCAGGCTGCAATCGACGAGTGCTCCGAGGATTTCGAGGTTCTGAATGATATATCGACTCCGCGTCGAGACTTTAACGGGGCTGCTCTGCCATCCCCGCCCCATGAGGGGGACAATTTAGATCACGGATGGGATGAGGCCAAGGCTGAGTTGCAAAGAAAGATGTCCCTTGTGCCTCAGATGGCCATTGACTTCATCGTAAACACTATCAAGGGTGCGACACCAGAGACGTGGCACGCCTCGCAGGCTGCCCTCCTTGATTGTTTCAATGGAGTGAGGCGGGTTCAACATCCACCATCCAGCTCGACTTCCGAAAAGCTCATCAAGGATGATACCCCCTTGAGCAGACTCAACTTTGTGCTGCCTCGAGTCATGGACACGCTCGGTTGCATTTCCGAAGACCGACGGGAGAATCACGAGGCTCAGCTGACCGCCATGTGCTCCGAGGAGAGCTTCGACCACCTGAACCTGGAAGAGCGCCTGTTCGGCTTTGCGAGAATCATCTGCCTTGGTGAAGAAAACGAAGCCTTATCCAGCTTGAAGTGGGAACCTCTAAGGGCTGGCATCAGGGCTTGTGGCATCCTGGCGGAGTGCGTGTCTCCCATCGACGAGAAGGTTGATCAAGAGATGATTGACGCTTGGGTCGACTGCAGGCTGAGGGATACTCGACTGTTGGAAAGGCTGTTGGGCTCCAGCATCAGGGTCAGAGGGATTGTGCCAGGCCCACCACCGGCAGAGGAGGCATGAGGGAAGATGATTGGTTCCACTTGCTACTGGGCTAGATATTTGGAATCAGCGCTCAAGGTGTTACTGTTACTATATGTAAGTTATGTAACGATCAGTCGATGGTTTGGATTGGGTATGAGATTTGGAGAATAGGCCAAAGTCACATAACAGCCAATGCGGAAATGCGGAAATGCGGAGGTCCCTAACGTTGCCAGTGTACGGCTTACAAAGTACGGAGTACTGTTAGTACATATCAACCTTCAATAACTTTTGAGACATCTTTAAGGCGACCACGTGACCACGCGTTCGTGATCATTTTTGAGAATCGCGCCACAACGCGGCGCCGAGGCTTATGACGACATGACAACATGACAAATTCCCATGCACCTGTAGCTGACTAAATATACTAGTAGTACTCAGTGTCAATTGGACTTGCCCTTCTACTTTTGGCAATATAAACAAACTCCTTATAATTTATTTATTGTAACCATGCCAGCCCGTAAACGCGCAGCTGCAGAATTCGACTCGACCCCTGGCCGGCGTCGGTCCGGCCGGATATCCAGCACGCCCCAGAAGAGTAAATATTTCGAAGGGTCGGACGATGAGGAGAGCTCTGTCGCCGGGGACCGCGTGGCCCCCAGGAAGAGGGGCAGACCCCCCAAGAAGCCCAAGAAGGAGGAACCAGAGGAGCAGTACGTCGATGAGGATGACGACGACGACGACGACGACAAAGAGGAAGAGTTGGAGGAAGAGAAAAAGGAAGAAAATGATGATGATGATGACGACGACGACGATGACGAGGGCGTACGCAAGGTCATTATAAAGCCATTGGAGAAAATGAGAGACACTGGAGGCGTGGAATACGAGGATCACAAGGTCCACAAAAACACTCTCTTGTTCTTGAAAGATCTCAAGGCCAACAACCGTAGGGAATGGTTAAAGTGTAAGTAATAACTTGTGGAGGATGATGCGTTGGCATGCAGCAAAAAAAGACTTACAGCCCCCTTTGTAGCACACGATGGCGAATATAGACGAGCAGTCAAGGACTGGAATTCGTTTGTCGAGGCCACAACAATGACAATCATTGACATTGACGAAACAATTCCCGAGCTGCCCGTCAAGGACGTCGTCTTCCGCATCCACCGCGACATACGCTTCAGCAAAGACCCAACGCCTTACAAACCGCACTTCTCGGCCGCGTGGTCTCGTACGGGCCGCAAGGGTCCGTACGCGTGCTACTATATCCACTGCGAGCCAAAATCGTCCTTCATCGGCGGCGGCCTTTGGTGCCCCGAACGAGATCACATTGCCAAGCTGCGCAGGAGCATCGACCGGCACCCGGGGAGGTGGAGGGCGGCGTTGAGCAACGATACTTTTCGAGCAGCGTTTTTCCCCGGCATCAAGGCGGGTGAGGTGGAGTCTGCCGTCGACGCGTTTGTGGCCAAGAATCAGACCAATGCGCTCAAGACGCGACCGAATGTATGTGTTAAAAAAGGTAACCAAGGGGGGGACTTGGCTTGGGGGTCTGTGCTAACAAGGTGAATCAAGGGATATGAGGCTGATCATCGGGACATCAAGCTGTTGAGGTTGAGGAACTATACCGTCGGTACCAAGATCGACGACAATCTCCTTTGCCGTGATGACGCGCAGTCCAAAATTGCAGAGCTGATCCAGGGGCTCTCGTCATTTGTGAGTAACTGTCACGCAAACAGCCCTTTGGTTGGCCAGCTAACAAACAATTTTTTTTTCTTCTTCGCCAGGTGACGTTTTTGAACAGCATTGTCATGCCCGATCCTCACTTAGACGCAGACACAAGCAGCGAAGACGAAGATGCCGACGACCAAGAAGAGGAGGAGGAAGGAGAAGATGATGGAGAGTGATTATAATGATGCCGGACCCATTCTGAGATACCTATTTTTTAACTTGCCTTTGACTCTTTTTGCTTACCAGTATCGCATGGCATCTCATTTGTACCAAGACACAGTTTTAAAGGGGGGGTTGCTTTCGTCGAAGTGAATTCATTACATTTCATTCTCTATACACATACATCCCAAGCTATTCATGTCATGACATCGTACAGCTTACATGTATATATATATATGCATATATACAGCATCCTAAGCCTTATCACCTCCACAGCCGCAGACGTTTAGCTTAGCAACGCTAGGGTCGTGGTCGCTGACCTGGTCGTCATAGCTCTGCCACGTGTTGAGGTGGAGGTGCTCATACAGGGCGCCGCGGCCCAACGCGGGGCTCACGAGCATGTGGTCGAGGGCCTGGCTGTTCATGTCGTACAGGTAGGTGTACCTCTCCTCCGGAGGCGTGTCGACCACGTCGTCGAGGTCCAGCATGCCCGAGCGCTCCTCAAACGTCTTGAGGGGAGCCACCATGGCGAAGTCGTTGAAGTCGCCGGCTGTGATGACGCGAGCGGTCGGGTCCTGCTCCAGGATCTCGGCAATGAAGTCCTTATTTCATCACAACAAAAACAAAAAGTCAGCTTCTTTTTTTTCTTCTCTTCTCCCGGGGGGGTGGTGTGGTGGTTTCCTTGTCAGTTTCCACTTTGGTAAGTTACTTACACCGACGAGCTGGGCTTGGGTGATGCGCTTCTCGACACCTTTGTTAATCGGCGTCCTCGGGTCGCCGTGGATCGAGGTGCTGCCGCCCTTGCTGGTGAAGTGCACGTTGACGGTGAAGAAGGGCTTGTCGGCGCCCTTGACTGGCTTCCAGGCGGCGGCGAGGGGCTTGCGGCTGTCGGACCAGGCCTCGTGGGCAGGCTCGATGCGGCCGGGGTTGAACTTGAGCTTGGGGCCGTCGAGGACCTCGTTCCTGTCGTCGGCGAGGCCCTGGTTGGGCTCCCACAGCTCGACGACGTCGGGGCGGTAGATGTAGGTCTGGCGGATGTTGCCCCCCGGGGCGCCGCCGTCCTCGTTGTCGTTGGGCACGACCTCGACGTAGTCGTAGACGACGCCGGAGCGCTCCTCGATCAGGGAGGCGAGGGCGGCGAGGGTCACGTTGGCCGAGACGACGCCGTCGTCGGCGTCGCCGGAGCTGTCCTGGATCTCCTGCATGAAGATGAGGTCCGGGGTCAGCATCTTGTCGACGATCTGATCGGCGATGCGCGGCAGCGCGGGCGTGTCGGGGGAGAGGTTGCGGCCGTTGTAGTTGGCCAAGGTGATGGCTCTGCAGGTGCCGCTGCTCTGGAAGGAGACGGCCGGGTGCTCGGTGGACGAGCTCTCCCGGACGGCGACCTTGGTCAAGGGCAGGATGCGGTAGAAGCCAAAGGCGTAGGTGACGACGCCCGTGACGTCGCCCAGGAAGTCGCCCATCCTGGAGTCATCGGGGTTCCTGCTGCCGTCGAGGGGCGACCCGACGACGATGGCCTCGGGGTTGGCGTCGCCGTCGAGCATGGTCAGGCCGCCGTGCGAGTTGAGACCGGTGACGTTCCACCCCTCGCCGCGCACCCAGACGTCGCCGTACTGGTTCGGCCGGCTGACCTGGTAGGCCCCCGAGACGGTGACGAGCTGGCCCGCGAGGCTCTCCCAGAAGTCGAGGCCGTACCCGTCCGGCGCGAGCTCCGGGTTCGCCGTCGAGATGCGGCTCTGGGCGTTGGGCACGCCCCAGACGTCGCCCTTGTCGAGCGAGGAGAACTGCCGGTTGGGGGGCAGGATGGTGTCGACGCCGATGACCACGGGCGTCACCTTGTTGCCCGAGGAAACGACCTTGATGTTGGCGGGCATCGACAGCTCGGTCAAGAAACCGTCATCAGCTTTGGACCTAGACAAGATTTGGCCAACGTTTAGCTCTCTCTCTCTCTCTCTCTCTCTCTATGTCTCTTCTTCTTCCTTTTTTCTTCCTCTTCTTCAAATAGGCATGTCCCTCTTAGGCTCTTACCTATACTCCTCGACCTTGGCGTCAACAGTAATGACATCCCCGACCTTGACGGACCCAACAGAGTTCCTCCCAAAGACGTAGATGCCCTCAGACGTGGCCGGGTCGTCGTCGGGCTCCTGTGACGACAGGTAGAAGCCGTCTTTCCCTTTTGCCGTCACGAGGCCCTGGATGCCGGTGAGGTTCTGCCCGCTGAGCGGGGAGAGGAACTTGTTGCCGTTGATCTCGGCTATGGTCACGGCGGCGGCGGAGCCAGCAGCAGCAGCGGCCGCCAACATGGTCGCGGTGACCTTCATCGTGAGAAATTAGGGAGGGAAGGAAAGGGAACGGGAAAGGAATGAGGGCGATGGGAAGAATGGATCAAACATGAGAAGAAGAAGAGGAGGAAAAAAAGACCTCGGGTCGCTTTATTTTATTTCACAGCCCCTTCCTTCCCCTCTACCTGCATACATAGAGAGAGAGAGAGAGAGAGAGAGAGAGAGATGTCTGGGCAATGATTGGCATCTGATCTTATTAGAGACCATCGTCTCGGCGCGTCGGCAGCCCGGCCGCATCTTGGTATAGCCCAGAATCGCATCAAAAAAAAAAAAAAAAAAGTTCCCTGAAGCGGTTTTCTTCTCCCCTCTCCTCACTCCTCCAATCCAGATGAGGATGGCAAAACGAAGGTAGAAACCCCCGGCGATCAAGGTAGCCAATAACGAAGATGGCAACTAACACTATTAACAATTGACCCCCAAAAATCCCACGCACGTTTATTAGCTCATGGTTGATTGGCCTGGTCTCCTTTGGGTCTGCCAAGGAGCTTGGGAAGTTGGGAAAGCCTGGTCCCCTGGGCAGGACGCCATGCTCGTTCGCGCAGGTGCTTTGATGGAACGAAGCCATTGGCTCCCTTATCTCTTTCTCTCTCTCTAATAGCCCAGGAACTATTGATGCATGGCAGCATCTCGTTGGAGAAGGAGCGGAAGAAGGGAAGCTGCATACACATTCAATAGTCTGAAACGATTCGGCAGTAGATCCATGTCCTTTTGTTTCTTTTCTTCAACAAGACCTGCCTTCCCCCCCCCCCCTTTCGCAGATGATGGAGCCTACCCGGTATCGTACATCGTGGGAGCATGAAATGTTTTAGAGACGCAACCCACGCGGGCGGGCAACACAGATGCGTTGTTTCCATTAACAAGAAACAATGAGGCTATACAGCCTTGGCAACTTATTCTTCAGACTCAAAGAGTACCTAGATGGAAATGAATTGTGACTCCGGAAAGTCGTGCTGCGTTTGAAAACAATTGATCCCCTACTGAGCTTCACCCGATCTCTCATCTTCGTGCTGTCGTAGTAAAAGTAGGTATCTTTGATGAATATAAAAGTCTTCGCCTATGCGCCTAAGGAAATCTTGCAAGATACCTGATGCTTGAGATAGACCGCTGCTCCCCGCGCCTCATAACAAAAATGACATTAAAGTATTGGCCATCAACTCCCGAACCTGTCGGTCATGAATCAAATCGTCCTTCTTCCGTCGACTACCATCCATAGCCACGACCTTGCTGGCTCTCTACGTCGTATCCGTATGGCCCTCCGCGCTGGCTCTGTGGCGTGCCTGTCCTGTCAAAGTCTTGTCGAGGAGGGGGCGCCCTGAAGTCTTGTGGGGTGAGCGATCGTTCTTGATACCCGCCGCCCGGACCTCGCGGCGGCATAGGTGCCGTCATATTTCGCTGAGGCTGATGCTGGGGGCCGTATTGAGGTCCATGGGGAGGCACCGGCCCTGTCGCGCTTCCAGATTGTTGATGGAAATCGTACCCGTCATAAGGGCGCTGTGGAGGCATGCCTCTCTGGTACAATGATGGTGCAGGGCTGCCGCGGTTGAAATCGGGATTATAGGCCCCATACTGCCTTGCCCCAGGCCCAGGGCTTTGTCGTGAGTAGTTGTCACGACCACCTACAGGCAGACCGTACATATCCTGAAGACCAGCTGTTCGAATCGAACTATTGGAGCCAGATGGAGCATGTCCCATGCCTTGGCCACCCATGCCAAAGGTCCGTTCAGAGGTAGGTGTTACAGGCTGATGTTGCGGCGGGAGGTTGGCAAGATTGACAGGAGGCACGGCCGGAGCATCGGATTCTGAAATACCGGCAGCTGCACCTACAAGTGGCGTTCTTGATGAATAGCTGGCTGACGAGCCCAAAGTGCCTGTAGTACCAGTTCTCGACGGTGCTGGCCTCTTCATGCTCATAGGCTCCATCTCGATGTTTCCAGGGGTACCGGTTTGTGCGCTATATGATGGCAACGTCATACCCGTTTCCGCGCGGCTTAAGATGGGCATCTCAGGTAGCGCATCGGCTTGCGTAGAATGCATCGGTGTCGGGTCGGGTGCAAGGTTCGGCAGAGTGGGCAGAGTCGCTGACCTTTCGAGGACTGGCTTGTCTGCCATACCCTTTTCCTGCTTAGCCTGGCTCCTGGCCAGGGCTTTGTTGACTTTGGCGGTCACGATCTTTCGCACTGCCATGTTGACCTTGCGCCTACAGTAGCCTCGCAAACCTCCGTCGGCCCGAGGGATCCAGTGCCAGAGGAAGAAGATGTAGAAAAGAATGGCAGCAAGAAGGAAGAAAAAGGAAAAGACCCAGACGACGAACGTGAAGCACATACCAAACAGGATGACAGCCTGTTGGTAGTCCTCCTTGGCCAGGGCGCCAATCTTGGTGAAGAAGCCGGCGATTGAATCCTCAACATTGGATTCACTGACAGCGAGCTTACTCTCGTACACCGACTTGAAAGTGAATGCATTCACAACTTGACGAGGGCCTTCGCAGAACAAGACACGAATCCAAGCTAGACCGAGATTAACACATTTCTTCCGAGAACTCGTCACCATGTTACTCACCTGTAAGTTGGAAGTATGTGAAAATAGCAATATACTCCCCTCCTTTCCCACTCTTGGTGATTTCGGCGAAAACTAGGAATCTCTTCCAGCCCTGGGCGTCACCCATTCGGATAGATTCCCACCGGACGGCCAATGGGTCGAGGAAGCTTTCGACGACATTGTCACGTCTGATGACCCTGAACGCGCGCCAAAACTCGAAGCCCAAGTTCACCAAAGAGAGAAGAATACAGATGGAAAAAATCCACTTCGAAATGTGGAGGGGAATACCAGGCTTGATGCTCGAAGACCAACGGTCGAAGATTAGAAGATTGACGGCAACGATGCTGTCGACAACGTAGACGGCAACCGAGATGATGAGCATGAACCACAGCCAACCGTAGGCGAAACCTGGGCCACAACCTCTGGCTTTGAAATCGTTCAAGCTAACGTATTCCCATTTCTGGTCTCCAATTTCCACCGTCTCCTTCTTACGATGGCTCAGGCACCCCATTTTGTGTAAGGGCAGATAATGTTGCTCGACCTCAGCGAAGAAGAAATGGGTATCAAACAGTTGAATGAAAAAATAAAAAAAAAAGGTACAAGGAAAAGGCTCGTGGTAGCAGCTGCTGGGTGATGGAGTTCGTTTCCAAACAGAGAATGTGTGCGACCGGACCTGCCGCTGAGCACCAGTCGACTTCGCCTGCGAATTGTCGACTGTGCTTCGATCGCCGTGATAAAAAAAAAACTGACAAAATAGAAATCGGGTTATCGCCGTAAGAGTCGGAACAGAAAAAGAGTCGTAAAGAGATGGGCTGTGGTCGGTTGAGGTAGGCTAAACAGCGGTCCTCAGTTCAATGGCGAATGGAGCCCAAGCCCAGGCCACCTTGGGTTCGAGTCGAGAGAGTGAAGCGCTGGTATCAATTGTACTGGTTGTGCAGCTGCTAGTATTGTCGCAGATACATGTCGTTGCAAAGGGCCCCTTGTTGAAAATGATATCAATCCGATGCAAGAACACCTTTGCTCCGGGCAGCACAAGGTCCGTGGAAGGCAGACGCAAACCGTGTATCAGAGTACTCCGTAACGAGAATGGTAGGCGGAGGGGTCAAGATGCATGGACCCAAACTTATTTTTACAATTCTGGGGACTCGTACGACAGGGAACGACGCCGCTCGGCCCTTGCTGTGAACCAGAAAAAGACGGGCGCGTAATTATGGTGCAGAGATGGAATGTAGCGAATGTTGAGTGAGTAGCGATTGAGGAGGACGTGAGCCAAGTGGAACGAAAATTGATTGAAAGAGTGGTATTGTAAATGCCAACGGAGGGTTGGAATGGTTAATGGTGGAGGGATATGGGGTGATTGAGACGGGGAGAGAGGCCTGTCGACAGGGACGGACATTTGGGCATGTCCTGTCCTGTACAACTTCCAGTTGGACCTCTTGGGACCTGTTGTACTTGTATTACGTCTCTGCGACATTGCCCCGTCCAAGAAGGTTGATCAACTTCAGGGGGTTTGCTGGATTTCTTTACAAGTAGACTGGGTCCCCCCCAAAAGCGGGAGCTGCTGGAGCTTCTGCAGCCACAACCCAGAAACGGCCGCCTAAGCTGGCCTAGGCCCCCAATATCGCCGTTTGAGCCAGCCCCGGTTCCACGTCCTGATTGGGCCGCTGCTTACGTGAAACTTGCGAAGCTCCCTGTCCCCATGTATCAAAAGGCCTCCAAAAAGGCTCCAGAAGGAGTCGCGCGAAAATACCTCTCTTCTCGAGGCAGCTAAGACGCCAAAGATGTACTCCGTACCAACACGCGCCCCTTCCCACCTCTGCCAGTTTTAAACCAGAGCACGAAATCGGACGGGAGAAGGAGGACGCGCCACACAGTCAGCAGTGATAGGACCACAACCCTCCCTTTCTGTTGATCTTTATGAAAATTTCATCCTCGCTGCTGGCTGCTGCTAAGTACATACTGCCGTACCGCGTACAACTAAATATTCGTAGACGGCCAAGACGGCCACATGGCCGAGGAAATGACGATGCTCCGCGCCTAAGAAATCCCAAGAAATTCCCGGCTTTTTCGCGCAATATGAGCATGGGAAAATTGGCACTGGCAGCTGTTTCCACGAGGAACCGGCAAAGGGACTCCTAGGGTCTCGATGCCACAACTAAATTTTCAGTCTAGGTATTCCCATATCTGTTACTGGGCCACGCTGTGGCATACATAATGCAGTCAGACTGAGGCTGGGCCGAGATCGTATACACCACCGTTGCTATTCAAGTATCATGCAGGGGAATCAAGACCGGCCACAGCTTCAAAGCTTGTTTCCATTGTAGAACGGCCATCTAGGCCCATGAAGGTGGTGTCTCTCCGCCAGCTAACCCTGCTGCTGCTGCTGCTGCCGCCGGGGCTTTTTGATTATACGAAGCACCGAGTACTGCCTACCTAGCTAGGGATTACATCTTTCTCTATTTGTATGCGTCTTGTTAGTCCTGACCAATTGGTGGCTTGTTTCGGAACTGCATATACAGCATATAAGAATTCAGGTGTTGTGTCTGCGTGTTGCCGTGCATGTAATTCAAAGACGATGAAACACAATCGTCTGATCATCATCGTTCAGCGCCAATAATTTCGCCTCCAACCAAGAGGCTCTCGTCTGCTCTTCAACTCCTTGTCGCGCGAAGCGGCGCGCGGCTTCATGTCGGGTAACCCCACCAGTGCACGTCATTGGCGGACCCCGTTGTCCAACGACCTTTGGCCCCACTTCTCGCCAGAAGCTCGAGTTCGCATCTGTGCGACAAAAGATATCGCTTCTGTACGGAGAGTACTCGAGTCGCAACAAACGCGCGCGGCACCCTCTCGAACCAACTCGATCCAGTCCTTCATCCCCCTAAACATTATCAAGTGCGCCACGGGAGAGACACGACCGGCCGCCCACCGCGATCGTCTAACCGATAGTGAGACAGGAGAGGAAGAGCATCATCGGAAACCTCGTCCCCCAAAGCCCTGACCGAAACGCAAAGATGGCCCTCCCTACACAAACACCCCCGCTGCTTCTAACGAAGCGCCTCACGACTTTCCTCCAGTCCAACACGACGCCTGAGCTCCCTACTCTTCTCCTCGCCACACCGTCCGGCAAACTCCTCGCCCACGCGAGTCCTCATCCAGTCTCCAACCTCCGCACGCAATCCACCGTGGCCGCCTCCCTCTTGTCAATACACTCCCCAAACAGCGCCGATGCCCTATCTACAACGTCGACGACGCAAGAAAGCGAGGACGGGAGGCGGGCCGTCATCACGGTGCGGTTGGATACGGGAACCGTTGTCATGAGAAGATTAAGGTGCGGGCTTCTGTTCGTCTGCGTTGGGCCTCAGACCGAGAAGCCGCAGCCAGAAGGAGGGGAAGAAGATGGGAAAGAAAGCGGTGAAGAGACGGATGAGGAGGTGTCGGGGGAGGAACAGCAGCAGAGTGAGGGCGATCAAGAGGCCGTGGCGGCGATGAAGTTGAGGATGAGAGAGTTGGCGAGGTCGCTCGACGATAAGCTGGGGACATTGATTGTGCCCGTAGAGGGCGTTGGAGGCGAATAAGATGGACTTTTCAAACTTGTTCAGGTGGAATTGTCTTTGGCCAATCTGCGTGTACAGCCTGTGCCATCTGGCGTTCGGGGAAATTTTATTAGATACCACAAAGTTTTGAGTCAATTGGTCGATACATGAAAAAAAATTGCAAGTATAGGTTGGAATATTGGCTATACTTGATCTGAAAGAAAGAAAGCAATTGCACCCAGCTCCATGCTAGCACTCCTTGTGCCGTAGCACAAGATGCATACAAACTCCAATAAACACCGAAAATATTTAATACTCCGTATGTACGTGAATATCCACTGAGCCCAAAACACGCTTTTAAAATAATGGCTGAAGATGGTAGCCGTCGTTGAGTTATTCAATGCTCATCCGCATCACCCCGTCACTGGTATCCGACATGCCTTGGAAGCCTACTCTTCCCTTGCTATTATGCCTTCCATTGGGAGCAGTAGACACATTACCCGACGTCCCTGTGCTGCCGGATTCACTGGGTGTATTGTTGCCACCCTTATCCCCATTGCTACCGGGGCGAGATCCCCATGGCGCCACCTCTCGCTGCATCGGGCTTTGCACGACGGGTGAGCCTTGCACGCTCATGCCAGGACTCACAGCCCGCCGCTTGAAAATATTGGGGTCAAAGTCGTCGTCACGTCTTCGCTTGTTGTTGATACGGCGTGTGATCTCCGCTGCACTGGGCGGCTGCGGTCCGTAGCCCTGTGATGGCTGTACTGATTCTGAGCCACGAGAGTCGGCTCTGGGCGTCTGGCTCTGAAGCATGGGAAAGCCGATACCGCTTGCAGATGGCGAGTCCATTGATATATCCTCACTCATACTACCAGAAGACCCACGAGGAAATACATGGTTGGGAGGAGGGGGCGTCGTCCGGTTCCCCCCGACACTGCTAGTTTCAGAAAAGGTATCCCAGAACTTTGGCCCCTTTGCGTTTCGAATGGCTTGGTGTTTGAAGCTGCTCGATAGTCCGACAGCCAGGTCTCCCATGGCGTCTTCTTCTGGGTGATAGTCCATTGACTCCTGATTGGGAGAGGACAGCGCGGTTCCGGCGCCAGAAGGATGTTGTGGGGGCGGGCAGACTTCATCATTCTCGTATACCTGCTTGACAACTTCTGCTTCACGCTTGCATTCAGCTTCCGCAGGTGCACTTTCTTCGGCAAGGACCGCCCTGATTCGTGCAAATGTCTTTGTCTTGGGCTGCATCCTTATTTCAGCACACTTAGTCAAGGCTCAGCGGCAGAAAACTTACCAGGAGATTACCGCGTCTTGTAACTGCTCGTCGCACGACACCTCTTTGTCCATCACTGCTCATGCCATCTCCTTCACTTGAAACCCTGCCCATGTCATCTCCGTCATTGCCCGATATGCGAAGCTTGTTCGCCTGCCAACTGATGCTTTCCCTCCGAGCGTTGGCTGTGCTAGGCGGCGAACGGGAGGAAGAATTATTATTGCCGTGGAAACCAAGGCCGTACGGCCCACGATCCTTTTTATGATTCTTTCGAGGTCTTCTTTGTTGGAAGTTTGTGAAGCTATTGGAGGCAGGCGAACTAAAGGGGCCACTCATGCCCGCATGCCCCATGCCGATGGTCCTGGTAACTTGAGGGGTCATGACATATGTGTCATCCATATCCTCATCCATGTCATGGTCTCCATCCGAACTTGAAGAATTGGAGGCCATGGCGTGATTACTGCCAAGAGAACCACTGACGGTCATTTTCTCTTGGTTGCCCATCATCGACCATAAAGATGACGATGTTTGCTCTGGCCCGGTACCATCAGATCTTCGCCCTGGTATTGCCATGGCCCTTCCTCCCATAGTAGGGGAAGAATCAGGCGATGATTGCTCTGCGAGAGTCGAATGATGCAGACTCGTGGCTGCCCGTGAAAAATCCAGGCCGCGGGAACGTCGTGGGAGGACATTTGCAGGCGTGGAGTATATCTGTGAGTGGTCGAGCTGGGGGGATAGAGGAGCTGTCGGGCGAGCAAATGCATTACTAGCCCCAGCTGGCGGGGGTGTAAATTGCCTGGCAGACATGTTCAGCGACAGATTTCGAGGTGCAAATAGAGGCCGGCTCGGTGTCACTGGTGTCGCTGGTGACTCCTTTGTAGTGTTGATGCTGCTGTCGTCTTTCGAGGTTCGGTTAGTCGACTCGGAAATGTAGGGCGAGGGTGATAATTTCGAAGGCGTGCTGTTACTATCGGACAAAGAGCGAGTTTTGGACTTGTTGATTGGCGACGGCTGGAGTACTGGTGCCGGAGGCTCGAAGCTCTCTGGAGCCACTTCATGCGCGTCGTCCATGGCGCATTCGGAAGCACCATCTCGAGGTCGATGGCGGCGCTCCATCTGTATGCGCGGCCACAGCCGGTTGGTTCTTTTTGGGTCAGAAACGAGGTTGACGATCAACACAGAGATGACGTCGAGTCGTGCTAAGGCGAAGTGGGATGCATTAGAGGAGGCAATTGAAGTTGACAAGGAGAAAGCATCAAGAGAGATTCGTGAAGCTGTGCCCCTCAATTTCCAAAACTGAATGGTGAAGGACGGTCAGCGGCTACAGGCCGAATCCTATTTGAGAATATGGGCATGGAGATTCGACCCTTGTTTAATTACTCGGGCGGGTTTCACGGTTGCGACGCGCTCGGCAGACCAAGGCTTAATTAAGCACCAACCTTCAAGCCTGCTGGCGGTGGGGTCGCTCACTGACCCCTTCCTTGCATTTATGTAGATAATACCTTGAGGACGTTTGAACTCTATTCCTCAGGTATGCATATGCTAGGGAAGCCTGGCTGCTGCAAATGATCAATGCCGATAAGCCTTTCATGCCGATGTCCGCTCTATTTGGGCGTCGTTGTCTGCACATCGCAACTCATAATTCTCTATTCTCTTACGTTGCTTCTCCCAGGTTGAAAACCTATGGATTGCCCTTGAAATGGCAAAGTGGCAATCTGTTCATAACAATACTACTCGTTCGCACAGAGTTACCGTAGAATACTTACTACGTTACTACGCAAGGCCAATTATGTCAAAAATACTCATACCTCATGACAATGACCGAACTGCAGTCCCTTAGATAGGTTAGATATGAATCCGAGGTGGGGTTGTTCGCTTTGGTTTTCTACCTAGGTAGTGGAGGGGATGGAGGCACCAAGAACGTCATTACCAATCTCTGACGAGAGGAGCTCACTCAACCTGACGTTAAATACTCAACTTTTTATTCCAAATCCCACACCAACTGCAGATGAACGCGGTTCGCCGTCTCCAAGCTCTGCAAAGTATCCTGCAATTCCCTAGGCAGAACATCACAGCCCCTCATCTCAAAGGTGAGTTTGCGAAAGTTTCCTATGAGCCGCCACACTGACACAAGCGCACATAGTACAGCAAACAAGGCACTTTGTAGCCGCAGCCGCAGCAATGGCAAGCTCAACTCGCACCAGCAACTACAAGTTCAATCATTCCATGTATGAAAGATGCTGGCATGTCGGATATTCCAAAGCTGACTTGAATCTAGGATCCGAGTCAAGGATCCCAAGGAATCGGGTACGCCATCATAGACAATAAGCCCCGCCATCTGTGACACTGAGTAATAACATTCATTGCAGTCAAATTCTATGAATTCCTTGGCATGAAACTCATCAAGCATTTTAAACAACCCGAGGCCAAGTTTGATGTCTACTACCTCGGCTATGACTCCCCCAGTGCCCCATCCGCGGGTAAATATGTCTTCGATCGTGAGGGTCTCATTGAGCTCACTCACAACTACGGCACTGAGGATGACCCCAACTACAAAATCAACAATGGCAATACCGAACCTCACCGTGGCTTCGGTCACACTTGCATCAGTGTTGACAACATACAGGCTGCTTGCCAGCGTATCGAGGATGCCGGCTATAGCTTCAAGAAGAAGCTCAGCGATGGTCGTATGAACCACATTGCCTTTGCTCTTGATCCTGATGGATACTGGGTTGAGATCATTGGCCAAAAGCCCATTGAAGAGACCAAGGAGATCAAGGAGACAAATGTTGAGACATATCGCATGGTACGCCTGGCTGCTGTGCTCTCCCGCTTCGCAAGGCTGACATGCCCCTAGAATCACACCATGATCCGTGTCAAAGACATCGAGAAATCACTCAAGTTCTACCAGGAGGTCCTCGGCATGAAGCTCATTCGCACCCACGAGGCTGAAGCAGCGGGCTTCAACTTGTACTTCCTCGGTTACCCCAGCAAGGACGACACATCATCCGCTGGCGCCGAGTCCACTGCCAACCGCGAGGGCCTGCTTGAGTTGACCTGGAACTATGGTACCGAGAAGGATGAGAACTTCAAGTACCACAGCGGTAACGAGGACCCTCAGGGCTTCGGTCACATTTGTAAGTGCCACTCACTTGGCCCGGTTTTCGTTCATTCGGGGGTGTTATACTTATGCGGGAACTAGGTGTGACCGTCGATGATATCAATGCCGCTTGCCAGCGATTCGAGGACTTAAAGTGCAGCTGGAAGAAGAGGCTCACTGACGGCCGAATGAAGGAAATTGCCTTCCTTCTGGATCCCGATGGATATTGGGTTGAAATTGTCCAGAAGGATATGAAGGCTTGAGAGGTAATCGCCGTTCATGGCAATTGACAGGACTAAAAATAGGAGGGAGGGGGAGGAACTGTACTGTATCCCATCACATTCACATGTACATATGTACAAGAGTTTTGAATGCATCCCTCTGGTTGGATAGCTCGTAATTCCGTACTTGCCCATATTATATTACCCCTGTCGTGCGCGGCGTCATCAGGGATAGTGCGGGAACTAAAGCACCTCTCGTTTAGGGGAGCTTAAGCACAATTCGTTTAGAGTGCTGAAGCATCTTTCGTTTAGAGCAACAAAGCCAAACGCCATGCTGAAAAAAAGGTACGTATTTCGCTTTGTCTAGCACTTGACTGGTGCTTCTGTTCTGGTCCAGAATTTTCTATATAAGGACGTCGTCGCCCCTGAAAAGAAGTGCTCTCTAATACACTGGGATTCAAGTATTAGAAAACAATCATCTCAGCTGTGAGACAGCTTAGGGGTAGCTTTTAGATCAATCGGTTCACCGCCGTCCCTGCAGTAACGTAACGACAGCTGCCACAACTGCCAAACTTGGCCTACCCAAACCCGATCTTCCGCGCCGCAACCTTCAATTATCGCTGGCACACCCATTCAAATATGGGCCGCCCCAAAGACACCATGGCAGAGATAAAGCGCAGCGCATCTCCTACGGTTGCTCGCATCCTTCCTCGGCCGTACCTCATCGCATTCATGATTCTCGAGGTTAGCTTGTACGAACCCGGAAAAGTCTAGTCCCATGTCTAACCCCCCTGTTCTTAGCCTGCTGCCATGACGGGAGCCATGCTTGCCATCATCGCAGACCCTGAAAATCACCATCGCTCTCTGGCACCGTCGACCTCCAACGGCGTCTTATTCGATGCGGGGGTTGCCACCTCTGGCCACGTAGAACCAGGCGGTTTCGCATCGTATTGGGCATCTCCGCAGTCTCGCGCGCTGCTGTACGTGTACATGTCCGCATGCATCTTCAGTGTGGTGATCGAGGCTCTGGCACTCTACGCAGCACGCTTCCGCCTGCGCGACCCTTACGATGCGCAGGTCATCGTACAATGCGTCCTGGTGTCTTTCTGCGTGTTTGACTTCTTTCATGCAGGCGGAGTCTTGGGAGTGGTTGGATGGGAACGGGTCTGGGGAGCACAAACTGACCTCTACGCTGCCATCAACGTTTGGGTGCCCGTAAGCTGGATCGTCGTTCGGAGCCTTTGGCTCTTAGGCATCGGCCGGGATACCATACTTGATGATGGAGGTAACAAGCAGGCGATGCTTGCACGACACTCCAATGCAGAGAAGGGTACACATTAGGATTGAGTGGTAGCGTTGTGCGATACACTGAGCAATACTTACTACGTTGTACACAATAGTAATAATTCACCTTTTTAAACAGATAAGTCGTTTCAATGTGGTGTACGACTCTAGCCAGATATTGGTTGTCATTCCGCACCGGAACGTAACCCCAGGTTTCCGGGGGGCCAAGGCGTGGGGAAGCTGAGGGGAAGCTTCAGTAAGTGGTAAACCACCCCTCAAACTCTATCCCATTGCCTTCAGCCCCGGGGTACATCCAATCATGTACAAGAAAACCTGCAGGAGGCGCATGCAAGCCGACGTGGGGGGAAGTCGAATGAAAGAGTGAATAGTTGGCTTGGCACTGCTGAAGTGTCTACCTTGCTAGCCAATCTTGTGTGCAGATGCATCTTGTTAATGTGACACTTCACCTTGGTGATTGTCTTATCTTACTGCAGTGGTAGTAGTAGTAGTAATTGAGTAAAAGAGAATGATTCCGTACCGCCCGATGTCACTTTCCTAGTATTTGTCTCCCTGTTTCCCTCGCGTTGCTGATTCTGGCAGCCTTGCTCTTTCCCTGTCTTACATCGCCTTGACTCTCAGAGCCACCTGGGCACACTTCAATTACTTGAACTACCCTAAAACGTTTGCCAATTGAGCCCTATCGCGCGACTCAAGCAATACACAAGAAAATGGCTCCTTCAGCAGTTGACCAGCATCCTTCGCCAGCTTCAAACCGGCCTCGCATTCTAGTGCCAGAAAAGGTGTCTCCAGATGGCCTCGCCTTACTCGAGCCACATTTCGACGTTGACAACACTATTGGCTTAGCTTCCGAAGAGATTATTGCCAAAATACACGAGTATCATGGCCTCATCGTCCGTTCGGAAACCAAAGTAACGGCCGAAGTACTCAAAGCTGGCCGGAAGCTCAAGGTTGTGGCGCGGGCTGGCGTTGGGGTGGACAATATTGACGTCCCGGCAGCGACATCTCAGGGAATCATCGTTGTGAACTCGCCGGCTGGTAATATTGTTGCCGCCGCTGAGCATACCATTGCCCTACTGATGGCAACTGCCAGACACATAGGCCGAGCGGATGCATCTGTCAAAGACGGAAAATGGGAGCGAAGCAAGCTTGTGGGAATCGAACTAGGCCGGAAAACACTGGGCATCGTTGGCCTGGGCAAAGTTGGTTTAAAGGTGGCTAGGATGGCCAAAGGGCTTGGAATGAAAGTCCTTGCAGTCGACCCGTATGCTGACCCAGAGATGGCCAAGCAAGAAGGTGTTGGGCTCTTCGGCCTAGAGGATATCCTGCCCAGGGTTGACTACCTAACAATCCACACGCCTTTACTGGCAACGACCCTAGATCTGCTCGGAGAGGATGAATTCAAAAAGATGAAGAAGACCTCAAGAGTGCTCAATGTTGCCAGAGGAGGGGTTTACAACGAAGCTGCTCTACTCAAGGCCCTAGATGAAGGGTGGATTGCTGGCGCAGGCTTGGACGTCTTCACAGCCGAGCCACCCCAACCCGACTCTATACCGGCACGACTAGCGAGGCATCCCAAGGTTGTTGCTACGCCACATCTCGGTGCATCAACGGTAGAAGCTCAAGAGAACGTCTCCATGGATGTTTGCACGCAGGTCCTCGACATCTTGCAAGGTGGCCACCCTACCAGTGCCGTCAATGCCCCGATCATTCTCCCAGAGGAATACCATAAGCTTCAGCCCTTCGTCGAGCTGGTCGAAAAAATGGGGCGTCTCTACACCCAGCATTTTGTTCAAAGCAAAGGAGAGAAGATTGGTGGCCGTAAGTTTGAGCTCACTTATCATGGTGACTTGGCAGCAATGCCCAACACCAAGCCCCTTCTTGCCGCTCTGGTCAAGGGCCTTGTCGCTTCCTTTAGCGAGACGCACATCAACATCGTCAATGCCACGTTGGTAGCCAAAGAAAAGGGTATTACTGTAAATGAAACGTATGCTCGAGACTGCCAAAGCCAGCAAAATACCACTCTATCGGCCAATCTGGTTACGCTGAGGGCCTACAGCAGTGATGGTGGTAGAGGTGAGCAGATCATTGAAGGATATACCTCTAATAAACGAGGATACGTCTCAAAGCTGGATCGATTCCACGCGACGTTTTCCCCTGAAGGAACTCTTGTCATCATCCACAACTATGACGAGCCTGGCAAGATTGGAGGTGTAGGGATGGTTCTGGGTCAACACGGTATCAATATCAAATTCATGCAGGTTGCAAGCCTTGACGAAACAAGCCGAGTTCAAGGAGAAGATGCTCTGAATGAAGCATTAATGATACTTGGTGTCGATGGAACAATGAGCGAGCAGGTCTTGAACGAACTGCAGAAATCCAAGGGGGTGTTGGCCGTGAGCTTGGTAAAGCTTTGAAAGGGACTCCTCTGACACTTCACTAGTAGTGTATCGGAACCGAGAGCTGATGTTTTTGTGCGAGGAGCATTATGGCATAGGTAAACACGTTAAATATTCATACTGAATGAAAATCACTTGATGATGTCTTTTGGTGATGGCTGACCCCTCCAGGCACGGAAGTTGGCCGCTATTATTGCAGTTTTGTGTAGTTCAGTGGCTACGTAAACCCTTGGAAGTTTGGAACTACTACTGCAGGCGGCGGGCTTAGGCGCTGCGCGGACTTGCACTTGCACCTGCACCAATACGCGTGTCGGAGAAAAAACAAGGTGGGGGCTTAGCGAGCGAATCCCGCCGTAGACCGAGGTGGCAGCTAGAGGGTGACAGAATCGCATAGACAGCGTATCTTGTAGCAGCCACGCAGAACGCAATACGCATAGCATTATATTGAACTAAATGAATCAAGGATGCAAATTTCACTTCCGAATTACATCTATTATCGAGAATGTTGGAGAACTTTGCTCTCACTCGTGTATGAGATGGATCTTGCTTACTCCAGCCCTGGCAGATGTTTACATATGCTCGCCTTATTTTCGTCAACCCAGGATGTCATGATGGCGCAGGCTGAAAGCTCGCCCCCAGGATCAGCCCCGCTGCCAAGCGCGCAAAGGCCGTTCGCAATGACCACTGATTCCAGGCCCAAGCAAAAGGGAAGAGTCCTCCCTGGCCTGGAGGTTTTGTTCTGACTGGCCGTCGCGAGCTACCGACCTGAGTAGATTCGGTACCTAGCCCGACCTTAGCTTTTTTCTCTTTCGATTCAATTCTTTCTCAACTTATTCCTTCTTCCTCATTTGGCACGCACCTTCTACGCGGCTGTTACTACGACGTTAGTGTTTGCGATTCTGCGCTCAGCGCCTTTGCCGAATCTCGCGTATTCGCGTCGCTTGTGCACGCTCTGCAGCATAATCGGTGGCTTACGGCTTGGCTCGAGCGGTTTCCCGAGTTGGGCGGCTGCCTCCCGAGCCCGTACACTTACCAACGTCACCGAGAGCGACTTCGACTTTTCCGCTTTCACCCAAGAAATCCGATTGCGACAGCGTCACAACCCGCAATGGCTCGACAATCTTCATCCCTTGCTATTGGCAGCGTGCGACCGGCCGTCATCGGCTTGGGTCGCATCTTGGGCATGGGCGTCACCTCCGTCATGGGAGCACCTCTGTCCGCCAGAGGCCATGGCGGCGGCGGTGGCGGCGGCGAGGAGCCCGAAGCTGACGGGACCCCCATCTGGATCCTCGCTATTGCTTCTCTGGCGTTAACACTGATTGGCGGCGTCTTTGCCGGGTTGACCATTGCGTTAGTACCTTTCGGTTTAGCTTCTTCGATTGGCGATTCTAACCGTTATGCAGCTTGATGGGACAAGACAGCATCTACCTTCAGGTCGTTTCCGGCGATCCTCTCGAGCCTCAACATAAAAACGCGAAGCGAGTGTTGGATCTTCTCAACAAAGGAAAGCATTGGGTCTTGGTGACTCTTCTTCTGTCTAACGTTATTGTCAACGAATCTCTGCCTGTCGTCCTGGATCGCACCCTTGGAGGTGGTGTCGCAGCCGTCGTTGGCAGTACCGTGCTCATTGGTACGTCTAAAGCGCGCCACGAACCTGCAATATATATTGACATCGTGAACAGTCATCTTTGGCGAGATCGTTCCTCAATCTGTCTGCGTCCGATACGGCCTCCCCATTGGTGGCTATATGTCCAAGCCCGTACTTTTACTAATGTACTTGATGAGTCCAATTGCCTGGCCGACCGCGAAGCTTCTCGACTGGATCCTTGGCGAAGACCATGGAACTGTGTACAAGAAGAGTGGCCTCAAAACCCTTGTCACCCTCCACAAGTCTTTGGGCGATCTCTCGAACCGTCTTAACCAAGATGAAGTTACCATTATCACTGCGGTATTGGACTTGAAGGAAAAGCCGGTGTCAGAAGTAATGACGCCCATGGATGACGTTTTTACCCTTTGTGAGGACCACATTCTCGATGAGAAGACTATGGATAACATTCTATCTTCGGGTTACTCTAGAATCCCGATCTACCGTTCTGGCAATGAGAGCGACTTCGTTGGTATGCTCCTGGTAAAGACCCTCATTACCTATGATCCGGAGGATCGCATTCCCGTTAGGGATGTACCTCTTGGCGCTATCGTTGAGACTCGCCCTGAAACTAGTTGCCTCGACATTATCAACTTCTTCCAGGAGGGTAAATCGCACTTGGTCCTGGTTTCTGACGTCCCCGGCTCGGATCATGGTGCTCTCGGTGTCGTGACCCTGGAGGACGTCATTGAGGAGTTGATTGGAGAGTAGGTCTTGACCAAAAGTTACGGCAGTAGTGATGCTAATTATATGATAGGGAAATTGTGGATGAGTCTGATGTCTATGTCGATGTTCATAAGGCGATAAGACGCCTTACACCGGCTCCCAAAGCCCGCCGCATCCAAGCTGAAGCCGCCGCTGCCGTAGCCGCAGCTAAGAAGACTACGGAGCATCCTGTGCTTGTCGATATTGCAGAAGACCGGGAAGGTAACACTATCCAGGTCGGATCTCTTGGTGCCCACAGTGACGCTGGTGATAGCGATCGCCGTTCCAAGACGGCCATCTTCCTCAAGCGCCGTAGCTCAGCAGGGCCAGATGGTCACATTGACGACCCCCCTGTTAGGGTAAAGGCCTCTCTCGATGAGATGAGACAACAACTTCGCCTAGGTCCTGCCAACCGTGCCGCTAAACCCCTCCACCATCGCAACCCCGAGACCTTCAAAACCAAGGCGGGTTTAGGCACTCCACACCTCAACAATGGCGACGGGCTTCCACCTCGACCGGCATCTGCAGCAGGCGATAGAAGCGATGCTCAGCACGGCAACGAGACGACCCCTCTTCTATCAAGGAAGCAAAGTGAACAGGGCAGCCAGTCCAAGACGAATGGAGAAAGGTAGTACCTGAGGATGTAGGGGAAGGCCAAGGTGGGCGATGAGGTCAAAGAGTGGATGTATATGTTGATTTTTGTGGTTTCAGAAACAAGCGAATGTCTCAATAATTACATGGCCAGAGTCATTTTTTCTCTTCGGTGTTGCTTCGTCTTGTGGAGTTCTATTATACTACCCATGATCATCTAGTCATACCAAATAGCATTCATGCCAAAACCAGGCTCTTGAACACGGCACCTGGCAACTCTGGCAAGGAACTCATCCTGCCATCTATAAATCTCCAACCAACCCTCCTGGTCATCGGTGATGGCGACCCACTCATCAGTCCAATCGCACGGCGCAACCGCGTTGCTGTGTCCTCCGCTTGTCGGCGTAGGATTGAGGCAAATCTGCCGCTCGATCGCTCCCGACTCAGAAAGCTTAAAGGCAGAAACGTAGCCGGTGAGGTCAAAGCTGTTGGACCTAGAGGAGGCGAAGAGGTACTTCCCAGAATGCGACAGGGCACACACGTCGGCGCGGTACATGGTCCATCGGTCAGGGATGCCGGGCGGTATCAAAGGGAACGAGCGATGGGTGTAGACTGGCATATGCGTTGATGAATCGATCAGGTACTCGCGGAGGACGTTGCCCTTTTCCATGAGTGCGTAGAGGTAATTTCCCGTGGTGTGCATGGCTACCCAGCGAGGGTGGTCGCGGTCATCTGGGCAGTCTACTGAGCCTACAAGGTCCAATTTGGCCGAGTTATCCCACTGCTCCGTGTTTCGCTGGAGTGTCTGCTCGCCCGTAGGCTTTCTGCGCTTGTGTACCCAGATCTTGTTGACTTTCATGTCTGCGGAGTAGAGGTACGTTTCTGTAGGATCGAACACCATGCCGTGGATGCCGGACCTGGGGTGGTACTCGTAGTTTTGGACATTGGTCTCAAGCTGGCCCGAGGGCGAGGTAGTGAATACGGTGCCGTGGCCGGCATGGTTGTAGAAGGGATTGCAGTAGACGGCTTGCGGTTGCTGCTTTGCGGCTAGGAGGAAGATGGCACGGGTGTTGGTTTCTGGCGAGGATGCTTGGGCTAGAGATTCAGGATTAGCGAGGGCAACACTTCATGTTAAATAGAGCTGGCCCGCACGGTCGTGAAGCATGGGATGAGAGGCTTCATGTCTGATGTCCGTTGGGGAGTGCACTGCGAAGCTAGACCATTTCTTCATCGCCGCCCCATAAATGTTCTTCTTTCTGCCCTGTGCCATGGTCAGGCACCCGGTTCATTAGCCAGTTCCCCTGCTTTCCCACTCACATCGAACGTCATCCAAGAGATTGGCTCATCTTGTGGTATCTCTGTTCGCTTAATCATCTCAAGCGTGAGAGCCTCGTCGTCAAAAGCAAAGGTAAAGATGGCACCCGGAGGCGTCCAGGTGCCGACCATGAGGTGATGGATGCCCATTCTAGCGGTTCTGCACGTCAGACTACACCGGCGGAAGTTGTTGTTGTTGTTGTTGTATGATGTTGCTGCTGCTGCTGCTGCGCGACGAATCATGTTATGACGGACGGTATCATCGGCAGCAAAAGAACGAGTCTTTCGGTATTATGATTCCGCGAACGATTCTGGTCCATCGCATACCGTCTACAGGGAAGCCCACCTAAAGGATGGGGAGCATGTGAGGCGTACAAGTTCTTTCCCGAGAATCAGATCCGTGGTGTGTTGTGGGCGAAAAGTGTGGGGGACGACTAGGGTGAACGTTTACCCCTCCCTCCTGACGATGCAGTCTCTGAACCATTGCGTGCGTGTGTGGGGAGAAAGAGAGCCCGTGGAAGAATAGCATTCACTGTACGGAGTATTGTTATTGACGATCAGAAAGCTCAGCTTGAAGGCCTAGAAAATAATAAAATCGATTCAAAATCGTATAGCATTACTTTTTCGAAAAGCAGAATCATCGATCTGCACATGTACCGCATCATCAGCCGCTACCTATCGTCTGGCAGATCGTGATAGAATGCATAAGTAGGTTCGGAGTTTGAGTTGAGTTGCAGCTTTCTCCAACAGCCGTGGCCATGATCCGAGCCCTGACCCAACTTCTAGCGCCAATGCGGGGTAAACCCAGTGGCATCATTGGAGACCCCTCCTACCCTCCTACCCTCCTCCTCTTACCTACAACTAACTAAAACAGAAAAAAAAAAAAAGGTGGACGCTTTTCCGGATGTTGCCCAACCCAATGAAGAATGATTCGATTTCAACAGCTTTCATCCGCTTGGCCCGTCGTTTGCGCGTTTAGCATGCTTCTTTTCTTGGCCTAGATCACCCCGTTGTCGATTTTCCCGCGCCACTTTTATTGCCGTGTCCAGCTTCCGGGTTGGGTTTCGGAACACGTTGGAAGAGTCGCACATGTATATGTATATCTAGACCCATGATAAGTCCCTCGGTCACTTGAATATATCTCCCTACTAGTCCCTCCTCATCCCATGAACCTCCTACGACCTTGTTATATATATAGCCTTCGACACATACTCTCCACACAGCTTGCTTCTCATACACTCTCTCGGTCCGTTTCATCTGCCAACGGGCATATACCAAAACCACACAACGCTTACTTCTCAACGGCACACACAATGGCTGCTAGCAGTACGGGAGGGTCGCACCGCTTCGACCCCAACTTTACTAAGAATGTCATTGAGGCCATGGGCCCCAAGGTGTCTGCCCGCAACCGCGAGCTACTTGGGGCTCTGATCCGTCATATTCACGACTTTGCGCGTGAGACGGAGCTGTCCCATGATGAGTGGATGACTGGCGTCAACTTCATGGTTGCCGTTGGCCAGGCTTCCCACAAGACTCGCAACGAGGCTCACCGTGTGTCTGATGTTCTTGGTCTCGAATCGTACGTACACATGCAAATCGACTAAACTCTAACACGCAACAGACTAATGTCAGACCTGCAGGCTTGTTGATGAGATCGCCAACAAGGTCATCTCTGACGGTGACCTCGAGCCAACATCCTCCTCTATCCTCGGGCCCTTCTGGTCACCCCACGCTCCCTTCCGCGACAACGGCAGTTCCATTATCCAGGACGCAAACCCCAGCGGCCAGGTTTGCAAGATGCACGGCGTGATCCGTGATCTTAAGACCGGCAAGCCTATTCCCAACGCCATCTTCGACATCTGGCAAGCCAGTGCCAACGGCAAATATGACTTCCAGGACCCAGACAACCAGTCCCCTAACAATCTACGTGGAAAGTTCAGGTCCAACGAGAACGGCGAGTACTGGTTCTACTGCTACCATCCTACCGCCTACTCGCTGCCTACAGATGGGCCTTCGTACGAGTTGCTGCAACTGATGGACAGACACCCTATGCGCCCTGCTCATATTCACATCATGGTATGTCGTCATACAGATGCAGTCGTATTACTTGGGAATGATGCTGACAAACTTCTTCTCTAGGTCACACACCCCGATTTCAAGGGCGTAACAACGCAGCTGTATCCAAAGGATGACCCGTGGGTGACAAATGATACAGTATTTGCCGTCAAGGATGACCTATTGGTGGACTTCAAGCCGTCAAAGGGTGACGACAAGGCGACGCTTGATCTCGAGTATAACGTCGTCCTAGTGCCCAAGGGATACAAAGGCAAGCTGTGAAAAACGTGATAGACGTCACATGTACATGAGACATGATATTAGCATATTATTTTTTTGCGACTACTTGTTCCTAAATGCGGCCCAGTCTCACGGCCGTTCCGTGTTGGTGTCTTTATTTCCTAAATCGTCAGCAGGAGGCAATATGTACTACATGGTTACACATCCGCAAGGATCCTGCGATGTCCCGGAGGCTTGGTTTTAACATCAGGCTATATAACGATGATGACGCTTTCCACGTAAGATGATGAAGGGCAAGGGAAGAATCATACTCAAAAGGAGATGAAGCAATTAAAAAGAGTCAAGGATCGAGGCTGTAAAAAGCCAACCCGGCGACTAACCTCGTTTCCGCGGCGTGGAAGTCTCGGAATCTGAGAGTTGGTGCGACAAGGTGGGCCCTTGTACTAGATTATCACCCCTCCATGACAAGACGGATTTGTTTAGTCAATGTTTTATACGCAGTACGGAGTACGGAGTACTCTGTACATACTTGCGAATACAGATGAGCTTGCGCTGGTACTTGTATGGTGAGGATGGGGCCTGGGATTTGGAAACAGGAGAAACGCCGAGGTGGACGGCGAGAGTTCAATGGCAGGTCAAGTGCTCATTGCACCAAGGAGGGGGGGGTGTTGTCAATAAACAACTACTAGGTACTCCGTACTACAGCAACCTACGTAACCCAAGAAGGTGAAAGTAAGCTATCTGACTACTCCGTACAGAGTTATGGCGTAAACAGATGCCCCAACACACGCCGCCAAGGCAATATTTCTTTTTGGGCTAACACTAGGGAGGGGTGGCCACCCTGCCACCCCGCAAAATAATGACTCGAAATCCAAGGGTCCCGCCGCGCCGTTTGATGATAACGTGCTGTTGTCACGGCAACGCGTTCGCCGATAAACAGTCAGGACATTCCCACACTTCAACTCCACTTCTGCAACGCAGCGACGACGACCGCATACGACTGATTTGGACAGAAGCAATCCGCCTTGGTGAGGTCTTTCTTGTTGCTATTTCCTACTATCGTTCTCTTCTACTTTTTCCTCTTCTTCTTCTTTCCGTCGTCCTTGTTCTGCTTCATCAATTCCCCCTTCCCCCCTCCCCTTCCCTTCCCCTTCCCTTCCCCTTACCGTAGCAGTTTGGTCATGGCATAGCAATAACCCAGCAGCCTCACCGTTTCAGTCACTCTTCTCTCCAGAAGGAGGGCCTTTGTCCTCGCCTTCACTTCTTTTCTTCTCCTTCTTCTGCTTCCTGCTATTGTCTCTTTCATATCTACTTTTGCGGCAATCGGATTCTCACGCGAAATGGACGCCACTAACGCCACTGTCCAGAGCCACCAACGCTCAAAGTCCGCCGTGCTCAAGAGCTTTGTCCATCGCCGGCAGCCTTCGCAGGGAGAGTCGCTGTCTCCCCAGCCACAGGAAGCCAAAATCGAAAACGTTAGCGACTATAAGAAGGGCTATTTTTCCCCCGCCGCCGGCAGCATGGGTGTTATCGGGCAGTATGTGAAGAACAACCCCGGGGCTCTAGGAGAGCTGCAGCAGAACCAACAAGAGGCTGCCCCGCGAGACAATCAGCGGGGGGCCAAGGATAAGGATGGAGAGCAAGATCAACAGCGGGGCCGCTCGCGGTCTCCGACCAAGAGCGCCTTCACCTTACCCTTCATGCCTTCCCCCACCAAGGATGCCGATAGGCCGCCCAAGACGCGCGAGGGATCCCCCACGAAGCCGAAGAAGACCAAGTCCGGAACGAACCTAAGCGCCCTCCTGTCCCGGCCCAAGCCTATGAGGAGCATGAACAACATGTCGGTCGACGAGGGGTCACCCATGGGCAAGGATAAGGAGAATAGAACACCTGATTTGACGCCCGACTTCTCTCGCCCTCCACCGATTTTCGCCCAGTTCGCCAGTGACATTTCGCTCCGCCAGCACAACCGAGATCGAGCAAGCATTGAAGTCGTCAGACGAGAACACTCACGGGATCCCACAGCCAAAACATCGGTCAAAGAACGACCAAGATCTTTCCAGGTGCCGCCTCGAGCACAGACGAGTATCAGTAACGGTAGCGGATACGGCACTGACGATTCCCGCAAGGGGAGCCAAGAAAGCGGTGCCACAAAGTCTCAGCGGGGTAGAATCATGGCGGCCCTCAAGAGTGCCTCGCAGGCCGCTTCGCGAGCCCGCTCGAAGTCGAGGTCCCGAGTGACCAGTCCCGTTATCGAGCAGCTGAAGGAGCCAAAGGAACAGAGGGAGTCGATCGAGACGAGCGAGCCCGAACTTAACCCCAACGACATCGACAAACACCTAGAAGCAATGTTAGATAGGCGCAATATTCCGGAGAACCAGCGTTACAAGATGCGAAACCTCACCAACACAATTAAGATGGAATTCATCCGCCAGGATTGGGCAGAAATGGCGGTTCCTAGAGGTGACGGCCCAGGGTCCAAAGACAGTATTAACAGCCACGAAGGAGCCAGCGCCGTTGCCGCCAGTGACGAGGTCGAAGATGAGAGACCTAAGCGCACCCGTGGTAAGAGCTTCACCTTTTCGCGAGGGAAGAAGGAGAACCGGTCCACCTCGCCACAGAAAAAATCGAGAGGCGAGGGTACACTAGGCCGCCATTTCAGAAGTAAGTCGACCGAGAGTGTCGGTGCGGTCAGTGACAGACCTACGTCGTCTGGGTCATCCACAGGCAGCAGCCTCTTTTCTAAGATCAAGCTGCAGCAGGGCCCTGGTGACTATGTCGCGTACCTGCGCAAGATCCAAAAGCCTGAGAACGTTGAGGTTGGCAAGATTCACAAATTGAGGCTACTTCTGCGCAATGAGACCGTTGCTTGGATCGAAGAGTTTATCCAGCTGGGAGGCATGCAAGAGATCGTCAACCTGCTCTATCGTATTATGAATGTAGAATGGAGGTAAGAATACTTCCGCATGCTATTCTTGGTTTTGTGAATGATGATGGACTAACGAGCATGCAGGGAAGAGCATGAAGACGCCCTTCTACATGAGAATTTGTTGTGTATCAAGGCCCTCTCAACCACAGCCCGTGCGCTGCAGTACATACATGAGAGCCGTGTCGAGCTCTTTCCTAAGCTCCTGCACCTCATTTTTGACCCCGAGAAGAAGGGGCCCAGTGAGTTTACAACCAGGAACATCATCACTTCTATCCTTTTCACCTACATTGAGTCAGCCTCGCCGGCGGAGCGAGTCGCCAGGGCCAAGACTGTTCTCACCCACTTGCGCGACCCAGAGCCCAAGGAAAATGAACGTCCTCTCCCCTTCGTCATGGAGATGAGGCAGGAGAGGCCCTACCGAGTTTGGAACAAGGAGGTCGTCAACGTCACCAAGGAGGTGTTTTGGATCTTCCTTCACAACCTGAACGTTATCGCTCTCCCATCTGAGCGAAAGTCACCAGGCGCTGATGGTCAGGATGTCGTCTCGTCGGACAACACATTTTCCTACATGTCTCGGCACTTCCCGCAGGAAAGGCCCCCTGTCCCCGCAGCGCCCTACGTAGGAGGCGTAGAATGGGACGCGACCAACTATCTCACGTCCCACCTCGACCTCCTCAATGCTATTCTCGCCTGCACGCCTACTCGCGAAGCCCGCAACGCCATTCGCACTCAACTTCAGATCTCAGGCTGGGAACGCTGCATGGGCGGCTCCATGCGTCTTTGCAAGGAGAAATTCTACGGCAACGTCCATGACGGCCTACGCACATGGGCTGCCGCTGCCGCTGATGATGGTTGGGAGACTAGAGACGTCAGGTACGGGCCTCCGCCGGAGTCAAGGAGCCCAAGGAAGACTGTTGGCGCCCCAAGGAAGAAGGAGAACAACGAGCCAGCGCCCAAGCTCGATATACCGAGACTGGACTTTGGGCTCGATAAGGGACCCAGCACACCCATTCGAGACGACACTGCATGGATCTCCTAGGTTAGAGTGTGCCCAACACTTGCGGATCGGTGCCTTGAGAAGAAACACCATCTGCGGCTGAAGTTTCAGCTTTTCCCAGCCCCTTTGCTATCTCTCTGCTCTGAGTGCTGTTTTCTATTGTTCGATGGGTTTAGTTTTGTTTCTATTTCCCGTGCACTTTGTTTCTATTCTTTCTGGGATTTGTTTGTGGGTTTACTTTTGGGTCATTGTTTGGTACAAAAATCATGGATTGCAAGGAAGGGGTGTTTTACTGTCATTTCCATCTTCTCAGGCATTTGGGCATAACTTCTAATGAATTGACGACTATACTATACGTAAATGCATAAAACGTTTCTTGTTCTTATCTGAAAAGCTTGAGAAAATGAAGTGGTCCAGACAGTAGGGCAGTATCAGAGTTCAGTCAGAGAGAGCATTGCTGATCCGACAAATAGTCGGTGCTACTACTACTGCTTACTATGGCAGTGTGCATAGTATGAATGGCTTCAGCCCTTCGCCGACCAACACCCATGAGGGAACCCCGTGTCTCATGTGACAGCAGACCCTTGCATTTGTTTTGTTGCGCCGATCGCGTTCTGTCGTTGTCGATGATTGGATAACCCAAACCAAGAACCCGGATTATAGACATCGGCCCTTGACTAATGCTGTACAAACGGGCCTATGGTAGGGCCTTAGTTGGCTGGGCTGCATCCCATCACTTAGGTCAGCTGTCATTTTGCGCTCATACTTATGGAGTATACACCTTTAAAGACCCGATTGGCCATGCATACATAGTACAGAACTACCGGTTTCGTACTATCATTAGGCGGGTGCCATCCTTCAGTGAGGGCACGAATCGAACGAGGGCTGCGGATATGCCTGCGTCTTGTTTTCTCTCTAGAAGCAGCAAAGAAGAAGAGAGAAGACAATCTATGTCAAGCGTCTTCGAGAAGACCCTGGCTCAGGTAGTGATGGTGAGAATCCACCGCGCATACTCCCAGTCGTACATAGCATGTATGCTTCCGTCAGATGTAGTGCGGCAAATCCCCCCCACAGTTAGGTATCATATCATACCGCTTCAATATCCTCAGCTCCGGCTTTTCGACGCCGAGAGCACCGCAATATTACCGAGCCGTAGTAGCGGTGTTGGGTTGCATCAAAGCCCCATGCACGGATGCACTCTGTTGAGCGTTTCAACGGATTTGGCCCTTGTTGAATGTGGTATCAATGCATGCTTCTGCTTGTTCTAGCCATGGGAGTTCGCTTTCCTGGGGGGGTCGAATATTGTGTCGTAGGCATGTGATTGTGGGATGATTACAGACATACGAGTGGTGGTTTAGTCTGGCTGGCCCTGTCAATTGCTTTAGAACAGAGCCAGAACCTTCACCGAGATTGAAGAAGGATGATGGAATCTCCACCAGGAACGGCCCGAGTCGTTGGTAATTGACATATTCCTCTGCTATTGGCTCCGAATACAGCTGTTACATGATGGCGGTTCTCAGCAATGGCGGTGACAGAGTCTCAGAGTACCCACTGACATAGCATTTTTGATATTGCTCAAGCCGAAAAAGTGGTCGTCTCCGCGTAAGAAGTTCCTCAGAGAAAGAATTCTTGCAGCTGAGAGTCGGTGGTCATCGGGGAAAGGCTTGGAAAGAACTAAGGCCAAACCAAAGCTCATTCTTCGTACGAGAGAGCAGGCTGAAGCAGGAATAGGCAATTCCGGCTACCCTAGCGGTTTCATAAGATGCATGCCCTGCCCTACCCTTGGCTTTGGGCGAGCGAGGCAAGACTAGGTATACATAGGCGGGAAGACGAGAGTGGGACGCAGAAGATCTGCATCCCTGTTGGTTTCATATGGGGTAAAAAGGTGGTTGCTAAGATCGATGCAAAGTCTAGATTTGGGTTGGGTGTCTGTCCGATTGGTTTTTTGCGTGTTAAACGACACGATGGGTTGGGTTTGGATTGACGTCACACGTTCTAGAATGAGGCAAGGACGACCGTAGGTACTTACTTGTAGAGTTGCACATGGCATTGCATGCTAATAGTTTAATGAATCAATTAGGAAAGTGGGAATTGACAGGACACGCATTCAACGATCATAGGTACGATTCACGTCCGAGCTCAGGATGCAGAGCAAAGTACATTCATCAAAAGACCAACACGACAAGCTTCCAGAACGAATTGAGTCACGCAGACTGTGCCACAGCTTGCCTGTATGTTGCCAATCTCCACCACTACCTAGTAGCAGCAGCAGCAGTAGTATGGATGTACAATGTAGGTCCCGTTCACCTGTAGTACAGCTGGCCATGCCTGGGTTTGTGGGGGGCCCACGAACAGCCAACGGCTTGGAAGAATTGATGAATTAAACAGACGTTCGAGAAGGAATACAGGATTAGCCCGGCAAGCAGAAAGATTATTAGTGGTGGCTGCCCCACATGATCACGGAATGGACACAACGTACTCCGTAGTACGTAGCATGTACCTACTAACATACAGCGACTTTCATGCAAGCGACTTGCAATGGAAGCAACTGCGGACCACAACGCATGACTGTTAACTTCCTGTGAGTGGGAGCAAGCAGTACGCACCTGTACCTTACAGGCCATTCTAAAATCATGGCATCCACATTTCCATGCAAGCAAGCTGCACCAACCTCGCACCTGCACATGCATCTCCAACTTGCAACACGCCTTCCCGTTCCTTCCTTTCTTTTGCTCCTTATCTGTTTTCGTAACTTTCTGCATGAGCGAACTGAACCCGAGACCGCCTTCTCTGCCCTTTGAGGACCACTAAAAACCTCTGCTCCCACTCACACAACCAGCGCTAGAGCATCTTTAGCTGTACAAGTACGGGGTGCAACTGATTAATATTGGCCGCACTGCGCGGTCGCCAGATCCGCCCAAATTCCCTTTTGGCTCACTTCTCCTCACGCCTCTGAGAGCCCTTCTTCTGGTCTCTCTCTCCCTCTCTCTCTCTATATCCCCTTCTCTCTCTCTCGCCATATCTTAACTCGACTCCGCGGTTTTGTGATACATTTGGCTCTCCGGGACATTGGCTTCTCATTCGCCCCACAAAAAGCCGATCAACAGTGGTAAAGCCACAGATCTGTTGTAATCGATTGTCGGGGAACGCTGAGCCGTCACTTGGGGCTCCTCAGCAATTGACAAGGGAACCATACATACCCAGTGCATGAAGAGGGATCGTCACCTGCTCGATATAGCTGTAGTACTAGCTTCCGACTTGTCACTGTCATCATCGCTGTCATCGCTGTCACTACTGTCATCGTCAGCCATCGACTTCATCAGCCCACTGGCGGAGCAAGCAGTATCAGTAACAGTATTCAGCGGCAGCGGCATCACGCCAGCCACAAGCAAGGCAACGGACCATACGAAGACACCTGTCTGTTGCTCTGTCGACAGGAGCTCTCTCGCCCCACCCTTAACCATCACCATCGCGGTAAAAGTAAACCCACGGGCTACAAGTACAACGAGTGTGCTAGCTTCCCAACCTACCAACCCACTCGGTGTCAAAATATACCGGCAGTCCTCAGTCCTCGGCTGCGCATCTGGTCAGACTTGCATCGGAATTTTTCTGTCCGTAAACGAGCCAGCTCCCAACCGCCCACACTAGGTTGCTTTCTCTTTTCTCATCGGTCTATCCGCTTGAACGAGTGGTCGTCTACGGAGCACCATATTACCTTGTTAAACTTCATCCGGACCATTTCCGCTCGGGGCGAAACTTCGCACAAAGCCTATCAGTGACCCCGGTCGTCTATTGACCCTCGCCTCTGTCCCCGAAACTATTACCCATCAGCCCCAGCTTCAGCTCCCAGCTTCCAGGTTTCCTTCGGCAGGAACATCTACATCGCTCACCCCCGAGCCCGCTCGCTGGACTCTCCTCAACAAACAAGCCCTGGGAATCTCTCTCAAGTTCCCACTCTCCCGCGTCCTCCCGAGGCTACTTTTTACTAACAAACGACCTTCGCTACCTTTTTCTCTCGGTCATCGACCCACACCACCAACAAGGGCCGTCGAAACCCCAAAATAATACCATCGCATCCAGTACTCCATACACCTCCTCAGGCATCAAACTGGTCTGGTCTGGTCTGGTCTGCTAGTAGTAACATCTTGTCACAGAGCTGCAAGCCTGCACGCCTACTACACATACCTAGCTCATTAGTGACGATTCTTTTGCGCTCGGTGCCGCCGCAGGCAACAAAAAGGCAACTAAATAGCCAGGGTCTTTCCGCAACCCTGCTGTTACTTGCGACACAATGTCAATAAAGTAAGCCTCTTCGCTAAACCCCCCTCGCGCTTCTTAGCTCGTCTGTCACTTCTTCTGAACTCTTGCTCTGTTCCTGCCTTGGCTCTCTACCTTCATCTTGAATCCCCACTGCATTCACTTTGCCGGGGCATCCCCTATCGAGTCAACATCCCAACCTGCAGCCTCTTTTCTTCCTCCCTCACCCTCCCTCACCCTCCCTATTGTGTTCAAAGTCTTCTTGTCGCATTGCCACTAGCCTATGGAGTTGAGGCTATGGAAGCTATTGCAACATGAATAATCCTCATGATTACCTCATCTCGAGCCCTCCGTCAAGAATAGTTGACCCTGACAATAATGATAGTTGGGTAATGCTCAATGCGAGTGGGTTCGTCAAGCTGGGCAACGAGAGAATCCTCCAGAAGCTTGATAGTCGGATATCATGTGAGCTTTCGGTAGCATCCGAGATACGAGCACGACACACTCCCTTCCACAGGAAGAGTGATAAGGGCACTCTATTTCTCACCAGCAAGAGGGTACGTTTTGATTCTACAATCCACAGCTTCGTAAGAGGTGGCTGACCGATATGTGTTAAACTAGGTTATCTACCTGCCAACCAAGCCTACTCAGGATCCCAAGTTTGAATCTTTCAGTGCTCCCATTCTCAAGTTCCAAGACTCCACGACGTCATCTTCCATGTTCTGGGGATGGATCTGGAAGTCTGACTGTATCCCTGTCTCAGGGGGAGGTATACCTCCAGACATTCCTCGAATCGAGGTCAAGTTTACCTTTTCGGAAGGCGGCATGATGGAGTTCAATGAGACTTACATTCGGCTCAGGGAGCGCTTATTTCAGTTCCAGGAGCTGCAGCGGGATACAACAGCTGAGGTCCCCGATGAACAGTTGCCTGCTTACGAACCTCAGAATGGGAATGGGAACAATACTACTCCTGCTGCGACTTCTGCCCCTGCTCCGCCGGCGCCAGCAGTTCCAGCCAGCGTTAGCGGAGCAGGTCATGATCGCTCGGATAGCTCGGCAAGCCGACGAGCACCGGACGAACCTCCTCCAAACTACGAAGAAGCGCAAGCACAGCAATTGAGTATGAGGCTCGAAGATCACATTCGTGGAGGGATTGACCGCGGAGAGCAAAACGATTGATAGACAGAGGCACACCGAACTTTGGCCCTTTAACCGCTGCCTGTCCTACGTCACAGCGCATGAGATGCGACATAAGATGTGAATAAAGTCAGGGTTCTCAAAGATTGTCCCTTCCAGAATGCAACGGTGCGGGTGATTCGGCGTTCGGCCTTCCAAGAGCAAGTCACAAGGGTCAAGGCCCCTTCCCTTGCTTGGTACTACTTTTTCTAGTTGTGGTCGATCTTGATGCAAAGAAGGGCCTTTTTCGCATGTACCTACATCAAAAAGCCTTACAGAGTACGGGATCTGATAAGCTTACCTTAACCTGTGGGAAGTTTTGGCTGCGAATGGGCAACGAGGATGTGGCCTTTGCATAATGTGGCTTGGGCCAGGGCCCCCTCCGGTAACTTTATAACAGCTAGACCTGCAGAGTGCGCAAGCGGCACAGTGTTATGCTTACTAGAGTGTTTACGTACGATGTACGATACTTTGAGAAGCAATAATAATAATTAGAAATAAGTTCTTAGAGTTTCGACACAGCGACTTATACAGGACCCAACCTCAGTGCCGCGGCTCATGAAGTCGTAGCTGTAGCAGGAACTCAGACCATCAGAGTCACGTGACGATAAACGTGATAAAATTCCACCCAGCCGTTGTGAGTGGGACCAATCAAAATGCCTCAATTCCAGATCAGTTTTCGTGGCCGAGAGCTCCCGATGGAAATCTTGTGATGAACCTTTGCCTAACCCGCTCGCCAACGAGACCTTATTCTCAAAACCCGCCCGACCTCACAAACGACACCACAACCCGCTGTTGTGTGCAAAGACCTGCCGAACCCCTACGTCTCTTTCGTCACAATGGGTATCTGGGACGCCTTCTCGGAGATTGTCGAGGCCGTGACGCCATGGAGCGTTGTCGAGGCAGAGGCCCCGGCCGAGGAGCCCAAGGTACGACATATATGCTTTTTGGGACGGTTGTGGACGTGTCGGACTTCGTGCGGCGGAAAACTCGGTCATCGATGGTGTTTTGACCCTGCGGGGTTCGAACATGGGTTTGGAATTGCATACTAACGGGCTATATAGGAGGAAGCTGCTCCTGAGCTGAAGCCTGCTGAGGAGGAGGAGCCTGAGGAGGAGGCCAAGGAAGAAGAAGAGGAGGAGGATGAAGAGGAGGAGGAGGATGACGAGGAGGAGATTGTCGACCCCAAGGAGACCCTTGAGGAAGGTCCGTTGCCCCGCGCTCTGAATTCCGACAACTTGTTGCGAGGCATTTCGCCTAGTTGCCCGTCTTCACGATGAATTCATACCGAAGGTCGAATCAATGGCTGACTATAGGTCTACAGAGTGCAAGGAGTCCAAGCAGTGCGCCCCCGCCAAGCACCACTTCGATGAGTGCGTTGAGCGTGTCCACAAGCAGGAGGAGGAGGAGGGTGCTGCCAAGGAGGACTGCGTCGAGGAGTGTACGTGATATTAAACCCCACTCCTATGCTAAATTTCAATGCCTGCGAAGCATGCGTTTGGCCAATGTCCTCTACGCTGTTTACTAACAAGTTTCATAGTCTTCCACCTCGCCCACTGCGCCTCGGAGTGCGCCGCTCCTAAGCTCTGGGCGCAGCTCAAGTAAACGAATACCAACTGGCCTGGCGACACGGCGGAAAGATGAAAAAAAAGAACTCACCCTCAAGCTTATCATTACATGGCGGCCCATCCAGGCTTTTTTTCGGCATGGTTTGACTGGAGCAGGACAAGAAGGCGAGGGGGGAGAGTGGGCTATCATGCCTCTTTTGTACCAAATCACCTTTAAACACTTTTTCTTTTGCATACTCCTGAGGACTGGAGAAATGGCGGTTTATAGAGCCTGACTTCCGTTTTGAGGTGTGGCGATTCTGTCTGTATGATATGCTGCGACGCCCTGCAATAGACATGTTCTGTACGATCATTTGATGATTCTGACTTCGAGTTTACTGTATTCTAGCTACACGACTCGCCTAATACAAAAGCGACTTGGCAGTGCTATAGTACCGCCGAACAACCACTAATTGTCGGTACTATGATTGTTTCTGGCTTGCAAAGCGCAGAAGCATAGTTGAATAAGGTTACAGCAGCGGGATTTTGATTAAGACCCTAAGGTGCCTACTAGCACTGGATGCCGACGTTTGGGGGCATTGGCCGTATGTGTTACCGCGAGGAAAGGTTGATTTGATTCGGTCCGGCCACACTGGCTCTACGCTGTGACATTGGTGTAAGCTATGTGATACATGAGGTTCTGGTGGCATGGTGTTGATTTTGTCCTCGTCGTAAAATAATTGGTGTCCGAAACGAACCCCTTTCCATTTGGCGACCTTGCGTCCTGTGTTTGGTTATCAAGGAGAATAGGTGAGCAATACGTCGTGTGGCGTCGTAGTACTGGCAACACCTGCATCTCGCTTCGAACCAATGCACCACATGGTTGGAGTCGAGGAGGGGGGTGGGAGAGGAAAAGAAAGATATGATAAGTGGCCTTGTTTAGCCAGTGTTCTGATGCCAAGGACAACCTCGATTTTCCCCATGAAGCTCCATCCTGAATGTAGTGTCGACAAGACTGATTGGTGCGAGCTGGCCCCCAACCCACTACCTCGGAGGGTTTTAACGAAGCATCTGCGGATGATACAAAGTGTGCTCGTGCTCGGCTGAGAGGAGAGGGGTAAGTTGACCCCAGAATCTGGAAAAGGTGTTGTGGAGGACCAAAATATCCGGCCGTGTCTAGCTGTATAGTTAGGGTATCTGGGCACTTTTGAGTCGAAATATTTTGTCCATTGACGACGAGCAGCTTCGCACACGGGAGCCACCTAACTCCAGAGCAGGAGCGCGATGCAAGATTGGGGAAGCAAGCTACCTGCCTATTATTAGTACCTGCCTTGTCCAGCAGTAGTATTTCCTAATACCCCAGACCTGAGGGGTAGCACTCACAGGCTCACAGCTGGCAGCTGGCAGGCACTTGGTGCTGCAACGTCAGATTCAAGCTGGGAAGCGCACCTTGGCCTGCCCTTCCCTTATTGGTCTGTTCCATTCGCCTTTCTGATTCTATTTTATTCTTTCACCCTTTTGCATGTTCACTCCGGCACTCACCCTCTTTCTTTCTGAAACTTTCTCTGAGCGTGCCCTGACCAACCTCAATACGTCAATCAATGAACCCATGACAGCACTTCTCCCATGATCAGGGAGCATGAATGCCGCCGACTCAGCACATGACAAGCGCCCAGAACAGCACCGCAATATTGATACCATGAGCACCAGCGGCAGCAACTCCGGCCGCAGCGCTGGCAGCAAGCCTCTGAGCCGCCTCGCCTTTTGGAAAAACGACAACGAGCTCAAGCGTCTAGCTTCGCAGGACATCTCCCTCCAGCGCCCGGGCCAGGATGAGGAGGCAGCGACATCAGTAACGGCAGCCGAGTCCGTCGCCTACCGCACTTACAAGCGACGCTGGTTCGGTCTCGCGCAGATGACCCTCATGAACATTATCGTGTCGTGGGATGTGAGTTTCGGGCATAAATCCGGGGCTATCGCAATTGGGTACTCCGTACTGACAAAGTCTAATACTTTTTAGTGGCTGACTTTCGCTCCCGTGGCTCGCAAAGCCGCATCCTACTATTCGGTCTCAGAGTCAGCTATCAACTGGTTCAGCACAGCCTTCTTTCTCGCCTTCGTCTTCGTCTTTCCTATAACCATATGGGTACTTCACCGTTCCCTTCGCCATGCTTTCATCATTGCCGCCTTTCTCATCCTTATCGGTAACTGGATTCGGTACGCTGGTGCCACCAGCCGAGATGGAGGAAGCTATGCCCATGCCATGGTTGGCGAGATCGTCATTGGGTTTGCGCAGCCGTTCATGCTTGCCGCACCGACGCGATACTCCGATCTGTGGTTCACCAACAGAGGCCGTGTGGCTGCCACTGCTGCCATGACTTTGGCCAACCCTCTGGGGGCTGCCTTGGGCCAGCTCATCAACCCCTTTTGGGTTAAGGAGCCCGGCGATGTGTCGAATATGCTGCTCTATGTGTCCATCATTGTGGGTTTTGCCAATTAACTTCACGAGTTCCTTCATTGACCTCTGGATAGTCTACAGTCTGCGCCGCGCCCGCTCTTTTCGTCCCTGCCGCGCCACCAACACCCGTCTCACCCTCGTCACAGACTCCCAAGCTTCATATTCGCCAGTCTATCGGTGTAGTTGCAAAGTCGCTCGAGCTATGGCTGGTTCTGGTCCCATTCGCTATCTATGTGGGCTTCTTCAACTCCGTTTCATCCCTCTTGAATCAGATTATGAACCCCTATGGCTTCAGTGATGATGAGGCTGGAATTGGTGGCGCTATTCTCATTGTCGTGGGCTTAGTGACAGCTGCTGTATCCTCGCCTATCCTTGACCGCAACAAGAAATTTCTCATCGCAATCAAGTCCCTCATCCCGGTCATTGTTGTCTGTTACCTCGTCTTTATTTGGATGCCTGAGACACGCAGTATCGCCGGTCCTTATGTGGTCCTCGCAATTCTTGGTGCTGCAAGTTTTACTCTTGTGCCGGTTGCCCTTGAGTACCTCATTGAGCTCAGCCATCCTATCAGCCCAGAGGTCACGTCAACAGCAGCTTGGGCTGGCGGCCAGCTCTTTGGCGCAATCTTCGTTATTGTCAGCGATGCCTTGGTTGCAACAAAGGATGCCTCACCTCCCAAGCACATGAAGAATGCCCTCATTTTTCAAGCTGTCCTCGCTTTGGTCATTGCTGTTCTCCCTCTGTCGCTAGGTTTATTTGGTCGCGCTGACAAGGTCGCGCTGAGGCGGATAGCATCCGACACACGTCCATAAGAGCGTCACACTAGAACGGGCGCTGTCTGAAGGATATCTGGCTCCCCTGAATTTTATACAGCTCTCTACATGGCAAGGCGTTCAGGCTGTTTTATTAGGTCTGGTTTGGACTGTTTCCATCATGATGCGATATATACCCCCCTGTCGCGAAGCTTTACGATAGTCTCCTTTCAGACGAGATATGATGATGATATTGATTCAAGAATGTCCCTCAATACGTAGATTAAGCTTAGGGCATAATTATGAAAGTGAGTATGTCTGTCTGGTAAAGCTTCTGTAGTATCATAGGTATCCTCCGTACGGCTCTCTGGTTTACATTATAGGTTGCTCTTAAATTCTTAGGCATTGTTCACACCAAGTCAAGGAGCTTTTCCCACTCCTTTCTCAGCCCCTCCATCTGCTTCCAGACCTCGGCGCCAGTCTCCTCGAATTCCACGAGGCTCTCCTCGCTGACGTCGACGACGCCCCTCTTCCTCCCGACGCTCTTTCTAAACACGCCAACCACACCAGCTTCGTCCTTTTCCTGGCCCACCTCCTCGGTCTTGCCCTCCCAGCCCCAGCCTTCGACCTCTGTCCGCTTGACGTCGACGGCGAGCGTGTGGTCCGACGAGCTCCCCCACTTGATGCGCTCGGCGTCGCATTCGTCCAACGCGAACTGTGACTGCAGGACGACCCAGGCGGCGGACTTGGCGCCCGAGTAGGCGTCGACGGTATGCCACGGCGAGCCGAGCCAGCGGGCGAAGGCCAGGGACAGCTCGTACGCCCAGAAGAGAAACCAGGGGAGGGGGAACAGCGTGCTGGCCACGACGCCCGGGTGCGTGAGGTACATTTTTGCGGGAACGTTGTCGTCGTCGTCCCCGTCGTCCCCCTTGAGGTAAGGGGCCGAGTATTTCCTGACCGAGGGGAGGGTGTAGCTCAGGCAGAGGATGTCGGTCAGGCGCTTGGCCGATTCGTAGGGCGTTGAGCCGTCGAAGGCCTGCATGTCGGAGGCGGAGAAGACGTCGCGGACGGCCTCGACGCTCGAGGACCAGATTATGCGGCCGGGGGGGAGGCGCGTGTCGGATGCGCGGTTGAGGAGGGGCAGGAGTCGGTGGGCTAAGAGGTAGTGGCCGAAGACACAGGCAGTGAAGACTTCCCCCAGCAAGGGCTTATCGGGCTAATCATGTCTTGAAGTCAGTTTACGGAGCTCTAGCCCCTCTCTTTTCGTGTGAACGGAGAAGTGACGAGAGAGAAGGGGGGGGGAGGGGAGGCATACGTAGTCATATCTCTTCTGCTCATTGAGCACACGCGTCGGCAGCGCATTCTTGAAGGTGGGCCAAGTAACGCTCTGGATGAAGCCATCCGTAATCATCTTCCACACTGCCAGGGCATAGTTCACGCCGCTCCAGCCCCCATACGCGGCGTTGAAGACAACGCTGTCCAGCCTCGGCACCTTGACACCCTTGAGGCGCCCGCCCTCGTCGTCGCCCAAGCCCTCGGGGTTCGACAAGGTGCCCGTGCAGAGGTCGTCAGCGAGCTCGTATACGGCGGGGATGTCGCAGAGGTCGAGCTCCGGGCTGAGCACGTGCACGCGGGCTGCGGCCGCGGCCGGGGAGGAGAAGAAGCGTGGGGAGAGCGAGGCCGAGCGGGCGGCGTAGGCGTAGAGGTGGCGGATGGTGTCGACCGACTTGGAGGCCGAGCGTGTGGTGGGAAGGAGGATGAGGTGGCATGTCTCAGGCCTGGTCGCGAGGAACTCGTCGATGAGGCGTTCGCCGATTCCCAGACCTATTCCGCTACAAACAGGACGACCTGGTCAGTTGTACCATCTTCCTGGAGGTATCAAAAACCGAACGAACCTATTCGCGCCGGTTATTAGGACAAAAAGTTGGTCCTCGGGGGCAGCATCGTCCCACGGCGCGGGTGTAAGTTTCGCGGCCATGTTCTTCTACAAGCTTGTTCCAACTGCCGCGGCCCGTTTATTGTTTAATGTCTTCTGAAAAAAACAGCGTTGTTACCTGATAAAAGAGTTTGAAACTTAAAACAACGCCGCCCAGTGTTGGGGTCATAGACCACTTAGCGAGGGGGTTGGTAGAAAACGTAGAACAGTGGCATCATCGGGTAGTCCAAGACCCGACGAAGGTTTTGACTGGGGCGTTCAATGACAGGAAGGTTGCCGAGTTCAATTTCAGGGGTCTTTCAAGGTCTTCGCCTGATTAGGCATTCGCGGGGAGGCCACCCTCACACACCCACTCACTCATCCACTCATCTAACCATGTCGGCACTTCTACATTCTGTCTGTCGTTATGGACACTATTATTGCCTTGTTCTGAAAGGATTATCATCTTATTCGCATTTTCCAAGAGTTGGAAGACGACATGGCTTTTAAACTTTCATTACGTTCAACATCCCGTGTTGATGCTGTGCTTTAAAGACAAAGCTTTCCCATATCTAAATGAATACGGCATCATGTTTCATCATCCCATCCATCTTTTTGCGCCACCTGCTGAGACCGCTCGACCATGACAAAAAGTCTCAATCGCCTAACTCCTGTAACTAACACGGCCTCCGCACTCTAGATTAAACCCCATCTCCTAAAATATATGCATTCGAGCGCTTGGTCCTCCTATTCTCTCGTCTTGTTCACGCCCTCGCGAACAGCCTCTAGAATGAGATCCTTGGCCATCTCGACGCCCTCTTTGATCCCTATAATCTCGATGGCCTCGTTGTTGGCTTGATCACGGGGCACCTGAATCTTGCAGTTGCTCTGCTTGCGGATCGAATTGACTTTGGTGCCGTTGGGGCCAATAACGTGACGCCAAGTGCGAGGGTCAGGGAGAATCAGATAGCCTGTAGCATCACTCTTCTGAGCCTGCTCAACAGCCTTCTGAATGGCCTCAACAGCTTTGGCAACATTCTCAGTCGTACCGCGAAGGACCCATGGGATCTCGCCTTCCTCGCCGGCCGACGAGTTGACAACCTTCCAAGAATGGGCATCGAGGTTAGCATCGTCATCATCGGTGATCAAAGGAAGAGATCCGCTAGTGGCCCTCGTCGAAGTGTCAGGTTTGGCAGGAAGGGGTTGGCCGGCATGGTCGACTGTCACTTGGTAGTTGTTACGAAGTTGACGGAAGAACTGTCCGCCATTAGCAACAGAGTGATGGACGTTGCGAGGGACCTGAATCGTCTCCCCCTTCCGCTGTTGCAAGAGACTCTCAATGTGCTCTTTGGCGCTGGCTACGTCCTCAGGACGGCCAACAATCTTTACACCGGTCTGACCACCACCTTGGCGAGGTACGTCAATGGAAACCTTGAACTTCGTCTCCATCTGGCGCTTGATGTCACCGCCACGGCCAATAAGGGACCGGTGTTGGTCGACGGGAACCTCCAGTACCTCAGTGATCTGGCTATCACGCTCGGCTACAATCTCTTGGATACGCTTGATAATGTTGGCGACAACCTCGGTGCGTCCCTCAACCTTGATAGTATTGCCGTCGGCTTCCTGCTTGGGGAATTGAATGGTACGAGCAAGCTCACGGCGGTCGTCGGAACCACCAGCCTTGACGACGAGATCCCTCAGGTTGGCGCCTGAAAGTCGTTAGTTACGTAAATCCTAAGGAAGCGAACGAAATTCACTTACCACCTGCACCAATCAAGGTCTTGTGGTGCTTCTTATCAACGTCAATAGATTGGACAACTGTATCATCGAAAATTCTCTTCTTCTCCTCCAGGATGTTCTTGGCCTGGGCAACCTGGGCGCCAGTGCCTTTGATAGTGATTTCGACGACTTCAGTGTCGCGGTCCGCAGGTACGTCAATCTTTGCTCCCGATGCCTGTCGCAGCTCATCCAAAGCAGCACCTCCCTGTCCAATTAAGGAGCCAACCTGCTTCTGCTGGACAGCAACAACGGCTGTAACGGAGTGCTCCTCGAGGTACTTGTAAAGAGAGAAGATCTCGTCACGAGCTTCATCCGCTCCCCTCTTGGGTCCTCGGATGATAACCTCATTAGGGGCCTGCTGCCGACGGGGCTTCCCAGCATCAGTTGCAGCATCTGCATTCTCGGTCTCGGCGGTACTCTTGGCTGAACGAGGGAAGAAGATATGTACCTTGTACCGTGTCTGCAGACGATTGATCTGTCCACCCTGGGAACCGATAAGCTCGCGGTGGAACTTGGGATCAATCTTGAGTATGTGAGTTGTCTCATCCTCGAGCTGTCGGCCAATGTTCAAGATGTGAGATTTGGCTGCCTCGGCCTTAGCCTTAGGGCCCTTGAGCTCGACTTTTCCATCTTGCACCTGAATCTCTACATCAAAGTTCTCTCTAAGTTCCTTGATCTTGCTACCACCTTTGCCAATCAGATGGTTAGCATACTTTTGGGGGAAGTCGAAGCTCAATGTGAAACCACGTTCCTTGTCGTCTTGCTTTTCCTGCTCGAGAAAAGCCTCAGCCTTGGAAGCGATGGACTTGACGGCCGAAGCAGGGCCTCGAAGGGTGATGGTCGTTCCGACCTTATTAACGCGAATGGGGATCTGATCCTTGGAGCGAGATTCCTGTTCCTTCTTAATGAACTTGCGCAGCTTCTCGTGGTATTTGGGAGGCGCCTCCAAGGAAGCAGTATCAAGTGCCTCTTGCTTGCTGATCAAGTCCATAATGTAGTTGTGGGCATCGTTGAGGCCTTCTCTAAAGGCCTTGACCTCAGAGTCGGTGGGCTTGGTGCGGGGCAGTTGGTAAGGAGTATCCTGAACTTCAGGACCCTCAAACACAAGCAGGACCGGAGCATTGGATTCTGAGATGTCAGGAGTCACAACCTGAACACCATAGTTTTTCTTGACGTGACCAGAGACACCATTGCTGCGCAAATGCTGATGGAAGAAGGGATCAATGTCGAAATGCTGCATGCGAGTGGGAGGGTGAGCATTGATGATGCCGGTAATCTCAGATTGCGCACGAATAGCGTTCTTGCCATCACGAGAGTAGAGTTCCCAGGGTTGAGCAGTTCCATCTGAGAAGGGGGTGTTGATATGTGTGTTGTACAGCTTCTCAAGACGCTCAATCTCCCGACGCTGGCGCAGATAACGAGTGACATTGCTAGCATGTAGACCAGCTCCGCCGGGTGCGTTGCGGTGGAACCTGCCAATGTCAAAGTTGGACATCTGCATGCCCATGGCCAGGTCCATGGCCCTGTCAAGGCCAGCCTGAACACTGTTGGCAGGGCCGAGAACAGTGATAAGATCATCCTCGTCTTCCAATGGAAGCAGAATGGCACATCCAGTGTCAGCGAAGAAGTCTTCAACAGGCACGCCGCGCTCTCCGATAATGAACTGGTGACGACCTTTTTGAATGGATAACTGTTCCATCTTGAGCTGCCGGGCGAGCTCGGCGGCTCGGCGCTCCAACTCTGCCCGCGCCTGCTGTACAGCAGGTCGGTCGCCAGCCAACTGAATGTGGCTATCCTGAGACGGGGCAAACTTAGGGGTTTCACCAACGAGCTCGGGGGCAGTCTGAAACGCCTGGTGGCGAGGAACGCGGATTTGAACCCCGTGATCCTTCTCAAGCGTCATTGCAGGATTGACCAGGAATGGGAAGAGGGCTTCAGGCACACCGCGCACCTTTGTTTGCACATTGGCAGAGCGTTCATCGACAATCTTCAGGATTTCGTTCCGGGCGGAGGCAGCGGAGATGGCATTGCCCTCGACGGTCACCTCGATTTCAGCTTCATCATCATCATCGACGAGAACTTTATCGTCAAGCTTAGGGAGCTGAATCTTGGCACCAGTCTTCTCCTGGATGGCCTTGATCATGGAACCTCCCTTGCCGATAATGTGGGCGCGGGCAGAAATGGGGATCGGGACCTGAACGGATGTCTATAGACTCTTTTAGAAGTGGTCACAGATGTAAAGCATGGCATACATACCTTGGTACCAATTTGCGACACCAGGTCTTTCAGAGCCTGTTGAGCAGCGTCGGGAGCACCGGTGGCGTCAAATTTGAGTCGTCCACTGGAAGCCGTGGACATGGTGATGTTGGCCCGTGACTTGCGGTTGATGTCCTTGATAATATCCGGAATGGGCCTCCTGAGCTGATCACGAGGTGCAATGAACTTAGGCTCGAGAGTGATGCTCTCGACGTTACGGCCGGGGATAAACATGGCAGGAGCAGTACCCTGGGTAGCGGACGAAGCGGTAACAGGAGTAGAAGATCTTGAGGCACCATTTGAGGTTGCACCATTCGTCTTGGCACCCCAGACGGGGGGAACACTAGGACCTTTACTTTTGGGGGCGCCGAGCTCAGGGAAAAGCTCGTGGGATTGGGTATCAAGCGTTTTCTTCGCTGGAACGGGTTTGGTGACGGGTTTGGGCAGGTCAGGGTCCTCTACCTCCTCAATAGTAACGGGATGAGGGTCATGATGGGCCTGTGCAAGCATCTGGGCGGCGGAACCTTCCCCAGTGTTGTCATTGACCATTTCCGTAGCCATGGTGTTTGATACGACGCGCAATCGGACGATGCAGGAGCGAAGGGCAAGAAAGGGGTGGCGAGCTGGAAACTTGGGATTAGCCATTGTAAGTTTGTGGCTTGCATAGAGGGCTGAGTTACTAACACTCTTTACTGTCCTGCGTGGGCAGTGCAGAGTTCAAGGTCCAACCGTCGGGATCTTTTTTTTTTCTTTCGAAAGTAGTAGTGATATTGAAAGGACGGTCTGTGGTCTCAGAGAGTAGTACCAACGCTGCAAATCGACAGACGTCCTTGTAGACCGATAACCAGAGAGGAGAAACCGAAGATGATAAGCCCGAAACCAAGTGATGATGGCTTCGGGAGAAGAGACAGGTTCGAGTGGGAAGGGAAGCTTATAGAATTGGAGTGTCGGGGGATGAGGGTGAGGTGGAAGTTTCTCGGCCAGCCTGCCAGCTTCTCCACGAATATCACCTCAGGCCCAGAGTGCTTTGGTCTTCAGCAACGAATAGGTAGCATGGCAATTGGTCTAGCGCCGAGCCGTTCCAGAATCTGGTGAGCCAGGGACAGCTGGTTTGACTGGACTGGATCTGGACAGCTTGGCACTTCCCCACCTTTGACCAGCTCAAACTCCGACTCCAAGTCTGGGCAACTTCAACCGACCGACCTCCGACAAACCAAGAAGGTGCCGGGAGGGGTCGAGCTTGCCGTCCCGCCAGAACCAAGAGGTCTGTAGCGGTTTAGACGAAGTTTCTCCGGTAAAGCTCCCACAAAAGCCACCAATATCATATTAGCAGACACAGGCAAGTCTGGGCCGGAATATTTAGATATCATCACCGCCATCCTCATCTCAAATCAAGAAAGCTTGCGCAAGTTAAGCAAGTACAAGATTTTTTTTCAAAAGAAAAAACATAACACTTACAGCGACCGTATATATCGAAAACCTGGTTCATGGATGAGACATCTTAATGTACTTCCCACCTTCACACTCCGTTATCAGATGGTTAAACTTTTGAGCCCCCTTCAAATCTGTAATCATCGTGCGAAGGTGGCCGCTGTTGGAAGCGTATTAATATAAGGCTTACACACTAGACTAATCATTCATCGGGTATTGAGGAGGGAAACCTTCTTAAACATGGCGTTCGTGGTCAAAAAGATGCAAATATTAACACGACTCAGCACTAACGAAATCTACTTGATAACCGCCGCAACACAAACACACACACATAAATAAATATTGCATATACGGGCATAATTCATCGTCTATACAATATGCGGGCAAAGCTCCTGAGGGCAAATTGGGTGGAGGAGGGGGCCGATGTCCAGTACGAAGCGAGTAAGATCATTAATAGGCTTGTAGCTGTTGCCAGCCGAGGGGCTCTTTTAACTTCCAAGATATGCTATGAGGTAAGAGGCCTTCAGCAGAAGCCCCAAGCAAGTTGAGAATACGGAAGTCATTTATGGACAGACTTGATATAGTGTGGCATGCCCCGACGAACCTACCTCTTCCAATACGAGCTCTCACTGCTTCTACTGAGCAAGGACTGCGTCGTATTGATAGATCACTGCCACCTAAACTCCGCCGCGGCTAGGGGTCCTCCGGCTTCATGGGAGCTTGCCCACGCCAAGCCGGCGGCGATCTCACCTCACCATATCTAGTCAATGAGATAGGATACTTTTGGTGTAAAGGTCCGACAAAATAAATGGTGGTAAATACAAGAGGGTTACTCCGTACATAGACATAGACCGGAGGGTAAGCCAGGTTTAATCTAGCCGCTGCTCTCGATACCAATAAACGCTGGTTGTTGCAAAGACTAACCGCTATGGCCATTGAGTTGGCCATTGGACACATCAGTATGAGGATATGAGCAAGTTGATGGATCCGGCGAGAACGTAACACATTATCACAACATACAACAAATACAAGAAGGCAAAGGCACATAGCTACCAAATTTTCCCGGCAATCTCAATCGTGAAGAGAGTACTCCATACAGGGAACATTAACCTGCAAAGATGCGGTCACTCGAAGCTACCTAGTAATAGGTCAGGACCTATGTATGATGCCATCCGCCCTATTACCATTACCCCGGCTGCCGGCTTGGGTGCATAAAGGATGATCGGAGGAGTGATTCACAGGTAGCGAGACTACTTTTGATTTGAGAGTGATGGGTGAGCGGCGATTGCGCTATGTAGATATTGGGGCCAATGCATTGAAAAGATTTCATTCTTGTTCTTCTTAGCTTGCGCATGGGCGCCTGATGGATCAAAGAGGCGTCATTGAACAGGGACGGATTTTCCCTTTTTACGCGCCATAATGTAGTAGGTTGGTTGGGTCGCACACTTGGATTGTTAGCATGAAACGTGATGCGAGAAGCGCTGCTGCAGGGAGGAGGGGCCGCCTGCCAGGAACAAGGCCACACTGTGCGCTGCAGCTTTTTCCCCATCCATGACGACAAATTAGCGACGGGGTTTGCATGCAGCGCAACGACGTGCCCGTGCTCCTTCATCGAATAATTCTGGAGTACGGAGTAAAAGCTAGTAGCATTGCGGCTGCGGCTGCGACTGCGACTGCGACTGCGACTGCATATGCGACCGTATGTCGCACGTACATGTATAAGTACATACATACATGTAGAGGAAATCGACCGTAATTGAGCAGTTGTACTCCGTACATAGCAGCAGTGGTTGTTTGTGGACGAATCAACTGCTGCACATGTTCACCTTAATTGTCGATGTGGATTAATCAAGACTCTAAAAAAGCTTCTTTTGCAATGCTAGAGAGATCCATTTACTAGAGGGATAACTGCGCTCCAAACACCTTTTCAAGCAAAAGACGAAAAAGAAATATCGCCGGAGCGCACCCGCATGGCAATGCGACTGTGGGACCCGACTGTGGTAGGAAGCCACAGAGAGGGAGGGGGGAGCAGAAGGCCTGCAACAGAGCCCCTCATTAAAATTCCATCACTTCAGGTAGAGTGAAAGAGCGCGAGCAAGTACCTTACATCTGTAGTCGGCGTGTACGGCGGACAGTGGGCATCGGCCAGCTTCAGGGAAGTTCTGAAGGTATCCGCATTGTAACCCAAGACCTATAGTGCGATACGGAAAAGGTGGGAAGCAGAAAATCCTGTACAAGTAGTAGTAGTAATAATAATTCGTGGCACCCTTTTTGCCGCAGCACTGTTTTTGATTTTGATTTCTTATTCATCCCGGCTTTCCATTAGCAACAGCTTGGCTTCACCCGCTTCCTGTCCCGTACATACACGCGCGCGCGTTGCTCTTCTGCCTTTGCCATAGGTATTTCCTTTTCGTCTTCCCCTTCCCTTCGCGCGATCGATCTACCAACAAGTACTCCGTACTATAGTAGTGGTACTGCCAATCTACACACAGACCCCGTCCTCGTTTGCAAGTACAGTAGCACCTCGATCCTCGAACCTACACTTTCCCCATCTGAGTCAAGGGGCCCAAAATCTGGCGGACGAAGCGCTGGCACGCAGCTCACACTGGGTCTGGCACTGGGGAACAAGCGCCGCAGAGTAAAGGTACTCGGGTACCGAGTAGTAAAGATACAGAGCGCCCAGCCGGTGGTGCCACTACGTCGTTGACCAAGCGGTTTGTGACTCCGGATCATGGATAGCACTTCCCAGCGTCGCAACAAACTTGTCAAGAAACCCCCTTCCAACTATTCCACTCGTTCCTCATCAGGCTTCTTCGACGCGGCCCGCGACGCCGAATCGATTCAGAGCAGAGACGGAGACAGAAACAGTTCCCATAGCCTGAACCGTGCTCCTAGCGGTCCTGGCGCTCCACCTGCTTTGGCAGCCCACTCTCATTCGGCTGTTTCCAACTCCAACATTTCCTCCCCTCGACATCCCTCATCTTCATCAGCCCAGCGCTCCAACGCGTCGCCGAACCTCGACTTAGGCCATTTCGATTTCGGTCTCCCCAAAAACGACTTCATGCCTGGACCGCGCCAAACGAGCCAAGGAAGTCGCCAAGCGAGCCCTTACGCACCGCCCACGGACGACCTCATCGGCGCACCTTTTGATAGTGCCGCTATCTTGAGTAGCCTCGATTCCCCAAAGATCGGCTCCCCTCAATCTCAACCTTATTCCCCAGCTCACAAGCTCCCTCAACGAAGCCAGTCCGTCCAACGCCCTCACGCTCCGCCCTCGCTGGCAAGCTCCGGTTCCAATAAGAAACGGTTGATGAGCCCGCCGCTTCGTTCATCGGCAAGCTTTGGCAATATGAACACAATTACAGAAAAGACGCAGAATGCCCGCTTGAATGACCGACCCGTTGAGTCGCTAAACACAAAGCGTCATTCTGACGATGGCAGAAACTTGAAGGCGTCCTTGATCAGGAAGAAGACGGGCTTCTCCGGCTTCATGAACAGTATCGTGGGATCACCCAAGAAACCTGTCATTTCAGCACCAGAGAACCCAGTGCACGTTACTCATGTCGGTTACGATAGCTCAACAGGTCAATTCACTGTCAGTATTTACCCCGGACGCTTTGCGCCGTGCAGTATCTAACGTTCTCAGGGCCTTCCCAAGGAATGGCAGCGTCTGATCAACGAGAGTGGTATCTCCGAGAAAGAGCGCCGAGAGAATCCTCAGACCATGGTCAATATTCTTCAGTTCTATAAGGAGACAACCGAGCGTGCGCCTGAGGACCAGGTTCTGGAAAAATTCCACAACGCAGATTCTCGTTCGTATGCAGCCTCGCCAGGTATGTACCCGAACAGCTATACGGGTATGCCCCCAATAAGCCCCTCGTCACCCGAGTTCAGGTTTCCAACTGTCAATCAAACAGGAAGTTTCGAAAACCCTCGAGCGCCGCCCCCCGTCCCAGCCAACAGAGGCCCTGGTCCTCAGCGAGATATGGTCCCTCAGCGAGCTGCGCCGAAGCCGCCGATGGCCACTGCCAATCGACCGCCTCAAGCTGCGTACCCTCCCAAGGACTCCGGAATTGGCATGTCCCAGCACCCCGACGACTCGCTTGGCTCGCACAGCATCAGTCCGGACATGGTTCCCGGAGAGTATCGGTCGAGATCGAATTCTGGGGCTGGAGCAGGTCGACCACCGTACGCCCAGCCACATTCAAACCACCAAGCCAATGCCTATCAGCAGCAATTAATGCAGCAACAGCAAGAACAGGTTCTAGCACAAGCGCAAGCCGCCATGACTGGACAACTGGGTCGTGCTACGAGCAAACGCCAAACCCCTCACGCTGCCCAACATGCTGGAGCTCACAGTTACGGCTACAGGGCGAATGACGGAAACGGGCAAATTGCTGTCAGGCAACAACAACAACAGCAGCAGCAGCAGCAGCAGCAGCAAGCACAGGGAACAGGACCTCAGCCGAGGCCAAGACAAAGAACTCGCCAAAGCGTCCAGAATGTTGACATTATGTCTTCCCTAAAGCGCATCTGCACAGACGGCGACCCGCGAGAGATCTTCCGTGGCTTCACTAAGATCGGACAAGGTGCCTCTGGTGGCGTATACACGGGTCACGAAAAGGGGACTAACAAGTTGGTCGCCATTAAGCAAATGAACCTGGAGCAACAGCCCAAGAAGGATTTGATTATCAATGAGATTCTCGTCATGAAGGAGAGCTCGCACCCCAACATTGTGAACTTCCTTGACAGCTATGTCTGTGGTGGTGAACTTTGGGTCATCATGGAGTACATGGAAGGCGGCAGTCTTACTGACGTGGTCACCTTCAACATCATGACCGAGGGACAGATTGCCTCTGTATGCCGTGAGACGCTTAAAGGGCTACAACATCTTCATTCCAAGGGCGTGATTCATCGCGATATCAAATCAGACAATATTCTTCTCTCTAACGAGGGCAATATTAAGCTCAGTACGTGGGCCCGACAAAACGTTTCTATAAGCATGCTAACAATCCGCAGCTGATTTTGGTTTCTGTGCCACCATCAACGAGATGCAGAACAAGCGCACGACTATGGTGGGTACACCATACTGGATGGCCCCTGAAGTGGTCACCCGCAAAGAATACGGGCGCAAAGTCGATATATGGTCGCTGGGTATTATGTCAATCGAGATGATCGAAGGCGAGCCCCCGTACTTGACCGAGTCTCCTCTTCGTGCTCTCTGGTTGATCGCTACGAACGGGACGCCACAGATCAAAAATGAGCACGAGTTGTCTTCTGTGTTCAGAGACTTCCTAGCCTTCGCCTTGAAGGTTGACCCGGAGAAGCGTGCAAGTGCAGGAGACCTGCTAAGAGTAAGTTTGGAAGCTGTTCGTTGATGTATCACTAAGCTGACCTGGCTCAGCACGAGTTTATGAAGCAATGCGTGGAGCTCACGCAATTATCCCCACTGGTTCGAGCAGCTCGCGAGCAGCGACTAAAGGAGAAGGCCCGCAAGGCTTAATTTAAACGTCACAAGATAAACGACGAATCCCATGGGATGATTGTTCTGAGACATTGAAGATCACCATGGCTGTCTAGGGTTTTCTGCAGGAAAGAAATGGTCCCATAGACCCCAAGGGTCTACCAGCTCATGAGACTGGCAACGACGTTCTTTTGAGCGAAGCCTCGAACCACATTTTTCTGTTCGCAATTTGATTGCTGTTTATTACCTTGGATTCAAACATAGCAGGCCTTCTTTTTGACTTCTTTTGAGAGCTTACCGTGGGAGGGATTGGGCATTATCAGGTTTTCAGACTCACGACAAACCTCGAGGCTCGAGGCACGAATGGAAGGGAACAAATGGCTGCCCCTCGCTTAATGAAAGGAGAACACGTGCGGGGAATATATGTTTCTGGTCGGGGTTCTCATACAAAATGCATATCCCTAACTTGTGGAATGCTTTCTTCTCAGCGGCTTTCTAGCTACTTATTTCGCTCCGGGGTCGGATTGCAGTCGCAGAGACTGCTGGAGAACGGCCCTTTCACGCTGATAGACCTTGAATTAGTACGGGTTGCTTTGCTTGATGCACCTTCAAACGGCGTCTTGATGCAGTCACCCAGATCACTATTAGTCATGGGGCTGTAAATACTCATGACATGTAGGTGATTATGCAGATATCGTAAGAACAATGAGCTATATCTAGATTCAGTTCGAACATCCAGTGTCGACTTTTGATACACTGTGTTATCATCATATCTGGATCTAGTACGAATTTGGTAGCTACTGCTCGCTGCGATGAACGTCCAACTTGGGTGGCGAGGAGTAACATCCCACTTCCAAGCGAAACGCAGTGCAGCTTCCTTTACCAATTTACACATGTATATATATTGGTGTGGTTTTTGGGTGGGTGATTTGAGCAACCAAGCATGGGGGCAAATAGGGTAGCAGGATAGGTAAATCAGTAACGAGCGCGCTGGTTGTTCCAACCAATCATAGATATTTAGCACTTAATGGTCTTGGCAATGAATTTATATAGGCCGGGTTGTGATTTGTGAAACATGTTTATTTTACTTGTTTTTCTCTCAGGCTCGAGGCTAGTTTTGTTATAGCTCCCTTCTTGGCCTGTGTCTATCATCTATGGTCGCGAAACCGCAAACTCGTGTCCTTTTGACACTGCCCATTCCCGTAACTCCACGCATAGAAATCAAAGATCCCTTTGGGGTCGTTTTGGATGAAAGAAAAAGGCTCAGTAGCCTATGCAAATCCCCAACGCTTCTATACCTGCTCTATGCCAGTATATGGTCGATATGCGACCAAATCTCTCAAAACTCCAATGAAATCGCCGAAAGGCGCATTAAAGGGTATAAACGAAGATTGAGAAGGTACTCGGCTACATCGTTTAGTAGCAAGAGTAACCACCGTCGATGAGGACGTTGGCACCAGTCATGAAGCGGGAAGAATCGGAGGCCAGGAAGACGCAGAGGCCGTTAAGTTCATCAACACCACCAAGACGGTTCTGGGGAGTAAGGGACTTCCAGATCTTCTTCTGGGCCTCGAGGGCAGGGACACGGTTAAGAGCGGTGTCCATGTAACCAGGGGAAATGCAGTTGACACGGATGTCGTGCTTGGCCCACTCAGAGGCAATGGACTTGGCGAACTGGACAACACCAGCCTTGGAAGCATTGTAGCAGCTCTGCTCCTGAGGGTAGTTGACAATGGAGCCAGACATGGAAGCAACGAGGACGATGCTGCCAGGCTTGCCAGCGGCCATCATGGCACGGCCCACGGACTGAGCCATCAGGAAGGTACCAGTGAGGTTGATGTCGATGAGACGACGGAACATGGCAGGGTCGTAGGTCTCGGCCTTGATGTTGGAGTCGGCAATACCGGCAGCGTTGACGAGGACGTCAGGGCAGCCGTAGTGCTCAACGACGGCGTCGACGGCAGCATTGATAGCGGCGCCGTCACGAACATCGACCTTGTAGAAAGAGACGGGAAGACCCGACTTCTCGTGTAGCTCAGCGGCAGAAGCGTCACCGAGCTCCTGGTTGGCGTCAAAGATGATGACGGACTTGGCACCGGCCTCAGCACAAGCGCGAGCCATGTTGTTGCCCAGACCACGAGCACCACCGGTGACAATGACGTTCTTGCCAAAGATGCTCATGTCCTTGAGAGTCTTGGGCATGCTGTTGTAGACCTCCTCGGTAAGGGGCTGGATCAAGTCGCCTTCCATGGTGGGAATGGGGCTGTCGTAGGGGACCTGAGAGTCCTTCTCGGAGACATTGAGGCGAGACTGGGCGCCGGGGCCCTTGCCCTGGTCCCAACGGGTGACAGGAACTTCCTTCTCGCGGACGACGCTCTTCTTGTGATCAGTCTCGGAGACGCGGTTGACGCGCGTGGCGGAGAAGCATCGCGCAGCGGTCTTGGGGGCAACCAGACGGCTGACAGGGGCCGCGGTGCGTGTGAGGCGGATAGCGTTACGGGAAGCGAAAGACATTGTGCTTGTTGTGGGTGGGAGGTAGGAGGTAGGTAGAAGGGGAGGGACGATGGCGTGAGGTTTCGTGGAAAGGAGGGTTCTCGAAAAGATGTGGAGAGAGAACGAGCAATGGATGGTAACCTGGGCAGAAGAAAGGGGGAATCAGGAAGATGCACAAAGCAACGTAGATGGTTTGTAGGAGAAGAGAAAGGATGAAAGGAAGAAGATGACGCCAGGCGGTCTAATATATGAGGATAAGGGACGGAAATGTGGGGCTTCAAGAAATAAAAGATTTCGAGGTGTTGAAGAACAAGGTGAATGAAGTGATTGATTACTTCCAGGTTGACTTTGTCTCCAGTACTCCAGGAGTGGTTCAAGTTGTACTCCGTACAGTTGCTGTTCGCAAGCTCTCAGCCAAGACAAGATAGCTCCCACACCCAGATTGTGGTTGACAAAATTTCCTGCTTGGGGTCGGCGAGGGTCCAGTCTCCAAGGGAGGCGAGAAGTGGGAACCCCTGGCCTGCAGCTAAAGCACAGCGGGTCCTGAGCTGTGGGTGGCGGGCTGTCCGGCAACTGGCGACCTGCAAAGCTTTTTTTTTTTTTTTTTTTTTTTTTTTTTTTTTTTTTTTTGCAACTCGATACCAAAATAAA
>PXOB01000061.1:0-238247 GCA_003012115.1 Trichothecium sympodiale | reverse complement strand
CGCTAGTCGTTACTGACCTAACTACTAATTAGCCCCTTAGCAGCTTGACTATAGGAGAGCGGACGGGATCCCGTATTTTCTACTGGGTATGGTCGTATATGCTTGCATACCCTCTAGTGCTAGGCTATATACCGTATATTCCAATACTCGATAAGCTATAGGTGCGGGAAAGCCGAGTCGTGTTAGCACCAGAGGGACGAACCCGTTATTATTCCTCCAGAAACATGCAATCATATACACTCAGTACGTAGTAGAACCATGGCAGAGTATAAAGAGGGATATCAAAGGAGCTACTCATACAACTGTTTATTTACAAACGCCTATCTAGACATGTCCCCCCCAATATTCATCCCCTTCCTCCCTTCTCCCCTTCCTCCCTTCCCCCCTTTCTCTCCTCAAAGCCCCCTTCCTCTCCTCCAGCCCCCCTTACAACTTCTCTATGTCGGGAGTCTTGCCCAGCTCTCCCCTCAGGCGGAAGCCCACCCCGTTCACCGACATATACACCACCCCCTTCCTACCAAGACCCTGAAAGAACTTATCACGCGCCCTTTGGCCCCAAACACCCCCTTGCCTAGGATTGAGAATGAACCAGAGATCGTCAACGTTCGGCCTGACGACGTTGTCGGCCGAGATTACATGGACCGTGTCGAGGGATACTACAGGCTTCATCAGCCCGTAGTGCGGCGCCGGATAACCATAGAGTTCGATATACTTAAGCCTCTTGCAGACCTTGAGATGGTAGAACAGCTGCCTAGTCATGATCATTTCGCTCCTCAACCCACTAGTGTCCAGGCTCAGCTCCTTGATATTGGGAAAGAGTTTGATTAGGTATGGCTCCATCTCGTAGTTGAGTTTCTGGGGCCAGCGTGGAAGATCATAAAACGCGGCGTCTACGAGCGGCGGGTTGATGATGATTTTGAAATTGAGCTCCCTGACACTCAACATGGGTGCTCTTTCGAGGTATGACCAGCAGCCAACGACGCCGCTGCGCTCCTTCCGCCACATGGCCTCGTGGTCGTACTCAATATTAACCGTTCTCAGCCGAGGTGTAAACTGGCCTTTGAAAAGACCAAAGACGGTCGAGGTAACAGCACCGAGGGCAAGTTGAGGTTCCTGGAAGCGAAACTCTCGAGGGACCCAGATCTTGATTACCTTGAGGTGGCTATCCGCGGGAGTCTTGTCAAACGTCTCCCATAGACTGGGAAGCACGTCGACGAGGGAGCGATCGCCGCGACCGCCGCAATTTGTGTCTTTGAGAACGAGATTGGACATGTTGTTCGACTCAACGATGAAGCATGAGAGTAGGAACAGGCAGTCTTCCCAGCTGTTGAAGCTCGGAATCGGATGAAACTCCACAGGAAGACGACGACAGCTGCGCGGGTGGAAAGAGTCGATGAAGTACTGGAGTTTAGGGTTATAAGCTTGCAAGTCCTCCATGGCGTTGTCAGCGAAGCTGCTGATCATGGTCTGGATCAGCTTGTCATAGGCAATCTCAATCGTGGCATTTTGCGACTCCGTCATGTACCAGGGACTCTGGAGTTCCTGTGTGTTGACGTAAATGCGTTTAACATCTTGGAAGAGAGAAGGGTAATTGGTGAACATGGTCAAGGCCTGGCAGAAGTCGGCGGGGTGTCCCAAAAGGAGGACCCGACTACGGCGCCGTAGCAAATGCTTGCGAAGCAACCTGCAACAGGAAGCGAGCGCGTCGATGGCTTTGATGCCCTGGATCCAAGAGTTCTACTCTTCAGGAGTCCAGGTTCCGTCTTGGGTAGCGATGTTGTTTGGAGGGTCAAGGTTATTGATAATGAGGCCCCATACGTTAGAAGGGAAAACTCCAACAAACGTCTTCTTTTTTCCCTCGTGCTTAGCCAAGACGGTAGCGAGGTCAGGTTCAGGTTCATCTGCAGACATTTTGCAGAAGAAGTGGTGGGTGTGAAGTCGAGGTGTTTTTTTCTTTTTTTGATAGCAGATCAAGGAGGCAACGAGGTGAGATAACCAGAAAGACCAAAGAACTCGAGGGCAACGCAAAGAATATGTCAAAATCCAAGACGAGTAATTCAATATGATGAGCAAACAATGCTGTTTATAGATTGCTTGGCGAGGGGGAGGGCGCTTTAATAGTTCACAATGGCGTGCGTCCGTCAGAGCCAAAACTTTGAAAAGTGAGGAGAGAGAAGAAAAGAAAACAAGACGAAGAGACACTATAAAATTTGGAGAATATTTTACTTACCATCTATCACTTTTGAATAACTTGTAAACACAGGGGTCCCACATAGTGTGGCCCTGATGCTTGATAAACAGAGAGAGGGGGGGAATTTGTTCCGGCAACGCAACTGGCAACAAATGCGCTCCAAGGTGCCAGCCGTAAATAATGCTTGGGAGGGATGGAAATCAAAATATAGGAAAGCTCCAGAAAAGACCTCGTTGAATTAATATAGTGGCTCGAGTACATAAAAAAAAAGAAATTAGAGTGTGATGATGGAAGGACTAAAAAATTCATCTGATTATCCTTCATGTAGTTTTCAAGTTGTTCGTCATTGTCGTTGCAGCAAATGTTGGAAGTTATTTGCCGTCTGGTCGTACTTGCCTCTCTTGCATATTTGCACATTTGCCCACACCGAAATCCGATTCCCTACCCCTGCTCCTGGCAGCTGCCAACTGCCTACTGCCTACTGATTTCCTTCCCTAAAAATACTTGTTTCCCTCGAATTCCTCTTCCCTCTCTTCACCCCCACCTCCTCTTTTTCCTCTTCATCTTCTACTCCTACCTACTGCTAGTCCTATTCCATCACCCCTTCATCGGAACAAGACCTTGCGTATCAAATCACCTTCATCTTCCGCTCCTGGCTTCAATCGCCAGGAACAGGAAGCCTACCGTCATGCAGTCCTCACAGACTTCTGGCAGTCGCCTTCCCGAGGCCCAGGAAGGCTACGGCAGTGAGATATGCCTGCAGTGCAAGGTTCATTTCCCCTCCTGGGAAAAACTCATGCAACACAAGGCGAAAAAGTATGTGCCTAACAAGGAGCATATTCATTGCGAAAGGTGTGGCCGCGATTTTCACTCCGAGAGAGCCAAGCTGCTCCATGCTCGTGAGGTAAGCTCAAGCTCCCATCAACAAGGTCATTCTACAGGACTTCTAACATCTTCTAATTCTTTAGTTTCACCCTCAGTTGCATTATCTGGAATGCCCCGGGTGCCGACGGGGCCCTTATTCGCGTGCTGCCGCTCTCGTCGAGCACATTGAAAAGGGCCAGTGCACCCGCATCGGGTCGAATGAACTAGAGGAAGCTCGCAAGAGAAAGCTGGCGTTTGTTCAGAAACTCAAGAAAATCACGGGTCAACCCGTCAAGATGGATTTCACGGCCTATCTTCCCCCTATTGAGGACGAGGTCTTTGGTGCCTCGGAATGGGATTACAGCTCGGCGGTTGAGGACCCCAAGTTTCAAGATGCCGACTTCCCAACTCTTGCAGGCCAGCAGCCGCAGTTGAAACTCGATGCAGGCCCTGGCAGCACCGGAGACACTCCGCTGACCGAGGAAGAAATTGCCGAGCAGTGGTGGAATGACAGGGAGCCATTGTTTGCCAACGCCGCTGTCAAGACTACTCCTGCTCCCGAAATGCTTAAAGCTGCCACTGCTCCCAACGCCAGGGCTGCGTACGATGCCCGGGACATTCATCATCCCAGCCATCCCGATTTCAACGTTAGCCGTTACAAGAATGAACTAACCGATCGCTGGGACTGCCCCAAGGATTACTGCTTGTAAGTTTGTTTGCTCCGTGACATGGCTACGTATATTGACTCTGTCCTCTAGCAAGGCTTTCAAGAATGCTGGTCATCTCATTGGCCATCTTCGTTCTCCTGTGCACGAAGCTCCCAAGTACCAATGCCCCTGCTGCAAGCGCTTGTTCCATACCGTCGCAAGCACCCTCGGCCACGCTGAAAACGTTGGCACCAAATGCGCTCTCCGAAATGCCGTTGAATTCGGAGCGTTCGTGGCCCAGCTCACTGGTGGTATGATCGACCTGTCCATGGAGGAGAACGATGATGGTACTCCCATCTTCGAGGTCTCGAGCGAAGCGAAGATGATGTTCGGCAACAAGCAGAAGAGCGTCAATCCGCGGGATATTGTTTGGTAAATGGCATCGATGGATTCGTTGAGGAGCCTATTTCGGATTTTTGGCATCATGTGCTAGGTCATCTTGGTGAGATGGAAGAGGACACTTTCCAAGACGGAAAGCTATATAACGGAGAGTAAACAAACGTGTATTTGACATCGAGTCAATCATCTACGAAATTAAAACAATTTGACGACAGTAAAGTACCTAGACGTGTCGAAGGCAAACAAAACGTAAAGTGTAGGCAGAAAGCGTTTTGTTCATCTGCACGTACCCGTCATCCCCCACACACAACACGCCACGCCCAATACGCAACGCCAACAAGACACTGAAACAAAAATCAACAACCAGACGCGGATTTTCTCTTCAATCTATTCAGTAAACCTTTTGCACGTAATTTCATATTTTTCCAAGCACTCAGGCAGCGTTTGCAATCATTTCCATTTACAAAACGGTGCGTCGTCGACTTCCATTCCTCAAACCCCTCCAAACTCCCTCGCTAACCGCCCAAGTCACAGTTCTGGTACTGCTTTCCCACATGTCAATTCTTTTCTTTTCGACGAGAAGCATACTATCTTGACGAGCAGAGAGAATTTTTGACGTCTTTACAGGTGTTACCATGTGACTAACATCAAGCCTCTTGGAAATGCTGGAAACAACGTACGCAAGTCCCCCGCCGCGCAAAAAAGAAACCGATCGATCAAGATTCATTCCCCTCGAACAATCCCGCAGATTCGTCGACTCCTTCGAAATCTCCGCTGCAGAACCCCCTCTTTTCTTATTCTTATTCTTCTTTTAGTCTTATATTCTTTTGGCGATCTGTTTCTCTACGTTTGAATCCGTTCGACACCACCCCCCAAACTTCGAACCGATCGAATCTCCGAAGCAAGACACACAAGCTGAATAAGTCCGACACTATAAGGAGAAGGGTGGGAAAATATTGATTGCCCTTTTCTAGCGGATAGATTGTTATGCTTATGGAGGGTATCCTCAGTCCAGAATCATTAAGATATACTTCCGTACAGGCCCCCCGGTGTGACGATTTGCTGGTATCCAAGAAGGGGTGTTCCAAAAGAAGATGAAAGAAAGAAAGAAAAATAAAAGAAGAAGAAGAAGGAGGAGAAGAAACTGAGCGAGTAGAATCTACTTGGACCAATTCCAAGTAAACCCCTTGAACCATTTTGGCAACTGGCCGAGGCCTAACCAGCTCAAGGTACAGGTTTCACTTCTTAATAGCAGCTAGATGAAAGGAAACCGGCATCATCCCAAGCGATACCGTCAACAAGACTCTTTGCATGAATACTCTGTGTTTATTGTGAAGCATTATTATGTTCCCATAACTGTGGAAACGCCATACTAATTCTCTTGGGCAAGATGACCGTACCAAGCTACCAAAGTCTATCTATCATGCTGCGAATAAAAAGGAGAAAAATATGATAAACACCACTCAAAAAAAAAGACATGTTGTTATTCAAGAGAAAAATAAACACTCGCTTTCGCGCCTTTTGTCAAGATGTTGCCCTCTAACCGTGATGTCCGCTCGTTTGCCCCTGCGCGCCGTCTTGTCACCGAGAAAAGAAAGTGGGAGAAAGGAATGATATTACGCCTCTTTTTTGTGCTCTGGGTTCCCATCAGTGACCCTCCCTTGGCCTGCTAGGGCTACGATGGGCTTTTCTTGATCAAGTATCCTTAATCAAGCCTCGACTTGTAGCATCATCATAGCCACAGATTTTGGTCAAATAATGGAGTCTGGAACATGTTAGCATACAGTAATCAATCATCGTGAGCCCAGTGGATCGCTTACTTCTCATTGGCCGTCTCTCTTTCACGAACAGCCTCAAAACTCCGTTGACTCTCTATCCATGCAGCCGCCCTCTCATGAGTCTTTACCTTCTTCACCCAAAGGCTAAAGGTTCCTGTGACGGGTCGATGGTCGCTAGTCCGGATCTCGTGCCTTCTATAGTCTAGCTGTTGCACTCTACCTCTGCCCCTGAACAGCAAGCGATCGCACCAAGCTGGGCTTCGCTTCTTCTCACTTGTATCATAGTTGTCGGTCCCAACATCATATTTATACGTAGGCGCAAACGTGATGGGAAGTTCTTCGAATGCGCGAAGGCGGAAAGCGGGATTACGGCGGCGCGCAACCAGCAATTGGTCTCGATCCAGAAGTTTGCCAAGGTTGTTCTGTTTGACTGCACCGACAACCGTGTCTCGCGACATTGTGTCTATGCGGTAGTTCAGATCTCCGTTCAGTATGCAAAGCTCATGGTCCAACACCATAGATCCATCTCCACCTCCAGAAAAGGTATCAAGACGCGTCGAAGATTCGCGTTGCGGCGGGAACAGGCTCGCCTCGAGGATTTCTGCCACGTCATTGTTTCGCGCGCTGGTTTGCGACTGTCCGGCAGCCAAGTGACAGTTGACGAAACACAGAGACGTATCGTCGACCTGGAACCTGACAGTAACTGCGCCCTTGTTTCCATGAAGACCACCCATGCCACGCTTGACTTCGGCGCCACTCAGGTTGCGGATACGATCCCTGATGGAAGATTTTACAAAGATGCATGTGAAGAGACCAACCATGGGCGCAGTGTGGAGAAGATGGTACAGGTCATCCGCCGGCATGTAGTCATCCAGAGTCTTAATCAGGTAGTCTCTCCAGTCACGGTATTGATGTGCCATGCGCTCTTGATCCGAACTCTCCTTCTTCTTGACCTTTAGGAATCGCTTCGCTGTAGCTGTCTTGTCCTCTAAATCTACCAGCTCTTGGAAGCCAAAGACCATGATTTCGGGGGAGCCGCTATTTTGTAGTAGTCTTGGGAAGAATTCTCCGTCGTTGCCAGAATATCGAAGGCCGTGGGGTGTGGAAGCACCAGCGTTCCAAGTCAGAACAAGAGCTCGGATCTCCTCGAAATCGCACCATGTCGTATCTTTCGACTTCATCTCGTCTTCTAGCCAGTCATCTTCGAGCAACCCGTCCCACACCTTGATCTTGTTGTCTGCTCCGAGAGACACAACTTGAGAACGATCCAGTCGATACGCAGACGCCGGGTCATATTTCATGGAAATAACCGGGTTCGTATGAGCCTGCCACTCTTTCAGGATGACCCACGGCGTCTCGCCCATATCGTAGACGCAGACGCGGCCTGTGTTGTATCCAACCCACATTCTGTGGCCAACCCCCGCGAGCGAGTTAATCTTCCAAGTGCTAATATTCAACAATCCTATTGTTGTATAGTCCTTGGTCGAATAGATGCTAATCTTGCCGTCCGAGTGACCAAAGAAGGCTTTGCCAGGCTGTGTTTTGACCACAGTCCCCGAGGTGACTTCGCCAGCCCCTTCAGCTTGCAGCGGTCGAATCAGGACTTGGAACTGAGTTCGTCCTTCTAATGTCGGTGAGAATACCCGAATCTCCTTCCCGGTCGCGTGCCAAAGCTCGTCGCCAACAACCATGGAGAAACTATGGTTCTTGGGCAATTTGAAGCTTTGGTGCGGATTATTCTCAACGTTTGGCACACCCGATTCATCAGGACCCCACACAAGAAGATTGCCTAGGTCGTCTATGGTCCAGAGCTCGTTGTAATGCCGATGTATCTTGATCACCTCGTGCCTCCCGTGTACGCTCCCTCTGCTCATCACGATGTGACTGGTTGCCACTTCGGCCTCCATGACCTCGCCTGAACTAAGACCAATCCACAGTTTCGCGCCTTCATCCTGCGGGTTTGCTGCGGGCTTGAATGCCACAGCCGTTGCTCTAGTGCCCTCGGAATGCGCTAAACTTGTGATTTGGTCCCCGTCCATGATATTCCAGACGCGTGTGAATTGCCCGCTCGTGCACACGAATTCTCCACATACGTCGAATATCCGGGGATCGTATTTCGTAGAAATCTCCTCTACGCCCTTCTTTAATAATGGTGGGCGACGGTTGGTGCTTGATCCATCTGGGAAAGCCGTTACATGAACCGGTTCCACCGGCTTCGGGGGAGGTGCCATAGGCTGGGTCTGTCTGGGTGCGGCCACCACAGGAGAAGATACTGTTTGACTACCATGATAAGAACTGCTCACGGCACGTTCTGCGGTGTTATCCACCGTTTGCGATCTACCATGAGATATAACATGTGATGTTTGTACCTGAAAATGCGTGATTGGATTCGAAAACATCCTCTTGGACGTAACCGTTGCCGATTGAGGCTCTGCAGTATGTTGAACCGGCGCGACAGCTCGTATTGTAGGCCGTTGGGCAATATCTTGGGCTCGATTCACAGACAATGGCCGCGAAGGTGGGTCCATGGCTTTCTGAGCCTGTGACTCGTGAACAACAGTTCCATTAGATTCTGAAGCCCGATCTCTTCGGCGCGCTATAGCGTGATGTACTGGCGGGGGATCGAATGTTGCCATGGTCGAAGCCGGCCGGGCGCGAGGCTCAGGCCTTGGTCGCGTTGGCAGTTGGGGAGGTATGTCATTGTCGCTGCCTTTGGGACTACCAGGCGGGCTGTTGAACGGCGACGTTACCTGAGAAACATCATTTGACCCTGTGCTCTGCGAATTCGCGAGATTCGTCTTGATTGGTGTCAAGCCTTTGTCTCCTCTACGAGGAGCAGGAGGCGGAGGGGGAGCCTTATCTCGCCTGAACTCTCCTGATCGCCTAGGAGGAGGTGGTGACGGAGGCTTGGATAATGGTCGAGGAGATCGTGGAGGAGGCGGTGGTGCCGGCGATGGACTTGTTGCTCTGCTCAGAGACTTCGCCAGCTTTGGTGTTACATTGGCGACTGTAGGTGAGGCGACAGCATCAGGGTTGAGAAACGAGGAATGGTCATTCGTCGAGAGGTCGCTGATTTTTCCCTTCGGAGGCGACTGCGGAGGCTGTACTGTAACAGCCGGCGCCTGTACAGCTGTCAATTTCGGCTTAGGGGCAATAGGTGGCTTGTTCGAAGCTGCAACAGACGCAGGAGCGGGATCTGTCTGCTCCGTCTCCCGCTGAGCAACAGGCGGTAAGATCGTGCTCCTGGGGCGCTCCTTGGGTCTTGCTGGCACCTCGGGCGTCGTAGGAGTCGGAGGAAGCACGTCGTTGGCTAGCTTGAATTTTGAAAGTTTGTCTGGTTTCGGTGCCGGGGAGATCGGTCTCGATGGGGGCTTAGACGAGGTCGCAGACGGTTCTGACTGATTGATGTTTTCGAACCGGGCTCGGAGCGAAGACACGGGTCTCTGGTTGTAGTTTCTGTTAGCACACTAAAACATTTTGGCAACCAGGGGATTACATACCAACGACGAGGCATCAGGACCATTCTCGGCTCCCTGCCCATGGTCCATGTTGGAGGGTGACATGGTTTTCTTAAATGGCGGGGTCCTCGTTGGGCAATGCCATCCATCACATGTGCCACCACCTGAAGAGATGTTTTCACAAGAGCATCAAGTGTCCAAGACCTCCTGGATGAGGCTCTCTCTGCTCTCTATCGTATCGAAACCAGTGTACGTGTGCTGCGGGACTGGTGGGGGACGTGGAGCGAGGCGCAGGATGATCGAGGGGGAACTTGTCGTCCCCAAATTGTCGAATAAGAGCGAGTGGAAGTGATTAGCTGGAAAGGGGCAGATTTCATGCAATCAGTCCTAATCGAAGGGAATTCCGTTGACGTGATCAGATCACGATACAGATACAGTCGCGTTGACGGCGTTCCTGTCGAAGTTTTGATTTGTAGCTAGTCAAAAGAATACTCCGTACGTCGGTAGCCATAGAAAGATCCCATACGGGGTGGCTTGGGCTGGCGATGACCTCGGAGTATTTAAGTGTGGAAAATCATTTTTACACACTGTACATACCGCTCTGGTACCTGCAACCATACAGTGCGGTGAAATTCCCCTGGAGAGAAAGGTACTTCCAGGGGCGTCCCAACGCTAACAGAGCCCCTTGTTCTCCTCCAACGGCGACGTAGCACGGCGGAAGTCTTGGCTTACGGCACCCGCTACCTGTTAACTCTTAGCGCCCTTGTAAACATGACCGTGACAGCGACCTCGGGCGCCGTGTCGGTAGCTCCCGGGACTCTGGTAGCCAAGGACAGGGTCAAACTTGCAGATGACCCTCGATCCCAAGACGGAATTTACAGCAAACATCAACTTTTTTTTCTTTCCCCTTGACTTTTCTACTAATTCCTAACAATTTCGGGCACCTCTCTCGCAACCACTAAACTCAATTGAAAATAATCAAGATGAACACTGCAAGTCTTTCCTCCACCTCTTCCAGATATCGAAGCCATGCTAACTATCGCCACTTAGATTAAATCTTTCTGGTCCGTATAAACCCCTCAGAATCTCGACTTATTAAACATCGCAACTGACACACGTCGACAGGCTTGGCTGGGGCTCACTCTGTGTCGGTACGACCATCTCCGAAATTCTATAAAGCTTGCAAGATCAACCGTTGACATCCAACCGCAGCCGGCGCGGGCGCATACTACTTTGCAAAGCAAGAAATCAACGCAAGCCGCAAATCCCAGGTTGAGGCGCAGCGCAAGAAACGTGAAGCCATCCGCAACTTGGAGGGTGGCGGTAGTACCTCGGACTACATCAGCGCAACGGCGACTGCAAGAAACGGCAATGGGGGTCCTGCGAGAGACGATAACACTGGCTCGCCCAGTCAAGAGGCGAGCCAGGATCCTGCCCCTACCAGGCATGCGCCAGCTACGGCATCACAAGAAGTGAATGAGAAGAGTAAATATGAGACGAGCACACCTTTCAGAGGCAAGAAAGGGGACAGATTTTCTTGAGGGAGGTTTAGGATGAGGGATGTACGATGTGAACATGAAGTCAGTTGTAAGCCTTGTCGGCCTTTTGTACGTTATTACGATGACGATAGCACAAACACCATAGAATATTACAGCCACCATGGGTTCAGTGAGGTCTTCTCCAGCTCCTGCAAATATTCAGTGATATTTTCATCCAAAACAACCCCCGTACCAAGCAAAAATTTCACCTGCTGTAGCTCGCATGTAAATCATGCCATTATGCCATCATAGGCATCCAGAAGTGCCAGAAGTGCCCCACATGCCGAAGCTTATCCGCCCGCGACGCGCTATCTACGGAATCTTTTTTGACAGCTACGATTAGGGCGTTGCTTCTACTGCGACAACACGTTAATTACTTGCATCTTCAATTTATTGCGAACCCAACCAACTTCGATTGTCGATCTCCCGCGACGCCATGGCTCAACAACTAGCCATCGCCAAAGCCGCCCTCTCCGCTTCGCTCTTCCGCGCTGATCCCACCTCCCTTACCCGCCCAGCAGTCGAAGCCCTGTTCCCGCTCCTCGATAGCACTCTTCGATGCTGCTCGCGGCCAAACGTCCAGGTTTGCACACATTACCATGATGGAAACCCCCTCCCTTTTTTGCCCTCCTCCTTCATGCCCAGTGGAAGAATTGGAGTCTGAGGTCTGAGGATGGTGTCTCATGATCATAGCTTGGTCAGTCTTGGGTTCGCTAAACCGGTCACTTTTTGAACAGAAATGCAAAACCTGGATCGTCGACAACGTCGCGCAGTCGCACGGAAGGACCGCTGCCTTGGGCAAATATCTCGGTGCGCTCAACAGAAGTCTGGTTGAGGAGGGAGAGAAGCCCAGCTTGAAGAGGAGGAGGCTACACACATTGTACATCGTCAATGATGTACTCCATCACCAGGTTGTGAGGGAAAGAGATACCTCGTTCGCCAGATCGATTGAACCCGCTTTGCCTGATCTTATTGCGAGCGCCGCTTCATTCGAGAAGTGCCCGAAGCACATCAAGAAAATCGAAGACTTGGTCTCTTTGTGGGAATCCAAAGGTTACTTCGCCGACCCCTTCATCGCCAAGCTACGCGAAGCCATAGTCAGTGGTGCACCGTCGGACACATCAACCGAAGCAACATCAGGATCCCTCAAACTCTCAAAGGACGCGCCGTGGGTACTCCCCTCGCTACACGGCGACTCCTCGACCCTGTGGCACGACCTGCCAGCCTCGACGTGGCTACCGCACATCACCCCAAACTCCACCAGGCCCATGAACCCGGACCTCATCAAGCCCATTCGGCTCAAACCTGGTCCCGCCGACCCCAAGCTCATCGAAGCTGTCAAGAAGCTACTGGCGGATGCAGATCGAATATTCTCCAAGGAGAAGCCGCCGGCAGATGACCCCCATACCGACCTCAACGAGCTCGGTGAGCGAATCCTTCTCGACGAGATTACAGGCGAGGTAGTGGGCGGGGATACATACTACGGCTGGTCTCGCAGTTTTTGCGAGAAGATGAAGCAGCGCAGATGCAAGGCAAACGCCTCCCCTGATCCACGCGGCAGATCTCGCTCGCGTTCCAGCATCTCCAGATCACGATCTCGCAGCTCGTCTGGACCTCCAGCCTTTAAGCGTCGCCGTCGAGACTCGTACTCACCCAGCCCTAGCAAAAGCCGCTCCCGGTCTCCTTCCTCAGGTTATCGACCATCACCCTTAGACAACAGCGTTGTGCCGCCGCCGCCTCTGCCTCCCAACTTCATACCTCCTCCACCCCCTCCGCCAATTGGATATCAAGGGCAGTGGCCTCCGATCCCTCCCCCACCACCACCTCCCAACATGAGCGGCGCTCCAAATTGGTTTCCAGGGATGGTGCCTCCTCCTCCTAACATGGGTGGCGGCTGGCCCGGCGAAGCTTTTCCAAATCTAGTAGGACAGCCACCTCATCATGGTAGCGGGAGCTACGAGGGGAACTACCGGGGTGGGAACGGTGGTTACAGAGGGCAAGGTTTCAGAGGGCGGGGACGTGGTCACCGAGGGTGGTAAGAGAGAATAGATTACATATAGCAGGGTCACACGGATGCCGATATAGAAAAAAAGACATGAGCATAAGCGAACAATACCGTGTCTATAACCTTTCGACTTTTTCCGTAGTCCTAGTCCCACTCTCCAATATCTCTTTCAATTCTCTACATCCAAAAATCATGTATCCCGGATTGCCTCCTCATCTCATCACTTTACACCAATACCATTCGCTCCTCTACCAGAGCCGTTAATGGAAGAGAGCCCATTTACACCAACTCAATAATACCAAACCGCCCCAAGAATGTTTGTTTGAAAACAAGAAATACTAAGAAAAATTGTACTTCCGCCGGGCGAATGGATAAGCAATCCGCTGCATCATGATGCGACACGTAGAAAAAAAGGCGAGGCGCAAAACTCCGAAAATTTGCAAAACTTGGCATTGGGTTCGTCATCGACTCCTAGCTGAGCCGGCGGAGTTTTGGCGCTCGTGAGAAGCAGGGCGGCGATTAGCGGCGTCCTGCAACTTTAGCGAATCCAGGCGTTTCGAATTATCTTCAGCAACGGGGTCGACTTCGTCTACGCAAGATAGGGAACCCCCATTCGCTCGACCAGGGTTGCTGGTACCATTCGCAGCGCGCTGGATATCCGCCTTCTCCCCCAGGGCAGCCCATTTGCGTTCGCGGAGGGCTTCGCGCTCAGCGGCGTTGTTCTGTTGCTCCGTATAGTCGTGAGAACAATCGTCGAAGAGTTGCGGGTTAATCTCCATGAAAAGCTTCATGGCGTTGTAGACCATGCCATGGATTGTCCTAGAACATGTTAGCTTCTCACAATCATTTGGTGAACATTATAGCTGCATACCTATTCCAATGGCCCTTCGAGTTCTCATACAGCGGTGCAAACATGATGGGAAGTATTATTTCCACATTGTCGCTTACGAGGTTGCAGAAGTATTCGTTGTTCCAGAAGTACAACGCACGCTCTGCGACTTGGAAATGGGGACTGGCGACAGACTTGGCCAGTTGATGGAATAAAGGCTCCTGGACTTTGGCGAATTCAGCAGGATCCATAACTTCGAAAATATCTTCGACTTCATTCAAGAACATGACTTCCTTGGTGCTGTTAACTTTGGGCCAATATCGCAGGAGGCCGAGGACAACCTAAAAAGGTAGATTAGTAAATGAATAATGAGACGAAGAATAATAAATACATACGTCTTCCGTTAAAGAGGCATCCTTTTCTAGGAACTGGACAATGCAGTATGCCAGTTGGGGGTGATACATACTCAAGCTCTTTGGCTTGTGCAGTGGAAGCAACACCCGGGTAAGGAAGATCTTGTGTTCTTCTTTTAGAGGAAGGGCAAAGCCATTGATAATGGAGCCCAGAATTTCAAGAAGCTCCGCAATACCGTTAAACCTCTCAGTCTCATATGTGAACTGGAAGAAGACATTGTTTATCGAACGTCTTATGAAAGAGCGGAGATTGAGGAATTTGCCGTAAATGCGGTGAAGAGTCGTCTTTAGAAAGTCACGCTCGCGAGGGTCTTCCGAATCAAAAAGTTCCAACAACTGAAGCACAAAGCTATGGTCGATGTATGCCTTGGCGATGTTGGTGTTGAAGTCTTGACTCTCGATAAAGCGCAGGAAGAACTCGTAAACGACTTGAATATGTGGCCAAGCAACCTCCAGCACGGGCTCATCCTCCTCTGGATCAAAAGCTTCTCCTTGAGGATTCATTGGGGGCGGAATCGGTCGGAAAAGATTTTTGGCGAACATATCGACCACCTTGGGATACATAGGCTCCGTGATGACCTGTCGATTGTTCGCTACGTAATCGAGCAATTCGTGCAGTGCCAATCGCTTGATCTCCTTAGATTTCATGTCACCACTCGCATCATTAAAGTCGAAGATGACGTTGCATTGGTCGATCTTTTGCATAAACAGCTCTTGTCTCCGGTTTGGGGGAACTTCGTGAAACCCAGGGAGCTTCTCGAGCTCTCGATGAGCCGAGATGTCGAAGCGAGACGAATGCTGTCGTTTCGGCGTTCTGAGCCCCTCGGGGATAGCATCTCGGTTATCGATTCCTCTGTGCATCAGAAGACTCTTTTGTCCGGCTTTCGGGGGGGCAAGGTCATGAGGCATAGTCTCGGCAGCGCCTGGCGGGGGAACATGCTAGATGAACATTCAAATCAGCCACTGTGCATCTACAATGTAGTTGATATTTACTCACTCCAGGGGTTGGGCTAATGACTACTGAGGGGGGTAGTCGGCCACTGCCATTGGGACTATTTGCTCCTCCAGAGGATCCGAATCGATCAGGGAGGCTACCAGGCTGAACGACGTTGGAGAGGTGCGAAGATTGGCCGGCGGCGCCGTGATCACCGCCGTGGCCGGCAGCATTTCCAGTCACGTTCTTATTGCGTCCGTCGTTGAGCGTAGACGTCGAGGAGGACGGCGTCAGAACAGGTGAATTGTTAGATGCATCGCGAGACGAGGGAGATGCGGTTCCGTCCTTTGGTTCCTTATTCTTCTTGGAGGATTTGCTAGGGTCCTTGCCGCGCGACAGCTGCAGAGCAAAGGTCAGTGGGTGAATTCAAAGGTAGGTCGCATCCATGGTGAACTCACTACTCGTTGGCTGAAACGCTTCATGCTGGGCGGCTCGTGGGATCCCCAGTTGAAGTTGTGGTCAACGTCGTCTTCGTCTCACAATATGGAGGGAGCTGGAGGTATTGGGGGCGGCGCTGTAGAAGCGGTCGCGGTGGGGCGGGACGGGACGGGCGACTGAGCAGTGTGCGAGTTACTGAGTTACTGGAGGCGACGTAAGGAAGGTAAGGAGAGACAAGACAAGGGCGCCGTAAGCGTGGGGAGTTGCGAGCGCTGGCGACTCGCGCGACCACGCGGGAACAAGTGATTGCAATCGCTCACGATTAAATTTAGCCTTTACTCTTTGGGGACGTGATGAGTGCGAGGTTGTAGGGTCAGAAAGGGTCGTTGGTTGAGGGGGCTCGGTCGGGTGATTTGGAGGACAAGACAAGACTTGAAGGTCAGGTCAGTGACGGTACAACACACTACAGGGCCAGGCCGGTCAGGTCAGGCCGGCACACCCAAAAACCGGGGGTTGAGTTCAGTGGCTAGAGTTGGACTAGTAATTGGGTAGGGGCACCTACCTCCCTTACCGTAGGTACCTTCCTTAGGTATGTACTCCGTACGGAGTACCTACAACTAAGCTGCGAGCTACTCCCCTGCCTGCCTAGGGTGGCTGGACTGTTGCTGCGGGCTGAGAGTGACGCGGGGGATCATGCCGAGCTGCGGCATCCACACGCTACAGTACCTTAAGAATTCAAGGCGAAAGGGGACTCCACTGCCAAGCACCGTGTGTATTGAACCATTTTTGAACTGTATGAAATTTGAGATTAAACTGCTCACGACTGATCATGCTGTCAAAGACAGGCAAGTATGCGTCAACATTGGATCAGTGTTTAATTAGTGTAGTGAGAAGTTTACCAGCATTGGTTTTCTCCGAAGGTGCTACTCGAAATAAACTTCGAGGTCCTTGAGAAACTACTCCTACTTGGGTAGTGTAGCCAGATCGAGGATACAATGAGTTGTCCTCACTCTCACACTGTACAGCAGCCCGCAACTTGAATATGGTAGCATCGATAAAGGTCACGCCGCACACAGTAATTGAATGACGATTTGCCATACTCCATACTGTGAAATTGAATGCTACCATCGGCCTGTTTTTCATTTCGCAACAACGACCAGTAAGATATCATGTTCAAGGATCCAGAAGTTCATCCTGAAAGCCTTCGCTGCAGGTGGGAAGGTTTGGCTGTTACCACCCTTTAAACCTTTTATCTTCTTGACCTCAGGCCAAAACAGCGATACGATGTTTAAAACGTTTCAAACGCGTTAAAGTGGGACAGGGCGATTCAAGCCTACCACCAACAACAACTACCCTGTACCTATCCTAAAGTTATTTATTTTAGGCATTCCCGCGTCATCCTGTACCTTTTAAAAAAAACATTCATACATTTCTAATTTTTTGGGCCATGGCGTATTGAATATGTTATTGACAAGCTCATTATAATAAATTAGCGACGATACTGATAAGTGATTGCAAGATGGACTCGTCGAATCATGAGACGGCAGACGAAATTTTATCCGATAACGACTTTTACACCGAAGACGGAAATGAGCTGCTCATGAAATTGAAAGGCACATCAAATCCACGAGGAGCACCAACATACACAATCCCCCCTCGGAAACTCTCTGCGGTAGAAATACCAGCAATAGTGAACGATGTCGACAGAGCGATGAGAGCTTTTGGCAGGGCTCCTTCGCTGGAACAAGTAAGATGATCCAATCCCCCGTCTATCGATTTCATCACTAATCAACATTTAGGCCCTAGAGCCAGGACGGCATTCGATACCATTGTACTTGAACCCAGAAAGCCCTTTCTGCAAGCCCCTCATGTCACATAATGCGGAGTCGCATAATGTTGTCCTAAAAATCACCGTCCCCAAGAGGACAGGACGGAAGCGAAAGAAAGGGACTGAAGGTCCATGGCAAGGGGATTATGAGGTTAGGGATGCCAGTGGTTCACAAAATGATGGAGGGGTAAGCTCACGGTCACGCCTCGATGACCCAAGAAAGTTGAAAAGACAGCTCGAAGACAACGTTGGAAAGTACCAGGTGCAAGCGGTCGGTATGGTAAAGCATACGCATCGGTTCAGAGGCTTGGCGGACTTTACATGGGATATGGGGCGGTCTGACTTTGCTCAGAGATATGCTGAACAGGTCTTGCCTGGCGACGGTAAGTTGGGAGAAAGCATATGGCTCGTCTGGAATTGTTTACTGACCCTGCTTATAGTGGATGTCATGAGAAGCTTTAAATATGCTCCGGGTATCGACAAAGGCCCTAATGTCGATGTTCTTCCGCCACCTCTGTTTACCCACATGAGTCTTCCGTTTAACTACTTCTATGCACAGAACCCCTATGTTCGGACCACAGAGACCGGCGAGACATTCAATGCTACCGCCGTTAAACACGTTGGCTATTTCATTGGAGCTGATGACCCAGTCCCCACTGCACCTCAGATGCAGCCTGATATGACGGATCCTCGCATGGTCGAGATAATTGCCGAGCTCGAAGCAGCATTCGATGACCGTCCCCTCTGGACGAGAAGATCTCTCATGAATCAACTGGGTGGGAAGCTGAGGAACTGGAATGAACTTAAAAAGTATCTCAATTACGTGGCATATCAGTTCAAGGGCGGTCCATGGAGGGACAGTGTCATCCCATATGGCCTCGACCCGCGAACTGACCCCAAGTATCGCATATATCAGACACTGATGTTCAAGCTCGCAAGACCTAGAATGGAAGGGCAGTCTTGGCACTCGTTGCGAAGCACCAAAGTCAATCAGGACCCACCTGAAAGCCATCTTTTCGATGGCGTGACTTATCACACTGATGGGAAAGTGTGGCAGTTGTGCGATATCACAGATCCCATGCTCAAGGAGCTGATTGACGGCGCGGCTATACGGCCTACCTTGCACAAGCACAGTGGCTGGTACCATGGAGGAGTGTGGGCAAAGCTCAAGGGCATCATGAAGACAAAGCTGGTCGCGATACAGCTTGGCAGGCAGCTAATGAGGTCCGACTTTGGCGCGACACTTGAAGTTGGTGACCAAACTCCGACGAAAACAGCTAATGGAGCAGTAAGTCTCCCACTGCCGGATCTCAAAATCACACCCGAAGAATGGGTCGCCCTTAGGGGCTCCAAGCCTCGGAGCCGAGGCAGGCGAGGTCCTACGGTCAGAATCCGCAGGAAGCTCGATGATGATGAGCAGCCGGCAGAGAGTGCTGCCGATCAAACCGATCTGAATCTTGAGGTAGATCCGGAAGAAGATGAAGTATCAGATTCTGGTAGTGACGCAGGAAGTGACAATGAGGTATATCCTGGACTACCACTGTATAATGATGCGTGGTCAGACGAGGAAGACGGGACGAGAAACATCAGGCAGCATTCTGTGCCCATGTCTAATGGACAGGAGTTCTAGACTCCGCGAGCGCTTGTTCGAAATATCCATTAGACAGAGCTTGAGAACTATACATACAAGTATACCCTTTAATCAACGGTTAGCGCCAACTGTGATGTGCGATCTTTGGATAACGTGAATGTTCGTTGTTAAATCGAGGCGCGTCAAAGAAAGCATTGGATGTGCTCCGTACTCCGTACCCAACTGGACCATATTAGCTCTTGCCGTGGCGCCAAAATACATCGACCATAGTCGGCCGTGCACATGGGCCGCGCTTTGGTCCAAATATTCTGTCACAAGTGTTGTGGAGTTTGGCTACCACGGCCGTTTGGGGAACCCCACTATCGCCATCAGCTTAACGAGGGGCACGATTGCCGCCTAAGCATCATCAAGCAACCACCTTTCAACGTTTCTCTAACCCACCCCACGCAAGGCTCCTTCTTCAGCCCAACTCCTCTACCTTCGACGGGCAGTCTTCAGAGCGCCAACTGCCTGAGTCTGAATGCCCTCCCCGTATTGCATGATCGCTTTCGTGAGATCTTCAATCAATTATTAGGTGGTGCACCTAGCACGCACTGTCGCCCGCCATGGCCATGTCCCAGCAGCAGGTCTCGCCTTCGGCGGTCATGAACTACATCTCTAAGCTGAACGATTCTGATCCAGACTTTCGATTCATGTCCCTCAATGATCTGCTTCAGACTTTAGAAAAATCAAAGTCCGACTTCCTGCACCATGACTTCAACGTCGGTGCGAGAGCTGCAGAGGGCATAATTCAGGCGTTGGACGATCAAAACGGTGAAGTTCAGAACCTTGCAATCAAGTGGTGAGCAACCCACGGCCTCTATTAGCCATTGAAAACCTTACTGACGCCCCGGATTTAGCTTGGGTCCGCTTGTCGTTCGCATTCATCCCGCCGCCGTCTCGCCAATGATCCAGAAGCTCTCAGAGTTGAAGCTCAAGAACTCGGTCGACACGGCTGTTCCGTCTCTAGCACTGCGGACAGTCATCACAGCCTTACCGCGCCCAACACCTGGCATCGCACCAACCAAAGACGTCGAAGCAGCCTACAAAGATATCAGCCGCGTACTCATCCCTCGTCTTGTTGGCCCTGGCCCCAAGACCAAGGTTCCGAAGACCAATGTCGCGCTCCCCCCTGTTCCAGAGGGAATGCTCCAGAACGAGAACGATCTAAATGCCGAATCAGTGGATGTTCTTATCGAAGTTGTACGGTGCTTCGGACCTATGCTGGATTCTGACGAGGTTGAGTCTATGCACGAAGTTGTCTTCAAGGTACTGCAAAGTGAGAAGGGATCCTCTGTCGTAAAGAAGCGAGCCGTGGTGGCCATATCGATGCTCGCTGTATATCTCTCGAACGAGCATCTCTCCAGTGTCGTCAACCAGCTCAACTCCGCCCTTCAAGGAAGCAGCTCGAGTCCGGTGACGCGTCGTCTTTACATCTCGATTCTTGGCAGCATGGCTAGATCGATCCCGTCAGGTTTTGGCCCTCATATTTCTACCGCTATGCCTTCTATTCTCTCAGCGTTGTCCGAAGAGGAACTGGAACATCACATGGAGCAACTAAGCGACGGCGACGACTTGGGTCAAGACTTCAACGACGTTCGGGAAGCAGCCTTGGTGTCCTTGGAGGCATTCCTAACCTCTTGCCCCCGAGAGTCGAGTCAGTTCACAGAGGACACGATCGCCGCCTCCCTTCGATATCTCAAGTACGATCCGAATTATGCCGTGGATGATGATGAGGAGGACGAGGAGATGGACGAAGACGACGACGACGAAGACGAAGAGGACTTCGACGCCGACGATGGTCTAGACGATGATGACGACGACGATGCGAGCTGGAAAGTTCGACGATGTGCTGCCAAAGCACTCTATACTTTTATTGCGACGCGAGGCAGTGGTGATCTTCTGGAAAATGGAGTGCTTTACGAAAAGACAGCTCCTCCACTTATTAAGAGGATCGAAGAGAGGGAGGAAAATGTAAGACTCGAAGTCATCTCTACGCTATCGCTACTAGTACGCAAGACTGGCGAAGGTCTGCGTCCCATCGACTCAACACTGGGAGATCTTGAGCCCGATATCATCAGCCAAGCCCCCATTAGCCGGAAGAGGAGGCGGCAGAGTAGTGCTGCTGCTGCTCCACAACAACTCGCAGTCCAGGCACTGGCTTCACCAGAGGAGAAGGTTCCCCAGAGCGGCCCCCGAGCTGACCTAGCCCGACTGACCCCTGCAATCATTAAGGCTTCATTGAAGCAATTGAAGGGCAAATCAGTCCCTACAAAACAGGCTATAATAAATCTTCTTGATGACATCGTTCTGACGCAACGGGGCGGGCTCTCTGAGTTCTTCCCCGATATAATCGGCTCGATCACCGAAGCCATCAAGTCTGCTGCGTCAGGAGTTGGTTCAACATCGTTAGGTGGTACAGGTGCTGCCGCTTCCGCTACGCCAAGCACCTTGCGCGTCGCTGCCCTCCGTCTATCGAGCGATATTCTACGAACGCATTCTTCGTCGAATCTAGATCCCTACTTGACCAAGATTTCGTCTACAGCAGCTGAGGCTGTACATGATCGTTACTACAAGATTTCAAGCGAAGCGGTCAAGACTGTAGAGGAGTTGGTCAAGACAATGACCCCCCCTCGGTCTATAAATTCTGGAGACAAGTTCAAGGCGGAGTTGCAGAAGCTTTATGAAGTCATCATGGATCGAGCATCAGCCAATGATGCAGACGTCGAGGTTCGCCAACGCGCGATTCATGCTCTAGGTGTCCTCCTTTCTCGTACATCCGGACCGCACGGGACATCTCTTTTGCCTGCGGACAAGCGTTTTGCCGCACTGAACACGCTCCAGGAAAGACTAAAGAATGAGACAACTCGACGGGCTGCTGTACGCGCAGTCGATAACGTGGCTGCCTTTGCTCAGGCACCTGATCAGCTTCAGAAGGCTTGGGTACAAAGTGTTGCTCTGGAGCTCTCGGCTCAGCTGCGCAAGGCCAACCGTGCACTAAGGGGATCTAGCGTGGTGGCTCTTAAACACCTGATTGCCTCCCCCGCTGCAGGATCCAAACTCGAGCGGCCGACTGTTGAAGGAGTGATTTCTGCCCTTATGCCTGTTGTTACGAACGCTGACACACATCTGCTTGGGCATGCTCTCATCATATTGGCCAGCCTGGTGCCTGAGCATTCAGAACTCGTGACGGCAGATGAGATGAACAATGCTCTCTGTGAGCTTCTCAAGACTCATTCAGCTGCTATTGTTCTGGACCAGCTACTATTGCTAGTGGGCAACATTGGCCAGAGCGGATCAGGCGAGTCCCTAATGCACGGGCTTCTCCGGAAGGTTAGTATCTCTGGAGACCCCTCAGTTGTCGGGAAAATGATAGGAACACTACTCGTTTCTGGGGGCACATCAGCTGGCGTATCTCTGGAGAGTTTCGTTGAGGAGCTGCAGCATAGCGCTGAAAGCGGCGACGAGGCCCGCGTAAGCCTTGCTTTGGCTGTGCTGGGAGAGGCAGGCAAGAAGCTGGGAGCGAAATCACCTCTTATGCCAGAATTGTTCCTGTCACAATTCCATGCAGAGCCTGATAATGTCTCCTTGGCGGCTGCGATAGCCCTTGGTCGGGCAGGTTCTGGTAACGTTTCCAAATTCCTACCCATCATCCTTGAAAAGATGAATGAGGGCGGCAACACCCAGTACCTCCTGATTCAGTCGGTCAAGGAGGTACTAGAGTCAATCACACCCGAATTCTCTGAGCTTGCAAGCTATGGGCCTGCCATTTGGAAACAGCTTCTAGCGGCAGCTGATGTGGCCGACAACAAGGTGGTATGCGCCGAATGCGTTGGTCGTCTGGTTATTTTGGATCCCAAGACATTCATGCCTCGACTACAGGTAAGATTCATAATTCACTCAGTATTCATAACAATAGTTTTGACAAATATAGGAATTGCTCGAGGCGGAATCGTCTGGCGTCCGCGGTGTGGCCGTGCAGGCTGTGCGCTACACTCTTCCCGAAAGCGATGAGGCTTTCGATGCAATGCTGCAGACGATGCTGGTGGATATGCTTCTGACGGTGCTGCAAGACAATGATATAGAGATTCGTCGTCTCGCCATGACGACTCTGAATTCAGCTGCCCACAACAAACCCACGTTGATTCATCCGCGCCTCGGCGACCTCGTGCCCTATGTTCTCAAAGAGTCTGTGATCAAGCCCGAGCTTATCCGCGAGGTCCAGATGGGCCCATTCAAACACCAGGTGGATGATGGCCTCGAAGCACGTAAGGTAAGTAGCGTACCCTCCTAACCGTTGGCAGTTCCACTGGGACGAGACAGTACTGACGATGAACAGAGCGCGTACGAGACCCTTTATGCCCTGATGGAGACGGCATTTGGGCGGATCAGCAACATTCAATTCTATGATCGGGTCATCGCTGGCTTGAAGGACGACAATGACATTCGACAGCTTTGCAACATCATGATTACAAAGTTAATTTCCATCGATCCGGATGAGACAGCCCGTCGCTTGGACTCGATCGCTGAGGCTTACCGCACCGTTCTTTCCGTGAAACTAAAGGACAGTGCAGTGAAGCAGGAGTTTGAGAAGCAGGAGGAAGGCAACAAGAGTGTACTAAGGGTCACACTCTTATTGGGCGACAAGATGAAGGCCATGACAGGCAATGCCAGTGCAGCTAGTACTAGTACCGGGGCTGCTGGCACCTGGGCTTCGTACTGGGAATGGGTGAATAAGGACCTTGAGAAGCAGCTCAAGGCGCTTAAAGAGGAGAACCGGGAGTTGCATATGAGGATGGTATAAGCCGAATTGGAAGCCTTGCATTTGTGTGGCCAGTACGTAAAAGTAGAAACGAAGGATGAATGTAAGAAAAACAAGTTAGCTACATGAAGCTACTGCATATTGACTTGACCAGTAGGTCTCGTTTGGGAACCAGTAGGGCAGTGCTTTGGTCCGAACAGGTATCGCCTGTTGGTCAAGAGAGTATTGCGATTTGCCATTTGCACGACTATCGGAGTAGACGTGCACGAAGGTATTGGGGGAGGAGAAGAGGCGGTTCGTTAATCTGGCTGAATTGATGTAGAACGATTAGTTGTCCCTTTCGTGTACTAAAGAAATAGCTCACTAATGCTATTCCGAGGAGTGTTGTAAGTCTGAGTCGTGATTCCTATGAGATTATAAGCAACCCCCTTGGGTGAACAAAGATTCAGCTCGATATTCTAAAACTTCGAATTAGTCGCCAGTCTCGTTGCCACTTACCTTGAGTAACATATTTACAGTCTACTCCAAGTTAGCAATCTATTGTAACATTATACATCACGTGGGACGCCATCAGAGTGAGTACATCTATTACGCTACAGCAAAGCCCCCCCTTTTTCCATTCGGGCTTTATGCATCGCTGCACTGGAATGAGTATGCCAACGGCCAGTCGTATATACCAAGAAAAGAGAAAACAAGAAGAAAAAGAAAAAGAAAGTCTTAGACACCATTTCACATGCACGTATATTTTAATCACCGCCGCCGCCGCCGCCGCCGTTGCCACCAGTCCCGCCGGTAGCACCACCGCTGCCGCCTCCGTCTCCGCCAGCAGCACCGTCAACGGCATCGCCGCCGGCACCGACGACATCACCGGCCGCCTGCCATCTCTTGTTCGTCTTCTCGTCATCAGGCGTGTCGACGCTAGAGCTGCTAGCAACGGTGCCCGTCTCGGCCTCGCCGGCAGCACCGTCATCGGGGGCATCGACGCGGGCGCCAAAGTTCATGTGACCCTCGCCGCGACGTGTGGGAGGGATGAAAATGTCGTACCATCGTGGAACGAGGAAGCCGCCGGCAATGATGATGAGGGCGATGTGACCGACGCCGAAACCTAAAACGTGGAGAGGGTCCTGGCGGAGCTCGTAGAAGGCGCCGTAGCAGAAGCTGTAGATGATGGCGAGGGCGGGAGCGGCGATGTAGCGAAGGAGAGGAGACCAGAAGGCTGGGATCTTCCAGTTCTTGCCCTGGCCGACAATCTGGTTCAGGTCGCGACGGAGCTGGTTGCCCTATCAGATCATGTTGGTTAGCTTACCAAAACTCCACAGAGAATAGAGGCTACGGGGGAGACGTACAGAGTAGAAGGCATTGTACCAGAAGGCGGAAAGGTACTTGTTTTTGCCGAAAAAGCCGGTGGCAGGGGTATCAGGGGTGCGGGCGAGAATTGTGGAAGAAATGGTGCCAACGATGTAGAGACCAAAGCCAACGCCAGCACCGTACTCGGCACGGGTGCACTGCGCGACAATGGTGCCAATGACCTGACCTCCGAAGTAACCAAAGTTGTAGAGCATCCAGGAGAGGCGACCAACTTGAGCCTGGACATCCTTGTTGCGGTAAACAACGGTGGCAGACACGCACTCGGTCCAGACGACGAAGACGAGAGCAACATCGTTGGTCCAACGATCGATACCGGTGAGAAGGTAGTAGCCGAATTGGGTGCAGTAAGGTAGCGAGAGGAGGAAGGAGATGACGACGCAGCTGGTGACGACCAGGGTACGGTTCCACTTTGGCTGAGCATCCATGATGAGAGTGACGACGGCGTCAAGCATGGCAAAGGCGGACGAGTAACCGAGCGTCATGAGAGTAAAGAAGAGCATGACGGCCCAGAAGTTGGAAGCAGGCATGGAGACGACGGCCTCGGGAAGGGTGAGGAAACCGACGGTGAAGCCACCGATACGCTCAGATGTGCTAGGGTCCATGTTGAGGAAGCCGACGACACCAAAGATGGCAAAGGAAGCAATGTTCTCAAACAGGACGTTGCTGGAGACGACGAGCAGCGAGTCAACGACGGCGTTTGAGTGCTTCTTGTTGTAACTGGCATAAGAGGTGAAGTAACCGAAGCCAACGCCGGTAGAGAAGAAGACCTGACCGCACGCCGTCTGCCAGATGGAGCCCTTGGCCAGCTCACTTCCACGCCAGGTGGCCCACACCAGCTTGATACCACGACCGGCGTTCTCGAGCGAGCAAGCACGGCCGATGAGGACAACGGTGATGACGACGGGGAGGCCCATGGTGAAGTAGACGACACGGCCGGTCAAGCCAGTACCCTTGAAGATGGAGATGAAGACGAGGAACCAGGTGAAGATGGTCCAGCCGACCGTCTCGGGGAGGAGCTTGACGCCGTTGTACTCGAGCCAGAAGTCGCCCTGGGTGGGCTCGGGGTTCACGGATACGACCTTGTTGTAGTACTCCTGAGGTTGGCCGGCCCAGGGCAAGGGGCTCTGGAAGGAGCTGCGGAAGTAGATCATGATCCAGGCGAGGTTGGCGACAAAGTACGGCCCTACGACGAAGCCGACGTAGAGCATGGCGAGGCCGGCGCCCTTGAGGCGGTGGTTCATGGAGTTGTAGGCGACGACGGCGCCGCCGCGGTAGGCGTTTCCGATGGAGATTTCGAGGACGAGGACGGGGATGGCGATGAGGAAGACGCACATGAGGTAAGGGATGAACCACTGCAGGCCGTGGTTGTTGTACAGCTGGGATGGATAACGCAGCAGGTTACCCATACCGGCGCAACCACCCATGGCCGCCAGGACGAAGGCCGTTCGCGAGGGCCATTGGTCGCGACCATCCACAGCCTTGTTGGGAGGCGGCGCGAACCAGCCCCCGACCTTTTTCAAGATGTCCATACCTTTGCTAGCCATATTGATGGAGATACTGAAGAGAGGAATAAAGACTCGCTATGCGGGAAAGTAGGTGAACCGACCCGTGAGGGACGGTGGTGGTGGGTTGTGAGTCGTGGGGTGAGAATTATTCGGTCGACCGCGCGGGAGGAAGGCACGGTGACGACGGGAACGGCGACGGAGGGGGTCGTCAGCCGGAGGAGAGACAGAGCTGTTTCACTCTGTGAACCACCACCTCATGGAAAGTCTCAGATTGACTTGGCTGAGAGACAAGTTCCAGTGGGTGAGAGGAGGAGAGGAGGAGGAGGAGAGGGGGGGTGGGGGGTATCACTACTTTTTGTCTCGGAACGGATTTGAGATGAAAAGGAAAGAAGGAAGAAGTAAAAAAAAAAAAAAGGGAAGGAAAGAAGAGATGAAATTCGGAAGGAAGGAGAGGATGGGGAGAGGGAGAGAGAGAGAAGGAGCAAGGGAGGAAGGCAGAGGAAGAAGTAGAAGAAGGTCGATCGCAAAACTACTAACTTGCGGCGCAAGTCATGCAGGCTACAGCTCTTTTTATTATCGATTGCCTACTTGTAGCTGAAACATAACTGGCACTTTGTTTAAATCGAGGTAAAAAAAAAAATGGCAGTACGGACCCTCACTACGACGTATGAATATTACTTCGGTATTACTTCGACCATGCTTGTGTTTTCTCGTAGGAAGAACGATGCGTCCCATTGTATTACGGAGCCACGCGTTACTATCATTAGAAGTGAAGTTTTACTTGTACATTACAACTACAGCTTTTTACTACTATTATGTATGTACAGGTTTATACATGGAAAACCAGGTTGAGGCAAACAAATTACGGAGTACCAAGAGGAAAGAAAAACACGCCGACTATCGATATCGCCAGGGACCACCCCTGGTAAGATCCCAGTAGCAGAGCAGGTCGTCATCAAGAGAAAGGGCCCTCTGGTTCGTCGATAAGAGAGGTCAAAGACGCGGCTAGTCCGATGTAACAGAATACAATTCGACGAGCACATCTAGGCGACCACAGTAGCACAGCTGGGAAATCACCATTGCATCCCGTACAAGCCTTGTAGGGGCAAAAATCCCATAATGATGCAAGAGCAGGGGGATGTTAGTTAGGAGCAACCAACCCATGTGCCAACCCGCCCACCCAACGCCATTCTCGGAGAATCCTCACTCCACAGCTGGGCGCGCTCGGCGGACCGTCCTTCTGTGGGCTTTTTTCGTTGGCGTGGGGAGTAGTTGAACATGTGCATGTGTGTGTGTGTGTGTGTGACACAGGAGAGTGAGTGAGATAAGGCAAGGCCGTTGAAATAAAGGAGTTATGTTGGCGTTGTGCGTATGTACTGTTGGAAATATGGAAAACATATAAAAGGACCTTGTCTTGTCTACACTGTGTAGACAAAAACTCGAAAAGCTGAACGTCGGTCCCACACACACGCACACACAAACACACACACGCTCTCTCTCTCTCTCCGAATGAATAAGAAACGTATGGAGTACTTTGGTCGAATTCAGGCTTGTTGCTACAGATTCGCCGAGGCACGACTTGGACACTGTCTTATTCTTCGTTATCGTTTATCGACTCGCTCTTGCTGACCCGTTCTGTATATCTAATTTTCAACGGAGTACCGAGTAACGAGGTAGCAAACAAGGTTTCAGCCGGCTTCAGGAACAAGACACAAGCTTAAAAACTCTCTTTTTTTTTCCCTGCCTCGCCTAAATCACTTCTCACCAGACTTGCCGCCATTCCTCTTTTCATACTTTTTTGTCAAAAAATTTAAATAAAGATGTGAAAAAAGAGAGACGAAAAGACTGAATGATCTCGGCGCGTCGGCGCGATCTCTAATTCCAGCATCTCTAGCAGAGCCTCTTGGTCAAGGCGATGCCGCCCAGCCTTGGGGAACCGACTCAACTCCACTCCGCACACACACCATTGCCGACATCATCATGCAGAAACGGGGTTTAACCAGTCAGGCCTTGGCGGGGGGGACCATGTCTAAGTCCGTGCGACAAACGGCTCCATAACTCAGTAATTTACCGCAATTCGAAAACGCGTCGACTTTCACGGACAGCCTCGTTTGCCACCACTTCTCGGTTTCTGAGCAGATAAACGTTTCGCTGGCTCTTCTTTTCCCTAGACTGGACGTTTTTTGACGACGCCAACGTGCTGGAAACGTCCTCCCCTTTCACGACTATCCCTCGGCGCTGGATCGTGGCTACATGTAGAGATGCGACTCGATGTATTTACGTGTAAAAACGAGCGATTGAGCGATGATCCGAAGTTGCAGAAAGACAAATATCAAAAGTACGTACTTACACATCTCTCTCTCTCTCTCTTTTTCTCTCTCTCTCGGCCTACGTACACACCGTTCCCGTCCGAGACGAGACCGAGACCACATCGCCCGTTTATGCGGTAAAAAACGGCTGCCTAGTTGAAAGACTGAAGGGGGGAAGCCGGCGTCCGCGATAACAGCTTGGGGCCAGGAGAGAGAAAGGGGATGCGGATGCTTGAACCCCCCCCACACACTTGCAGCTAGGACCGCCGCCTTGGCAATCGTCATAATGGGTGACTCCGTTCTCGACATCTCGACATCTCTTGCTACATTGTGAATATTCTATTCGTCGATGGAAAAAGAAGAAAATCAAAACATTTGAAGACCGACTGTCCGTCGGACCATCGGGGGTGATGCACGGGTGAAATGGATATGGAGCCTCGTCTCGAGGCCCCAAAAAATTAACTTTAAAACAATCTTATTCTTTGAAAAGGTTGTGTTTGGCCCAGGCTGACCCTTTTTTCGATTGTGATAGGGCGAGCGGGCGGATTGCGCCATACTATCCTTACATGGTGCACCACCACTACATGTACAAGTAGGGAAGTCGTGGTGGTGTAAGAATAACTCGAGCAACCTTGGACCGATTTTGACAAATTTCCCGTGGATTAAGGGTGGGTTGTCGCGTGTTCTTTCAGCTTTATCGTTTCTTTTTTTGACGGCGGGCGCAGACGAGGCAAGCAATGCTTTTCAGCCCGTCGACTTATTTGTCCATATGATGCGTGCGTGCGTGCGTGCATGCATGCGACATGACACGAGGAGCGGTAGGAATCCAGGCCTTGTCCGGATGTGATACCACTATTGCCACTACTGCTACTACTGCTTATTACGACGTGGATGCAATATTTGTCTTTTGAGAAACGAAATCGCAGGATCGGATATCCGGGCGGCCATCGTGGCCAGTAGTGGCAAATATTCCTGCAACCACCGCATTCCCTCAATCCGTGTTCCCTCTTTTAACTCGGGCATGTACATACTGCCATGCAAAAAAAGAGGCAGCTATTAAAAATGTTTCTTGTCAAAAAATCATCCATCAAAAGATTTACCCATGTTGTTGCCCGGCGTAAGATCCTTAAATACCAGAAACTCGGGACATGGGGGCGATGCAACCAAGTGATTTAATGAACAACGGTCTCACCAACGAGCATATCCTGCTCTTCCCTCGCCTTCTCAAAACGAGCTGCATCTACTCATTTCTACGCCCCTCCTTGATCACGCTTTACAGCAAACCCCTCACACTTCAATATAGCAGCACGTGTAATGATTTCCATTTTTGGACAGAAACGCGCATGTCTTTGATACCGTTTATTCTCGTCACAATTCCATCCCATCTTCCACCCATACACCTCTCCCAGACAAGAACAACGCCCTAACCCAGCAGTCGCGCAAAAAGGGGGAATCTCTTTCTAACAGGAAAAAGAAGAAGAAAAGACACAGAAACGTCGCGCAAAAGTTAACAATGAAAAACCCAATAACCCATGTTTCCCTTTCTTCCAGTAATGACAGGCTCCGCGCAATAATAAGAAATAATACGTAACCCATACTATGTACGCATGCTAAATGTAATGATACAGAATATCTCGTAACAAACAATAGGTGAGTAGCTTTTACAAAGCCGTGCCCGGTGGGCTATCGTGGTGTTGCACTTGGTATGTATGTTGATACGACTGTGGCTGCTGATAAGGCTGCTGCTGACGATGCGCCATCTTGTCTTTGTGACGGACGCGCTGTTGTCGAGGTGGCGGGTCCTCATTCTCGTATATGGGAGCATCCCGTGTTCGGGGCTCGACGTGGTTACGATAGTGGTCTGCGTTACCAGTCCAGGCCTCGCTTCGTCGGTTGTCTGGAGCTTGCGGGTAACCATGCATCGTCTGCTGCTCAAACTCCCTCTGCGAGTGTTGCTGTCGAGGCTCTGGCTCTGTTGGTTTCGGTATCGCGGGCTCGACGTCGACCATCTCCACATCATCAACATCCTTCTTCCCATGCCGCCTACTCCTCTTAGCTACGGCATCTCTCTCCACGCGCTGCATGAGGTCCTGGTCCGTAGGCCAGTAGACGCGACGTATAGCCTGGACCACCAGCTCCATGACAGTGAGGGCCGCCAGTTCAAGCAGAACAAGAACCCACCAGAACAGTTGACGACCAAATTGGTGAACAAAGCCATCGCGAGTGGGGTAAGGGCTGACCTGTAAAGGGTACATCTCTGACAAGATGATGCACCAGAGGAACCACCCTGCGAACGAGAGCCCGAAGCCGGCAAAGATGACAACGTTCTTGTGATGAGTTTCCAGAATGCTGCTAAAAGTTAGCAAAAGAGAAACAGGTTCAACCATGCGGTGAAGAAAAAAGATTACTCACAGAAGCTTAATGTTGATCCAGACTGCGGCGACGGTAAAGGCGGCAACACCCATGGCATAAAGGTTGTTGTCCGAGTCGAACTGCGTGTATGAGTAGCAGAGCCAGGTGAAGTAGTAAATGATGCAACTCCCCGCTGTCGCCATGATGGACCAGCCAAGGTATTGCATATAGTTGATACCCTGGTTCTTCTGGCCGTACGTGTACAGCTCGGGGACGAGAAGCAGCGTCTCCGACATGAGATCCTTGTCGAAGATGCCCAATAGGATGACCGGCAAGGATGTGAAGAGGACGTTGAAAACTGCAATAGACCATGATTCGTACAGGGAGGTGCCGGTATAACCGTTGTATGGCTGGAAATGAGCCTGGGTGATGTAAAACAGAATCTCCTTCCAGAACGTGGCCAGAACATATCTGCCAGTCCGCATGTAGTTCCATCGGCCGTGGACGAACAGGAGCTTCTGCAAGAAGCGGAACTGAGCAATAGAATAGTCCGAGATTCTCGCCGCTTGCAGACCCTCACGTCCCGACACACCCACACCGACGTGCGCCTCCTGAATCATTCCAATGTCGTTGGCACCATCGCCAATGGCAAGCGTCATGCTCTCAGGGACATGACGCCTGATTGTCTTGACGAGATTTGCCTTTTGCGATGGGGAGGCACGACAGCAGATGACCGAGTCAACAACGATGACGAGATCATAAAACAGCGAAGTCAAGGTATCATCAGCTTCGATGTAGGCCAATGTTCCTCCGTCAACTACGAGCACGCTGTGTGGCAGCATGCCTTTCATCACCTCATTAAGAGTAGAGTTCATGGTTTCGCCCACGTTGCCCAGCGTCGAGTCAAGGGTGAAGATTTCCGAGAAAGGCTTGCAGACGCGCGCAGAGTGTCCAATTTCTATGGCTGTCTCACGCTTATCACCCGTCAGCATCCAGACTTTGATATCCGCGCGGCGCAGCTTGTCAATGGTCTCTGGAACGCCGTCCTGCAGTTTATCCTCAATGGCAGTGGCACCAGCAAGCTCAAAGTTCTGCTCAATCAGCTCACCGGCCTCCTCAATCAGTTTCTGCCGATCCACGAGACTCGTCTCTGCCTCGCGATAGATCTCCTTCCACCTGGCGTATTCTTCCTCGTCAAGAAAACGGTAGCCATACAGCAGGGTTCGTAGGCCTTCAGAAGCAAAGTCATCAGTGTGCTGGAAACAACTCTTGAAGATGGCAGCATCATCTGTGGCAGCTGAGCTATTAATCATCTCATCAATGGTGCCAGACCAGCCGGCATTCACATGCCTCGGCGCTGGAAAGTCTTCCCTCTCGCGCCTCTGTGCCCAAGAGTCCATGCCTTCACTTGCCATTCTCTGCAAATCCGCTGAGTGGCGCATGCCGAGGCTGTTTCGAGGAGACATGTCGCCGTGGATGCTTTGCCTCTGGCGCGCATACCCCTGCTCAGTGGTCCTGCGAATGCTGGCACGTCTGCCAATGTCGTTGGCAGTCTGCTCGGCAAGGTCATTGAGGCGTAAACTGTCACGAATGACATTGTCGGCGCCTTTGCAGAAGACACAGATACGGCCGTCAGGCATACGAATGATGATGGACATCCTCTTCCTCTTGCTGCTAAATTCGATGACGTCTAAAACTTGGTACTGTTCACGTTGCACACGACCATCGCCCTTGGTCTGCAGTGTGAGGGTCTGGATCGAGCGGTCGATGAGGAGAAAGCCCAGGTCACGAGCTGCCTCGACAAGCGCAAGTTCGTCGGGCGATGCTGCCTGGAAGTCGATCTCACCCTTGCTGTTTGTCTCTGGCAAGCATGTGTGGCAGAGGGCAATGCATAGCAAGAACCACTTGGCACGACGACCAAAGCTAGAGTCGGGATGACGCTGAATATAGTCGAGCAAGTCCTCCGTCTTCATTTCAGGCAACTCGTTCGGTCGGACAGAAGACCTCCATTGCGAGACTGAACCAGTCGAGGTCATCCGCTTCGGGTCAGGCCGCTTGGGCTTCTGCTCTTCTACTGCATCTTCCTGCAGAACACCCCTGAATGCCTCGGCATTGGTGTCGATGGGTTTAGCAGCAAGCCAATTGGGCAAAGGCACGGACAAGAGGTCAATCCACCGAAAGCCACGGTCCTCTGCGTGCTCAGTAGCAGCAATCTTTTCGTTCTCGACATTGGCGTCCCTCATCATATCCATATCGTGTAAGCAGGCTACACCGGCGACACTCAGCTTGCGGAAGCGCATGAGGTTCTCCGTCAAGGTACCCGTCTTGTCCGAGAAGACATAGCCCACCTGGCCCAAGTTCTCCACTATCGTCATGGTGTTGGCCACGGCGGGCGTGTCTGAGACAGGATCATACATCTCTGGGTCCTGCATTAGGATGAGCTGCCCAATCTTGACAATCTCCAAGCTGACGTACAACGACAACGGAATAAGGGTATTAAACATGATTACGTAGCCAAAGAAGATTTCAACAAAGGGGACGGAGGCGCTGTACAGACCCGGCCGTACCAGGTAGAATGAATCAGCCTCTGTGGGATCCTTCCAGAGATAGTACCCAACAGTTAAGCCAGCGGCGATGAGACATACTCCAACAATCTGGAACATAATCATGCCGTTCATGCGGGACTGCATAGCAGGCTTTTTGGTCCGAGCGTTTTTGGTGGCGTTCATGCGAATCTTGCACTCCTCACCCGAGTTGATAACGAGGCCAATCATCTCGCGCGTGTTTCTCAGAGTCGAGCCGCGGTAAACGACGTTGTTGAGGGTCAGGGGCATCCTCTCACCATCAACTACGGCGCGTCCATTATAGCTGTACAAGTCGATGTTGGGATCCTCAGACACCACAGTGGCTTGCGTGCTGCAAAGCCCCTGCATAGTACTGCACCGCTCGGTAAAGAGTGCAGAAGCTTGCTTACTCTTGAGGTTCGTCTCGCCGTCGAGGGCCATGGTGTCGATATAGGCAATACCGTTCGGTCCGGTGGCATGCAAAATGGCCATATCAGCAGGCACGGCCTCGTCGCGACGCAGACGAATGATATCGCCAACCTGGATATGCTGCCACCGGATAGGAATCCAGTCCCCATCCCGAACCTCCTTGGGAACAATCTTTTTCGCAGCATCAATCTCCAACTCCCTGGGCGTCTTTGTTCGAGAATGGCCCTTGCCTTTGGCAACCTTGCCATCGCTGTACCGCCCCGGTCGATTCGAGGGAGCCTGCCTCACACCCCGGGCTAGAACCCACGCCAAACTGCGATTCTCCCCCTTGTCAAGTCTATATCGTCGCCAATCATCGAAGCCCTCTTTTGCCATACTAAAGCTGACGAACAGGGCGAGCGGTGCGATTGTCGTCCACCGGCCGACAGTACTGAGACCAGGAATCATCTGCAGAATGGCAATAATCAGGAAGTAGAAGTTACCTAACTTGCTGAACTGGAAAATGAGCTGTTTAGGTAGAAAGGTGAAGATGGTGTATCGGTTCGACCGAATAAAGTTGCTAATGTACGGTTTCCCGCTACGTTCGTCGACGAGGCCCTTGGAGCCAACGTTTATCGGGTTGAGAGGGACATGGCGTCCATCCTCCGAAGGCGGCAGAGGCTTTTGACGCAAGATGGTCTGTATGATGACAATCTGGTAGAACCAGGTCAAGCGGTCCATCAAGCGATCTTTCCACGTAACCCGAGCAATCGGCTTCTTCTTCTGCTTCTTTCCCTTCCTCCCCTTTGCCCTCGCCATAAAGTCCTTGAGCGTTCTCTTGTATGCCGCATCATCCCTCAGATCCGTATTTCTTTTGGTGAGCCCGGGCATGGTCGATTGGCTCGACGGGCTGTTCTGGCCCATTGTGTCCCGCGCCGGCATGGACCGCAAACCGTCTTCCTCACCCGTCCCCGTGCGCAACGGCGGCAGAGAGTGGGCGTCGTGAGTCGACCCTCCAGATTGTCTCAGAATATTTTCCTGAGACTCCCCGCGGGAAGCGTATTCGCCGTAGGGCCTGCGGCCGTGATCGTGTCTTGACTGCTCCGGTTGGAAATATGCGTCCGGATCGCCGTCGTTCTCGTAGTCGTAGTTCTGGCCGTAAGGATAGCGCGAGTTAATCCTACTAGATCCTCCGTCACCGTGGCGATGTGCCATTCTCGTTTGTCGCAGGCAGCATCAGGCCTTTTTGTGTGAATTCAAAATATCCAATCAGCTCCTCCTCTTTCTTTGTCTCCTTTCTTTCCTCCGCAAAAGTCGCGGAACAACGGAATGGCGAAGCTGCACGTATTAAGGCAGTGCGCAGACTGAGAGTGAGATATCGGATGGGATCGTCGCTGATCGGGGTTTACATGCACCCGTAAAACCCGGGCATCCAAGGCACTATGGAAATTTGGACTGATCTTCCCCAGACTGACGTGCTACTATGTACCTAGTTCAAGATGAACCGGGGGGTTGGTTGGTTTTGTTTTTTGTGGTATGTGCACGGAAAGTGAAGTACAAGTAGGTACAAGAATAAGTAAATACAATAGTGATCTACAGAGTGGAAAAGGAAGATCAAAAACAGAGAGTGAGAGAGAGAGTGTGTGAGAGAGAAAAAAAAGAGGCAGGGGGGAAATAGAAATCCTTCTTGACCTTTGGTGTTTCATCCCGAGTCGGAGATCGGAGGGAACGAGTTGTATGTGGAAGGAAGGCCCAAGGTTGGTTACCTTACCTATGCGCAATTGGCACCGCAGCGCCGAGGGGGCCACGGGGGGTGGGCGTTGGAAGGGTCCTCCTACAAGTATGTACAGGTAGGCGACTCCCCTGGAGAGGGAAGGGTGCGGCCTCCTAGACTAGACTACTCACAGCGCAGTACTCCGTACTCCGTACATAAAAATAACCTTGGAAGAGCCAAGACGACGACTTTAGAGGCGCAGTCGTCCCAGAGCGTCTCACACACACACAACGCTAGAAATTACTCTCACCAGTCTACCTACGAGGGGGCGCATGTCTATACACACAAACATGCTACATAGGTACAACGTACGTGCTACTGGAATCTGCCAACTACGGACTAAGTAGTACCAGTATAAACCCAAGCACTCCTCGGCGACGAGTTCAAGAGGCGCAGTAACCGTGGCCAACGAAGAACAAGTCGTCGTGTCACCAATAGCCTCACCTGTCATCTGCAGACCTATCATCGCATCTACAAGTAACGATTACAACGGAGAAACGGGCATCTGACAACGGGATTCCAGCGGTCGTCGGACAAACATACGCCGTACCTACAACACCTACCATTTATTGTACGCACACACACACGCACGCACGCACGCACGCCCGCATACCCGACACGATGTCGTCCGTGCTGGTCAACCCCGGAAGAAACCCTGTCGCCAATTGGACTCGTAACCAAACAGCGAGCCGATGCTCTCTTGTGGTTCCTAGTTCAAATTCAAAGTCAAATACGAATCCAAATCCAAAATCCAAACCTGATTAAGCAATGCGCTACGAGAAAGTACATTCAATATCCACCCGCCCGCCTCACACCTTTTCAGCATTGGCGCGTCGAGTCGCGGAACTGTCGGCATGATGTGCGATTAAGCTCAGCACCCTTGTTAACAGGGATTAGCCACTAATCAGCATGGCCTTTCTTCGTAATCGTTGATGAGTTTCTTGGTAAATCCGGGACGCTTCAAAGCCGCCATTGCTGACGTTGACAGCATGAAGCATCAGAGGCCTCATCTTCACCATCTTGCTGCATTACCGCAGCCTCCTCACTGCCCACGCTCCGCCTTCTACTGAAGAAACCGGACAGCGATGGACGGTTACATATACTTTTACGTGGGGACGGCATATCACTCCCGAGTCCGCCCATGTCCCCAACTTCATCTACCATCCGAACAACCGGTTCCGGTAATAGATCCTCTATCAATAGGAAGCAGCCGTATCGTTGCCCTACAACACTGGTGAGGTGACGGACAAAGACAACTTACAATGGTTTTTTGTCCTTCATCTCTTGCTGTTGAGCATACGGAGTCATGGCCTTTGAAATGCCGCCATTAGGGTAGTATCAATGTGGTAGGGTGGTCATTGGCTGGGGGCTTCTCCCATCATCAGCCTGCATCTTGTAGCACCATGAGCAAGTCCCCTTCTACAGCCAACTTTACAGGTGGGTAGACGCAGTTGCGGCCTTCTTGATGCCCAGCTCGATGTTCCGCCGTCTGGGGGGAAATAGTTCGCTCGAATGTCGCCCGGCACTATCATCTTGTGTCGAAATCTATCACAACCACGTCGCGCTCATATTACCAATGCTACTTATCCGCGACAAGACCGACTTTTCAAAGGAGTTACAGAGTGTTTAACCATCATGTCAAGCAATGAATCGTGTCTCGAGTCTCGAAACTCGACGGACTGCCTGCTGCGCATGCTTGTCAGGATGATTGAGCATCTCGAGAAACTAGTACTACATGTCTCCGATTCTACCTGGGGTCCCATCGCCTTTGCGTTCACCATATTCATCAGCACGGTTACTGCAGTCATCGCACTAGCAACTGCTCTACAGACCTTTGCTGTTTCATGCCACGGCCATCGCAAGTCTAATCACAAAGCCATCGGAAAATGGTCCACCAAGACAACTAAGAAATGGAGCTGGGAGCACTTCAACAAGCTATCCTATGCGAAAACCCCTAAACTGCGGCTAGACAACATTATCAACTTACTTCATCAGAGGGACTTGCGGCAGAAAGCCAGTAGCAACATCCAGCCAGGCCAACAGCCCAGCAAAAATGCGACAAATGTATTTCAAGAGGACGAGAGCCAACGCCAGGCGATTCCCCTCCGAGTTTGGGGAAGTACAATACAGCTCGCAAGATACCAACCGCCGGAAGCAACCAAACCTAGAGAGAAGAAGCCAACCCTTGCGCAGCGGCTATTCAAGCAGTGTCAAGAACTCCTGTCCTCCCTGACTAGCCAGGCTGGAGGAGACTGTGACAGTCCATCTGGAGGTGAACGAAATACTTGCAGAACCACGGATGCAGTAGCGACTTGGGTGGGCTTTCTGGATCGAATGGGTTTCCATGATCTAGAAAATATCATAGGCGACGCCGACTTGCAAGAGGCTTTAGCGGACTCACTCCCAGAAGACCTGCCCGCCGCGCCAGCCTGTGTAGAGGTTGGCCTTGTTGTCACTGCGGCTGCAGTAGCCGGTATCAGGTCGCTGGACATTGACTCACATTCACGATATCCTCTAATCATCGGCTCTGACTTTCGGTTCGAATTTGCAAAGCATATGGGTCGAGGCTATATGGGTATGTTCTCCAGTTGTGGAAAGCACGATATCCTACTTAGTCAGAAAGCCACAGTCAAGGAACAGCTGGCGCATGCGAACAGCCACGAACATGGACGTGTCTCAGTGGGCAACTTCTTGAAATTACACAAGCAGTTCAACGAGACCTTCTTTGACAAAGTGCACAGCATTATGGATTTTCAAAATCCCCGGATGGGAACAGTCAGTTCCGTCAGCATTACAGAACCCAGACTCATATGGCTGGCTCTTACAAAGCACTCATCATCCCACTGTCGACCCCTACTTCCGCCGTGCCAGTTTGATGCCTGCCTGGGCCGTCTTGACCGACATCATCTTTCATGGCTTCTACTGGCTGACATCCCCAGATTCATTCCGGTCTTGTTTCCTAGTCACCAGGTAGCGAACCTGAGGGTTCTGCAAATGCTGTCGCTGAATAGCAAGTTCTGGTCAATCAGCAGCCAAGAATACCTAGTCAAGTCTGTGCCTAATATATTGGGCCCTTCCCAGCCTGACGGCTGGATCTGGAATATGTCAGGGTTCCCGGCCGAGATCTCCCGAGGCAACGTCGAATATGTGCTATCTTTGCTGCACGGGTACCAAAGGCGAGTGAAGAGCCCCCCAGCAGCTCCCGCGATGCCCATTGCGTATTATGGAGTTCACTCTATGGGCAACAAGGTTCCGCACTCGGCTTATCTTTTCGACCAATGTCTGGACATGCTCCGAGACTATGAAGCCTTCCATTCCTACTTCCATACATTTGATGCTCTCAAGAAGCAGTACTTTAGAACACTCATCTTCTCCAGCTCCATGAGGTGGATCTTTGGTTGAAGGGCAAGCAGCGCAAGTGTCGGACGGTTGCGCTTTACCTGACCACAGTCGCGTTTCTTGATGCAGACAGTGCTATCGCAAAGGCGGAATTTGGCTATCCGTCTCAGAAAGATAATATCACCAAAACCCGCTGGATTGGCATGGAATCGACATTCCCATCCTGTGATGTGATCACACAATGTTTCCCTATGTTACAAACATTGGGCCTCTTTCTGGACAACTTCCCACTACTTGACAGTTCCAAGGAGAACGGGGTCAACGCCGAGGGCCCTCGGGAAGATCAAGACAGCACTTCTGCGCAAAGTGTCCCTGAATGGCACGAGGCTGCGATGAACCAACACCAAACGCAGCTTCGCTATATCCTAGGAAGAGCGTTCAACAGCAGCAACTCCTTCTCAGGGGAGATGGCGCAACTAGCTGCTTTGAGAACAGTCCTGAAATCCCGTTACAACAGCCTTGTAACGGGCGAAAAGGATGAACGCGACCTTGAGGACGTCATTGCCGATGTTCCCGTCTGCAGGTGCATCACGATGTACATGCTCTTCTCCACTGCGCCGGACACGAGTCATCTCCTCAGGTCGGGAGTCTGGCGCGAAGTCGTCCCGATTATGTAGATGCGACTTGAAAACTATGGTCTACACAGGTCTATTTCTCAACCTCCATCCTTCCATCTCAAGTGCTCCAACCCATTTACATGTACAGTCCAAAAGCCCCCCCTGCTGCGGATCCTGCCGTCTCTTTGTTCAAACCCAGTATATTGCGTCGATACCCTGAGCACCACTTGGTTCATGAGGCTCTGAACCTCACATGATGACCAAGGTTCAAAGCGCTGCACGAGCCCTCTTCGAACTCCATCCTACAAACCCATCTGCGCATCCCAAAATACACTCCTGCCGAGGCTTGTTCATTGTTCACCGCGAACACCGCCTTCTGCTTCGTTTCTGCACATGTGTGCTTACTTACACTGCAGGGCTCCGCCACGATGGGTACGCATCGTACCGGCACGGGCGGCTCGCGTCACGCTGGGGGCAGTCGGGGGCCAGTACGGAGTAACCCTATCAGTTTTACACCGCCACTGCAACAACAGGTAGTAGTTGTACGGAGGACTGCTTATGCTATCTCATCACAGGACATCAAAATACGGAGTACAGCAAACCCCGGTGTGAAGTCAACATTGAGTGTTATGAGAGCGTAGCGGATCATGATATCGTTGCCCACGAGGGATTATCAAAGGCTGTCGCAGCTCGTGAAGCCTTCAGCGTCATCGCATAGTATACACACATTTCATGAGACAGAACAAAATGATTTCAACAGCCTTAAGTATGTATTATCGTGGTAGGCTAAAACTACATAGAGACTTTTGCGCGCAAACCCGCTCTCCCATCATAGAAATCCCAGAAATCCCAGACGCCTCGCCAACCAGTCTTCTTGACCAGTTGCGAGCCATCTCCTCCACGTCTCTTGTACAGAGGCATCTTGATTAGACACCTGAAAAAATGCTCAATTAAAATTTCATACAAGAAGATTTCCTTTTAACAGCCTCCTGGGCCAAAAAAAACATTGAGTAACCAGACATTGCGTAGAAAGTTTCAAAGGTGAGATGAAACGACTTGAAACAGAGAATGACAACCGAAGACAAGTCCCATTGCGAGACACATGTGCAAAAAATAGTATTACATCCAGGCAAGAGTGCGATGGTCAGACACCCTTGCCTTGGACAGGCAATAGCCAAGAACTGAGCCAGATCGAAATGTTGAACAAGAAAAACGACTTCGATGCCGACGCGAGAAGCTCAAAATGATTGAAAAGAGAAAGATGAAAAGACCACCTATAAGTCACGTGTTTCTCGATGCCAGGTGTGATAAACCCCAACGCTGAAACATATAAATGGTGTGCGATCGCTGTGCCGGACATGCATGACCGATATCGAAGATGAAGTATCGTCATGCGGACTCGTAAGGACCTAGAACCATTAGCAAGACAAGAGCCTCGCCTTGCCGACTATTCTAGGGAAAATGTGAGGTGAGGTAGATGGCTGAGAAATAGGAGATATCGATAGCCGTTAATAAAAACAAAAAATAAAAATAAATGTCCCATGGTATATGTTACCCACAAACGCCTCCCAAGCCTCAACACGCCTTTAGGACCAACAAAGATAATTTGCTGAATCATCGTGTATGTCCCATGATGAATTGTCCCTGAAAAGTCACTCATTCATATTCATTGCTGAGAATGCCCAGCATCGGGAGAGAGGTCAACGCCATCCACAGTGTCAAACTGTACCAAAGAGTCCATATCTAGCTCAGCTTGCTGATGATGCATTTGACCAGGAGACTGTTGGTGCATGGGCATGTGAATGGTGTGCTTCGAGTACATCTCATTAAGGCTACTGCCATCCTCTGATACGGCGCAGGATCCCGCGTACATGTCTGCTGAGCCTGGGCGACCCATCATGTTCATAGGTGGGGACTGCTCGACGATTGAGGGTTCAGTCGGACTGTGGTAAGGCATTGACGAAGGTGGCATATGACCTTGCTGATTTTCATGCCCGGGCATTGGTGACAGATAGCCTTGGTTGAATGTGCCATTGTAGTTGGACGTCGGGATTGGGCCGTTGTCCTGGGGATGGGGGAAGAATCCCGGGCTGGGTGGAAACTCGGAAGGCGAGGCAGTGGTAGCAGACATGGGATATTGACGCATATCCAGCCCGAATCCAGCCGAAGTATCAATGCGCAGGTTGGCAGCCACCGGATGAGGCTGCTGAGGCATGGGATGGTAGAGGTGGGTAGGGTTGTGAGGTGCCGGTGGGGGAGGCATCTCGCCCGGGGGCTGGATATAGAAGGATGGCATCTGCTGGTTCTGGAACATGGCGAAGTCGACAGGTCCCGGAACGGAGCGACTGCGCTGGCGCTTGTGACCCTGAGGGCGCATACCAGAGTGCATCTGGTTCATGCCCCATTGAGGTGGCTCGCTGAACATGTTCATCTGCGGAGGAGGGAAACTTGGCTGCGAGGATGGGCGAGGCTGGGGAGAAACCGGGGCCGACATGGAAACGGCATGCGGGTCAGGGAACGCATGAGGGTTGTGCATGGTGTGACGGTTCATGAACGCATCCAGAGAAACCAGCTTGGCCAACTGACCGCTGAGGACCTTTGGGTTGCCGCCCAGGTGATGGACCAGGCACTCAGTGGCCTGGCGGTCTTCGGTGAAGTCGCTAACCTGAGTGAATCCAGTCGTGGTGTTGTTCGAAAGATCCATGAAGAAGTGCGGAGGACGGTTGAGCTCGATAACGATGCCGCCAAGCCTGTTCGGATCCCCATCGTTGTTATCCAGAAAAATGTTTTTGACGTATGAGAACGGATATTCGATCTTGTAGCCTGCCTGCTCATTGTGAATATAGTAAGTGATGGTGCCCTTGTCGGGTGAGTAGAAGACAATTAGATCCATGGCATTTTGCCCAACACGGGTCCATTTGCCAATGCTCAGCGAGCGGCAAGTGAGGTGATTGATCAAAACTTTGCCTTGAGCATTGATGTCACCACTCATCATCATGCTGCCATGACCATAGGGGGAAATACCGGGACGGCCAAAGTAGTTGACTCCCAGTCCCTTGCCGGACTCCATAGCCTGCATGGCAAGGTATGCCCGCATAGACTCCGGGATAGAGTCAAAGTCTTCACCGGTTTCCAAGCTCTTCTTGGCCAGATTCTTAATCTTAGCACGCCTATCACGCCGGTTAGTACACTAGATTAAGCCATCAACACGATGATTCCATCATACCTGTTCTGGAACCAGATCTGGACAGAGCGCTCAGTCATGTTGATCTCATCGGCGATTCTTTCACGCACGAGAGCGGTGGGCGTGGGGTTCTTGTTGAACTCCAGCTCCAACGTCGCCAACTGATCCTGAGTCGCTCGTTGACGCTTCTGGTTCTTCTGCTGCTGGGTGAGAGTGCTCTTCCGGCTAGGTCTCTTGACCACGGACGAGGTCTGGTTGTTGATGGACGCGGGTGAAGGAGTCTGCTTGGATGGAGCGGCCGAGCCTGGCGTTGTGACAGTCGCCATGCCCGAGTTGACATCGGATGAAGAGCCAGGCGTGCCAACAAAGTCGTTGGGGATTAAGCCCAAGGGCTGCTCAACCTCGGTGGCCATGTCCATCTGATCCAATCTTCCAATTGAGAGAATAACAATTGGTCGATTGGGTCGATTGATTTTTGAGTATAGATGTATTAAAAGATTGTCGAATGAAGGGACGAATCGTTCGTAATTCGATTGCCGAGACTATATGTAAATCCGGCGTAGTGTTCCCAGTTCTTCTATCGTGTCGTACTAGTATGGAATTGTAGCGAGGCCGTACGTAGTTGTATGTGGCCTACTCAATGCAAGGATAATGGGTCCAAATGTTGTTGGAAAAAATTGTTCAAGGAGTGACGTGCTCTTCCTAGTCCAATATTACGCGGGAGCAAGGATAGAGGTTTGGGTTATTGGAAGCAAGGTACGCGAACGCGGTGAAGCCGGTCGGCAGACGATGGGACGACGGTCGACGAGACGGAGCGAGTTCGGTATATGGCGGTTTAAGGAATGGAATTGGCCCCGGAAGGAGTGACGGGTACCGTGACTAATTTTGTAAAAACTATATCAAGGAGTGACTGAATGAAGCAAATGAAAAGAAGACGCGGGGAAACGAAAGAAGAAGCGGTCACGAAAAAGGATGACGATGAAGATGGGAAAAGAGAGACGGGAAGGGAAGGGGGGAGGGACGAGAAAAGCGGACGAGAGGGGCGGCTGATGGGATGGGATGGGATGGGCAAGCAAAGCAGCTCAGGAACAGGTCCCGTACCTTGGTTAGAAGAGGGCGAAAAAAGCAGACTGAGCCAGTTGCAGGGAACTTGGGGGGACCCGTTCGCTCTGCCCGCCCAAGAGCCCACTCAATGCACCACTCAATGCACCACCAACGACCACGCACAGCGCTGCTCGCTGCTTCTGCTTCAAGCCAGAGCCAGTCGCTGCTTAGGTTCTCTGGTGGCACTGGTCACTGGCAGCCCGGCCACTAAGCTGCGAGGGGTGGCTCCTCCCCTCCCCGGCCCCCAGTAAACTGCGCAAAGTGCGCTGCTGCACGCCAGGAACGCCACGGCAAGTGGTTTAGGTGCCTTTCCTAATCGAGAACCCGCGACTCTCCAGGTGGATCCTTGCCCTGGACCTCACAGTGGTTTCTGCTTGCTTGGCCCTAAATATCCACTGTTTTCCACTGGTCCCTCTTGAGTTGAACCCCTGGACCTCAGAAGGCTCGGCTGACCTCAGAGAAAAGTTCGGTACCTTCCAACCTAGCGGGCACGGAGTACGGAGTACCTGGAGATGCTTCTCCTTCTCCTACAACTAAGAAAAGTTCCACGGGAGTTTACATAACTACTACGTCTGCGGGCGCGGAACGGCTTCAGTAATGCTACCAAGTTCTTTGGTGGTGGCGCTGCCGCCAGTCGCCAGTATTTCCTTCTTCCTACATACAAGTATGTATGCGGCGAGTGCACCACGCGCCTGACCAGCTATGCGACTTTCGAACGAATACCTAACAAAAGACGGCATGATTGTGCATTCATTCCCCTGCAGCCCTCGCAACCCTTCCCCACCATCCAAAACGGGCAGTCATGCCATGTCGCAGCTTGAACGAATCAATATGGTAAGCGTGAAAGATACATAAATGCATACTACTTGATGGGAATCTAACTACTAGAGCCCTACAAGTAGGTACTGCGTACGGAGTAAATCTTGCCTCGGAGAGAACGGATCGGATAACGGAGAGCCTGTTATTGACCAGGTTACTTGTACAGCAAACGACATGCGTAGTGGTATGCGCACCATCACTATCAATCAGCTTGATTATTTTTATCCTCGTTCCTGCATCTCTTCTTTTTCTCTCTTCCCTCCTTCTCACACAAGCTCCCGGCACAGGTAACAAGTCCGCCAAAACTGGTATGTATCCTCACTTGGTGGACAAGGGTGTCTGGTCATGCGTTGCCCTAGCTGGCTGGCGAAAAGGAGGGTTTTTGCCCCCTTCCCCCCCTCCCCTCTACGGAGCAACCCCTTCAACAGCAGCAGAAGCCCGCAAGCCCGCAGGCCGTCTTTGTTTAGAATGGATCTTGAGTTTTGGTGATGACCCAGCGGCGAGCCTTGGGGCTGGGCCGGCCTAGTTTTGGTTGGACTGGTGATCGGGATTCAGGGGTCAGGAGCCGCTTTTTCCTCGCATCCACGTACGGAGTACAGAGCACGAGCAGGGGAAGGGGGGCGCACAGCGCGCTAGGGCAAACACGCACAAGCAGCGGCGTTCCTGTTGCTTTGCCAAGCCTTCTTGATGCAAGGCACCGTATCGTTCCTGACACGAGACGCAGTTCTAGTTCCACCGTGTTTCAACCACGATCTGTACTGTCTGCCTGCGAGGACAGACGAGACACAGCTGGATTCGAGACTCTCCCTGCTAGGTCAATTGTCAGATCGTGCAGTCGATCTTGTCGTAAAGGTTGCATCTTTGCCAGCTCACACCTATTATTGGACGGACGAAAACCCATTTGCCCATCAGCGAGAATAATTGGGGTTCGATCAAGACATAATTTGCAGGCGAGGCATCATCGCCGATGTGAATTGCCCGGAGTACATAAGAAGATGGCTCTTGAAGAAGGAGTGAAAATTGCCATCCAAGTTCTGAAGGAAACAGAAAAGCTACTTACCATCAACGGATGACGTGTTAGCCAACCCTTTCACAGGACAAATCGACAGATCTAGAATTCGCAGCCAGGCCTCGAAAGAAATCAGACATCATACTATCCAGTTGTCACGCCACGTTAACGACATTGGCATACCTCTCCGTACTTGTTCTTCTTTACATGTACGAGCATACAACGACATCTTGCGTACACAGAGGCAAGATCCATTGTCAGAATTCCGTACCTTGTTTTTTTTTTCTCGAATCACCTTTCGAGGGCAACCAAGAGCCGTCCTCTGTGTGATCGACGCATGTCTGTACTCCGTGTACGGAGTGTGGCTGCTCGGCGCTGATTTCAGCCTGCCACACGAGAGGGCTCTAGGCGCACAGTGCGATGACGACAATCCCCTGATATCCTTCGGTAGCCTACCAACTGCCCCTGACCCGGCAAGCAGTGCCTTGCAGCTCTTGGCTTCGAGTCAACACCTCCTCCGGCTTGCTCTCCGTGATCAGCTCAGTCTAACATCGACGCCGGCCGGTCAATGGCAAACCACCTCCACAACACTAGCATCAGGTAAATATATTTTGTCGCTCGTTGAAGACATGGAGAAGGAACCGGACCTACGGAGTTTACATACAACACCACATCGTTCATGTCGTTCATGTCTACATGTAGTGCGTAGTACTACGAACAAGTGATGGTGTCTTCGTGGTCAAAATATCGACAGATGCCTCCAGGTTGTGGGCACCACTTCGGCTGATCAGAGTTCAACCAATATTCCTCGTTGGCAGCTGGTCCAGCTGGGACGGAAACCCCTTCAACAGCCGGTACTCGGTACTCGGTACGACGTCTTCTATCGAACGTATCCCGTACTCCGTACCCAACCTTGTGCGCGCCACCTAACACCACTAATGAATATGACAATGAAGTGGTGTAGGTCTCAACGCATCGAGGCGGCACGCAAAAGAGTCGGCCACGGTTCTGTTCCCATGAGGCAGAGTCGTCGAGACAGAAAGTCAGAAACACTACTTCCTACGTCTGTGGCATGCGGCGTTCAAGCCAAAGGGTTTCAACATTTGAGCCCGTCTGGGAGCACGCGTGTAGTTGTACGTTCCTCCCGGCCAAACATACTACATACATGCTCCGTTATGTAGTATTGTGCACACTCGCGCACACACACATGGACACGCTACTTTGGCGCTGCCGCCGACCAGGAACGGGCCCACAGCGTCGCACACGGATGGCCCCTGAATCAAACCTGATCGGGCGCTGGTGTGCCGTGGATGGCGGAGGCGCATGGATATTTTTAGCTTTCGCTTGTGATGTCGAATATTTCAACAGCCTTAACCCTACTTGCTACAAAGTCTAACGAATTGTTGCCAAACCTCTGTGTACTGCCCCCAAGGCTACGATGAACAGAGATGAGGCGGACAAAGGTGCAATCATTTAAAGCTGACATCTCCAACTTGACTACCCTACGCAGTGATCAAAAAACAACGTGCTGCACCAATGCAAGTCGCACCTTTTTTTGCCCAGAGCCCATCCTGTTTAAGTCAAGGTGGAGGAGCACCGACCAGAGAGTTGTCTCGCCGTATCCGACTTGATTGACCCCTTGCATTCGGTTGCTGTCAGAATCCAACCGAGCGGGGACTTGTCTGACAGCGCCGAGATCTTGTGCTCGTCTTCTGGCAGGGTTCTCCTGGTATCTACTTGTAATCCCCAAAGAAGCCTACCCAACTCGAGCAACATTTACGCTTGGGAGTGCATTCTCGTGACGGTGATGCCACGGAAAGAGCATTATTCTGAAAAGCATGTCTACTTCACGGGACGGCCTGGACATTTACATATAGATGCGGTATCTGGTATTGTATAGTAGCAACGGTGGTCATGATAGCTCCTTCATCACTTCCTCGACCGCTTTAGCAGCCATCCGCCTCCTTTGCTCCTGAGGCATACCATCCCCTGCTTCCTTGACGGCTTGTAGCTTCCTCATCATCTCATCCAATTTGGCGACATCTTGGTCGTCCAAGTCCAGTTTCTCATCCTTGTCTGTTTCCTTATTGCCGACCTCGCCTGCTACTGTGGTATTCATCAGGGTAGCTCCAGAAGCTTCCTCGTCCAGGTCCACTCCTGAGCTCCAGATGGCCTTCTTCAGGCCTTCAAAGTCAGCGCGGTCGAAGCCAAAATCGAGACTCTCGGGATCGAAGGGCTTGTCGCCCTCTTCCTTTTCGTCCTTGTCGCCTTGCGACCCGTCTTGAAAGTCACCAAAGTCTGACAGGACGGAAGAGTCTAGCTGTGCCCAGTCGTTGGCTTCGAGAGCTTCTACGACTCGGGGGATACCCGTCTTTTCTATCGATATTGTCAGCCTTGTTGGGATGAGGAAGTAGGTCAGTCAAGAATGCATGCTCACCTCCAAACTCATTGCGGTCTTGAGCTCTGCCGCCATCGACCAGGTGCACAAACTCGAGCCCGGCCTCGGCGCACATGTCATCACACTCCTCCGTCTGCCCTTGTCCAACGCCGACGGCGAGTCCTACCCCGTCCCATTCCCACCCTCCCAGACCTTGCTTGACGACGTCTCCAATGCAGCGGATCAGCTCCCGGGTCTGCTCGGCACCCGTGCTGGTAGGGACTGGGAAGACCACCACAAGGCCGCCCAGGACACCGAGGACTTCCTTCGCCTCTTCTGATAGGAATGCTGTGCTCCATTCCGAAGGTGTAACGATGAGGTCGATCCAAAGCGGTATTGTTGCTTTATAGTATGAGGTTTTGAGGTTGAGGTCTTGTGTTGAGCCTGCCAAAGGTGACGGCACTGAGCCAGTAAGATCTGGGATTATTAGCCCAGAGTCCTTGGCGTACTCCTGCCATATGTTTAAAAGAAGCATATCTGCGTTGAGCACAAGCGCAGAATAAGCATCCATAAAGCTTTTCGCTCCAGTCAAAGCGAACCAATTCGTTTGCAAAATATCAACGCGATACAGGGTAGCCCACTTGTTTTGGGGGAAGCAAGGTACGGGGTTTCGGCTGAGCGCTCACCTTTGACGACGCGGCTCAAATGCAACGCCTGGTCCTCCATGCCAACCACCAGTACCCTCCTCGGGTTCGAAATTTCCATGACGTCCTCCGACACGGCAGGCATAGCGATAACCTATTCTTTTTCTTCTTTCTTCCTAATCTGCTCAAGTATAATAAACAAGGTTGATAAAGGTTTGAAAAAAAAAAGATGAAAATACGTTAGTTCTCCGGATGGCGGGGGGTTGGTTTGCGTGCGCAAAGAACGTCGTTTGTTGGTTATGATGAAATTTGGGGGGGGGGGGGGGGGGAATTTGTCACCAAGCTGGCTGGCTGTCGTACGTGGGGTTGGTTGGGCCGTCAAGGAGGGACAATGGAAAAAAAAGGGTCCACGTGGACTCTTTCTAATGAGATTTTGGACCCCGAAAAATGAAAGAGCCGAAATTGCGTCTGGGGAATGACGTATTTATATGTTAGCTCTTTTATCTTTCTTCTTTCCTCTTCTTCTTCTTTCCCAAGTTGGGAAATTATGGGAAAGGTAAGAAAGGTAAAGGCATATAATATGATGTGCGGTATATATACATATATGTGTATATATGGGGGAGATATCGACATGGGGTTTCTTTAGCTGCCATATGCCAGCACATATAGCTCGATTGAGGAGACGGAATGGAGCAGCTCTGTTGTTTGAGCCTAGTTAGCTCTGATGCCGCAAATAGTCATTAAAAGATAATGTTTGTGGGCGCTATATTAAAAAGATACATTTTGTTGGCTGATGAGATGTGTTGTTTTCATGGAATCGTTAAAACCTAATCAATCGCCTAAGACACAGAGAAGAAAAAAAAGAGATGCAATTTTCAAAGCTTGATAAAAATACAAAACAACGACTCAAGGCAAAAAAAGAAAAAAAAGGCAAAAAGGGTGACAAGGCTCTCAACACCTATAAGAGTCCCCTCCCCAACCAAAGCTCCTGTTGACAATACTCATGGCCTCAACGCCAGCCTGAACGGCACCGCCGACGCCCACCCTCAGAGGCGGGCCGCCCTCGCCGTCGCCAGCCTGTAGGTCGCCCTGGTCGACGGCGCCCTGCCTCCTCTCGAGGACGGCGCGCTGGATGGGGCGCGCCCAGAGGTTGTACCAGCGCTCCTCGCTCATGCAGGCGTACCGCTTGCGGCCGTCGGGCCCGACGATGCTCATGTGCCAGAGCACCTCTACCGTCTCCCATCGCTTGGTGCGGAGGAAGAGGTAGGGCCACGAGATTAGGAACATGAGCGTGAAGACGAAGAGCATCTCGATCCATTTCGTCAGCCGCCATCGGTTGGTCCGGCAGTCGTTGTACACCTCGATGTGGGAACCGTAGACGGGGAAATCGACCTTGAGGTCTCCGCGGTAGTTTGTCCCTCGCACGAGAGCCTCTAGCTTCGACCTGAGCAGGTCGGCGTCCCATCCCTCGGCGCGGCGCTCGACGGAAAAGACCCGCAGGCCGGCCTTGCTCTCGCAGTACCGCCGGCACCACTCGGACAGGTCGGGCGTCCCCTGCTCCGGCACCGAGCCCGACGATCCGCCGAAGCCGGGAGCCCGCGTGGGGAACACGGTGCCGCGGCGCACCTTGGCAAAGTTTACGGCGGGACTCACCTCCCGCCAGGCTTTGGCGCGGGAAATGTCCTCGTAGAGGAGGTGCGTCAGGTCGAGCGTGATGTCGAAGTCCACCACCTCCTTGCGCTCGCTGCGCTTGCCGTCGTTGGACGTCGTCGACGCCTGGTGCGTGCCGCGGAGGTGCACCGAGGGACGGGGGGGAACCAGGGACAGGGCGTTGATGTGCTCCTCCAGGAAGACGGCGTCCGTGTCCAGCCGCCTGTCGACGTAGTATTCCCTTCCCGTCGCGTTCTCGCGGTGAAAGGGACGGAGCTTGGGGAGGGGGGCGCCCGCGGGCAGGAGAGGGTTCACGTGGAGGGGCTGGTCCTCGGCGTGGTCCGTGTAGAGGGGAGGGAGGTCGTCGCCTTGGAGCTCGGCCGGGTCGTCGTCGTAGTAGCGATCATCGGGCTGGTCGTCCTGCTGGGTGAGGAGCGAGATGGACGACGAGGGTTCCGTGAGGGGTGGCGTTCTGGTGGGCGTGGTGGCCTTGTTGCCATCATCGTCTGGCCTGCCCATGGTTATTTGTCTCTCTCCTTCTTTGTCTTTCGGGTGTGAAATTCTGATGATGGAAAAGAACAAAGAAGAAGAAGTTTGTTGATGATGATGAACAAGACGGTGTGAGAAAGAGGAGTAGTAGTAGTAGTAATAGTAATTAAAAAAAGAAGGGGTCCAAATCCCAAATGCCAATCAATAGAATAAAGAGTGGAGGAGGGGAAAGGGAAGCAACTCCAGGCTTTCTTGTTGGCCCAAAACGTTTTGCGTTGGAGAAAGTGGAGTTTCTTGTGTGTAAGAGAGTGAGAGCGACTACGCGGCAGCCCGCAGGCAGCCAAAACGTATTACTCCGTACTCCGTACACCAACCAAAACCCCACCTTGAAACGCCTCTCTCTGCCTTCCTTCCGACTTTAGCTTTTTTGACAGAAAGTCGAGAACTCGTTCGGTGGCCTCAAGGTAAATTCCTAATTTATCCACTATACAAACTACTAAGAAAAAAAACCAACCGTAAGAACCCGTAAGGCCAAATACGAGAAACTCCCCCCCCCCCCATTCCTCCACCTCTCAGTCCGGATGCATCTTTGCTGCACCTTATCTTCTTTTATGCGTCATTAATACATTTTTTTCTTTAAATTCCCTCTTCTACTACTTATATTACCAGCGGTGTGTCCTCGCACGTTCTCTTCTCGTACCCTCTCTCTCCCCCCCTCCCCTCCCTGCCTCCCCGCCTCCCCTTTAGAAGCAACTGGTCGATCCATCCTGGTTATGGCCTGAAACCAGTAGGACTTACACAGCCTCCTCAGCTCTCCCCGGCTAGATCCACCACTTACAGCATCGCCAGGACCCTCAAAAAACTTTCCATATCTAGAAATTCCATACACATTCACACACACAATCTACACACACACGCTTACTCACAACTTCAAAACGGGACAAACATTGCAACATTGAGATTCCGAAAGACTAGAAAAAGAAAAAGACAAACCATACGACACATCCATCTGCCAAGGCCTCCTCCCCATCCAACCACCCACTTATCCCTTCCCAAGGGGGGTTTTCATACGAGAGTAGTACTACTACTCCATAACTAACCACATACACACCTTTCTGACATTCTCACACACAACCATGGACGCCCTCTCCCGAATCAAAGGCGCCCTCCTTCTCCTCCACGCCGGGGACTCCCTCGGCGCCACCTACGAATTCCAGCATCACTCCGAAATCGCCCTGCAGGACCCGTCGTTCCTACACCAGATACGCGGCGGGGGAATCTTCAACTGGCCCGCCGGCCACGCAACCGACGACACCGACATGACTCGCGCCGTCCTCCTGGCGTACCGGGACCTGCTCTGCTCCAGCGACAGCAGTAATCGTGAAAAAGAGACGGACCCCGTGGTGCTCTCGGCTCAATACTTCCTCAGGTGGCTCGAAGGCGACTGGCCCGCGCGTGAAAAGGGCAAGAGGCCCCTCGACATAGGCAACGCCACCCTCCAAGGCCTCCGCAGGTACCAGCGCACAAAGGACCCCTACACATCCGGCGCGGGGCCCAACCAGGCGGGAAACGGCTCCCTGATGCGCTGCGTCCCCACGGGCCTCTTCCGGGCCGACGACGGAACCATAATCAGGGAATCGGAGGGCATCAGCGGCATCACGCACAACGACGCCCGCTGCACGGCCAGCTGCGCAGCCTACAACGTCCTCGTCAGGAGGCTCGTGGACGGCAGGGGCGTAGACGAGGCGCTCCGCGCCGCGGAAATCGTCGCGCAGAGGCTCAACGACGACGTCTACCAGACGATACACTCGGGAAGGAGGCTCGACCTGGCGGACCTGGCGCGCAACGGGCCCGAGGAGAAGACGTACTCGGGATACGTCCTGCACTCCCTTTCCGTGGCCGTGGCCGCCGTCCTGGACAAGAGGGACGCCGAGAGCATACTGGTCGACGTCGTGAGGGTTGGCAACGACACGGATTCCAACGCCGCCATCGCGGGCGCCCTGTTGGGTGCTCGAGATGGCGTCGCTGCTGTGCCGAAACACTGGAGGAATCTGCTGCAATTTGGGGATGAGTTTGAGAAGGTGGCCGAGGAAATCTACGCCGTAACGAATAAGGGCACGCAACAATAATAACTAACCATGGTCCACCAAATAAGGGAAAGAAAGAAAGAAAGAAAGAAAAGAAAGAAGTAACAATCAACAACGGAAGTAGAAATAATACCAATGCTGTGCGTGCATGCGTGCGTACAGGAACAGTTACGAATGATATAGTATATATAAACCATGCGGTATTCCCCAAAAGGGCCGCCTCTATTCTTTTGACTACTCGCCATTATGCATTACATCAAAACTCGCACGTCTTCTCACTCCCCTACGAGTCAACATCAACCAATCTACCCTCATCCCACTTCCTCTTGGCCGCCATCTCCAAAGCTACCAGCTCGCCAGTGGTGGCGCACATGCTCCTGAAGCTGCTGTTATCATCGGTGATCAGCGTGTAAGGGTGATCAAACTCGACAACCTGTCCCTTATCCAGCACGAGCACCTTGTCATAGTCGACAATTGTGTTGAGACGGTGCGCAATGGTAATGACGGTTCCAGTAAGCTCACGAATCGTCTCCTGAATCTTGGCATCAGTGGCATAGTCGATGGAAGCCGTAGCCTCGTCCATGACCAACACCGTAGGCTCCTTGAGCATCGCGCGCGCGAGGCACAGGAGCTGGCGCTGACCTTGCGACAGGTTGGATCCGGATTCGGCGACAACAGAGTTCAAGTCAAGGAAGATGTTGCGGTTCGTCGTGATGGAGCCGGCAGCAGAGCCGCCCATAGGAGTGGTGGGCACAGTCGAAGGCTCATCAGGACCGATAAGCTGGACACGTCTCAGCGACGCAAAGACCTGCTCATCGCTGTACTGATCGAAAGGATCCAAGTTTGACCTGATGGTACCTTGAAATAGCGTGGGGTCTTGCGGCACGATTGTGATATTCTCTCGCAAGTCTTTCAGGCCAATCTTGCTAATGTCTACGCCGTCAATGACAATCTTCCCTTCGTCCGCTTCTAGCGCTCGGAAGATGGCGAGAGCTAGTGAACTCTTGCCAGCACCCGTCCGCCCAACGATGCCGACCTTCTCCTTGGGCTGGATTTTAAGCGAGATATTACGGAGAACGGGGTCAAGTCCGGCGCGATAACGAGTAGAGTAGTTGTCAAACTCAACAGCTCCCTTGCTCGGCCAGTCCTTCTCAGGTCGGCTATCCTCAATGACAGCAGGGGCTTCTCGTTCCACGTCTAGATATTCCTTGACTCGCTCCATCGAGTTCATGTTCTGCTCATTGATGGCGTACTGACGCACCAGCCACAGCAGGTTCTCGGTAAACCCTGTAGCGTATGACAGAGACATGCCTGCTGCACCAGCATCGACCTTGCCTAGGCTAAGAATGATGAAAACACCAGCGAAGAAGGCCACCAAGTCACCGAGCAGATCTGCTCGGAGCGCAAGCCATCTGTTACAAGCCCACAGGTAGATAAAAGGCCGATTTGTTGTGTTGACCTTGTGGAGGTTGTCTTTGATGAAGCGTCGCTCATCCCCGTATGCGCGAATCGTCGTCATACCCGAGAGTGTCTCTCCGAATTGTTGGAACAAGGGGCTGCGCTGGACAGATTCTAGACGCTTGAGATCGCGGGATGCGCGCAAGTAGAAGATGGAAACTCCGTAGAAGAGAGCACCAATGAAAATGGCAGCAATCAGGAAGCCCGGGGTGATGACGGTGATCAGTACCACGGTAACAATGAGGGAAAGCGCACAAGTCATGACACCTATCGCGGTCGGAGCAATTTCCTGATCGACAGCTTCCAGGTCTTTGCTGAAACGGTTCATCATTTGACCAAGGGGGGTTACATCGAAGAACTTGAAACGAGCGCGAGTCACAGACTGCATGAGCTCCTCGTGCAGGCGTTTCGAGGCCGTGAGGGAGCCGAAGAACAACCACAGATCGCGAACGAGAGCTGAAACGGCCCCAAGCAAGCCGATGATGCCTAGTACCACTAAGTAGTAAGGAATATTGACTTCAGGTAGATCATCTCCGCCAAAGGTTACCTGGTCAAAGGCGTGAGGAATACCGTCGCCCGAATCGCGGAAGTGAGCCATCTTGGTCCACGTAGACTTGGCAGACATGTCTGTAGTAAACCCGTGCGCCCAAAGCATGTCGTCGGATCGCTTCTGAATGCGGTCCACGTACTGATTCGACCATATCCTGACCCAGCCTTGGATAGCCACAGTCAACAGCTGCTGAACGTTGAAGACGACGAGGGCGACGACCCAGAACCACCAAGGACCCATAGCCTGCAAGTAATACTTGATGATGGGCCATTTGACAGCACCGGTAGCTTTGCCTTCATCCATTGCATCAATCTGGGGCGCAACGTTCTTCTTGTCTCGGACAGATACAACTCCATCGATGGCATCTCCATTCTGCTCCTCCTCGCCAACGCTGGAGGGAACTCTGGATGGGATGTGAGAAGCGCTTGCAGAACCAGGTTGAGATTTTTGCAAATCCTCGCCCAACTTGCCAGAGGCGATGACTGACTGCGTAGGACCGTGAACAGCGACGCGGCCATTCTCGAGAAGCACGATGTAGTCGGACGACGGCGCACAGAGTTGAAGATTATGAGTGACGAGGATACAGGTACGATCCCTCATGAGTGGGCCGCGAATACAATTGCTGAATATCCACTGCGCGGTGTGCGAGTCGACGGCGCTCAGGCAGTCATCCATGAGAATGTGTTCCGAGTTGGAGTACAGGGCACGAGCAAGCGAAATGCGCTGCTTTTGTCCACCGGACAAAGCGATACCCTTTTCGCCTACAAGGGTGTCATCACCGTGATCCAGGATATCCAGGTCGCGTTCCAGGGCACAAGCAACGATGACGTTTTTGTACCTCTTCTCATCCCAAGGAGCTGCGAACGTGATGTTGTCGCGAATATTACCGTTCATTAGCCATGCCGATTGAGCGACGTAAGCAATCGTGTTTGCGAGGCCAGTCTCGGGGTTGACTGGCACTTCGTCACGACTGCGACCACCGGGGCAGAAAACACGACCCGTAACTCGGGTCATTTCACCCAACAGGCCCATGAGAAGCGACGTCTTTCCGCATCCTGTAGGGCCCGCGATGATGTTGAGCTTACCAATTTGAAAGTCAAAATCAAGGTCCAACAGACGGAAAGCTCGGGATCCATCCTCAGCAACAGCGTCCTTGGAGCCCCAGATCAGAGTGGACTGACGGAAGCCAATGCGCAGGTTGCCATCCTCGTCCACGTTGTCAGGACCAAGCTGCTCATACTTCTCGGTCTCCTCCTCCTTGAGGAACTCCTCAACACGGTCGATGGAGACTTTAGCCTCTTGTACGTGGGCAAACATGTCGCCAAATTGATCGAGAGGAACGCGGAGCAGCATAAACAGCGAAATGGCGGTAAAGGCAACAGAGGGGTACAGAGGTTTCTTTTCAACCATAGTGTAGAACAAGAAGGAGAAAAAGGTGATGAGCACAGGGACAAAGTTCCAGATAGCAACTGCCGTGGCCCAAACCAAGAATCTCGACCGGAGAGCCTTGAGCTCAGAGCGACGCTTCTCGTTGATCATCAAGCCAAACCGATCCTCCCAGGCAAAGTATTTGATGATGCGGATGTTTTGCAGAACCTCGTTGGTGATGCTGATTCTCTTGTCGGTCGCCGCCATAATGTTCTTTGATGTTGTGTTGAAGCCCATAGCAAGAGCGTAGTTGATGGGCAACAAGAAAGCCATGACAACGATGCCAGGGATAGCACTGAAACCCATGACTTCCCAGAGTAGAAGGATGGAGATGATGAGCATGGTGGGCGCACAAGCGCAAAGGAAGTGCAAGTAAGCCGTGACTTCGGAAATCTTGAAACTGTCTACAGACATGAGGTTGATAATGGTGCCCAGAGTAGCCTGTTCGTCATCGCCCGCTTCTGAGTCGTTGGCGGTCAGGATGGATGCGTTCGCAGACTCGTTGTCATTAGCAGCCTTCTTGTCCTTCTTCTTCATGCCAAGAGCACGCTTAAGCTTGCCGGCAGCTCCTTCTTTAGCGTCACCCTCGTCCTCAGACTTGGCAGGCTTCTTTTCGAGAAGCACCTTGTCCTTGCCAGCTGCAGCCTTTCGGCGGAGAGCCTTGGCGTATATCTCACCGACGATGATGGCGCGCGTCCGAATACAGATCTTGCGACCAATCCACAGAGCCATGTTGTCGCCATACGAACGGACCATGTCAAGGACTGGAAGGCCAATAACGTAAAGCCAGAGCACGTTGACGGGCGCTCGATCAGGTTGCTCAACGTATTCGAGAATGGCTCGGAGGAGCAGAGTAGGGGCAAAGGCAAAGGCGCCTCCCAAAGCAGCAAGCGAGCACTGCACGATCAAGCTCTTCCGGAAGTATTTCAGGAGATGCAACCCAAGCGATGTCGTCTGCTTAAACTGCCGGTAGTGGGCGATAACGGCTGCTGCTTTATCCTTGGGGACCAGGTTCCAAACATGATTCAGCTCCATGGGCTCCTTCCAACCCTGCCAAACAATAGCGTCCACCCAAGAAAAGGTTGCCAATGAGAAGAGACTGGCCAATGGCTCGCGCGAGGGCTCTATGCCATTCTCCCATTCTTGCAGTACTGCTTTATTCCCCTTCCTAGTGGTAACGGCGATGCCGAAAAGCACAGTGATGAGGACGAACTCGGTAATGGTGAGGATCTGCGCCGTTTTCGAGGTAGGGTGAATGAAGACTGATCGGAAGATGAAGACAATGAAGAGCCAGTTGAAGCCGTAAATGGTAGCGGTGTGATTCCAAAGATGGGGAATGCGCCATTTGGTATTACCCAGTGAAATTCGTAGCGTTACCAGGATAAGCGTGTATATCCAGACGACGAGACCGGCAATGGCAACGATCGGCCCTCGAGTTGATGCAAAGTCGTACGCACCGGTGATTATAGCCCAAGCATGAATCGCAACGAGACCTGAGACGCCGAGTACCTCTACAACCTGAGAGAGTCGCTGGCCTTGGGGTGTATCGCGTTGAACTATAGAACCTTTGGTGTTGGTCTTGGCGAGGGCCAACCGCCCGCCGCCGTTGATCTCGAGGCTTTCTTCATCGTCGTCATCAATCTCGTCGGGAGGCAAGCCGGTGTGATCTGATTCGTTGGTAGCGACCTTGTCGTAGCCATTGGCTTTGCGATTCTGGACGGCTGCGCGAATGCTCCTATGAAGTATGTGCAAAAAAGAGAGGCCGATAACGATGAGCGGAAATAGAGTTTTGAGATAGCTAGGGGTAATTGTCAGCAATTGAGGAGAGCAGAGTGACGAATTGTTGAGAAATGAGCTCAGGGGAGTTGAGGAGATACGCACTCTTGTTGAAAGCATAGGGAGAAGTCGTCAATCTGCCACACAGGCCACTGGCACTGCGCGAGGCCCATGATGGGGAGGATCTCTTGAGCCTTTGCGCGTAGCGAGTCTGTAAGATCCGCTAGGTGTTGTCCAAAGACAGAAGAATCTCCTCTTTCAGAGCCTTGCACGAGGCAGTTCCTCTTGGAGTCGCGTCCGTCTTCGCGGCCGTTCCGGATCCGGCAGCGTCGTCAGTGGTGCGATTGAAAATTAGAAAATTACGAGGCTTTTCAGGGAGCTTCTAAGGATCCATGTGCATTGACCGCGGGGCGTGAGGTAAAAGGACGGATGACCGAGAGGCGGCGCCAGGCCGGGCAATTGGAGGGGCGGGCGTCTGCAGCCGCAAAGCCAACCTGCGGCGCCGTTTCAAGTATTCCCTCGCTGCTGGCGTCTACTAACTTGTAGTACGTCCTCTTGCCACCTATAATCGTAGATAAGGTTACTTCAAGTGGTAACACCTGCTGCAACGCGGCCCGTTTTCGTGGTGCGTCGAACAGGATGTTGGCCGATAAATGCAAGGTTATACGGAAGCACAACGATGATGTCGTGTGCTGTATCTCCGCAGAATCGACTCTTCGCACACAAGCTCGTGATTCGAAGAGGTTTTTTTTTTTCTTTTTTGTGACGGGGTGCCACACGAAAGGGAGAAGGATAGGGATAGACGGTGAGGGGATGAGAAGAGAGAGAGGGAAAGAAGGATAAACACCGTGAAGAAAGGAAAAAGGGAAAGACGACGGGAGGAAATCCCTTGTCACGAAGAAGAGTCAAAAAGCTGGGTCGATGGATAACACTAAGGTACGCAGTACTGGTGCTTGTAACATGACAGAATGAATTGAGGTCGATAGCGAATGGGAACTGGACGGGTTAAACTGAGCGGTGGGTATCGTGACGGAGAAGGTGGGAACTGGTTCTTGTGGGGAACCTTTTTTTCTTACTTGTAGGTGCAAGAGCCTCCTTCCTTCCTCTTTCTGCACCCGAGTTCTTCAAGGACATCATACATTACATATCTAGGCATCGATTCGTGTTTGTCATTGATTTTATTACCCCTCACAAGCCCGGGAAGTCGTCAATGACGCCCTTCTTTTTCTCTCCCTTTAATTGTGTTTCTCTTCAACGTCTTCCACACTAATCTACAGCTACACCTTGCAAGCCTTACCCAAGCTGGAAACGGGCCAGGATTCACTAGCACAGACATTCTTACTGCAGTAGCACGATTCGTCAAGAAAAGGCGGAAAGCACCACCGCCATTGTTCTGTTGTTGCTAGGGAAGCCATCACGCCTCGACTTGTATCGCGTTCCTGGATATGGGTGGGGGTGTCATATCTTGGCCTCGGATTTTGTCGAGGACCCGATCTTTGCGAGGAATCTAGCGATACATGTACTCCGTACTCCGTACGGAGTACATTATCAGTTTAGATGTCATCCCTGCCTGGTTGTCTCAACGAATTCCTACATACAACGATTTGACCTCTCCCACACACACACGACTGAGTATCAATTGAGATGGTGTGTGATCTGGTCCTGCACCTGACATATGACAACGGAGCCTCGACTGCTTACTTGTACACAACTGTGGTTGCGAATTGACTGATTCCCAAGGTTACATGCGCGGTCAGTCGGCTACTTTTCCTCATCCCTGTACTTGCATCTCCGATTTTCGGGGGCCTGTCACCCTTGTGCCGCGTGCTCTTTGAACGGGTTAACAAGATATGATATCACACACAAATCGACACCATTGACCACTTTTCCAGCTATCTAATATCGATGGAATCTTGGGTAGCAGAAGATTAAAGAAACATCGAAAGCCAACACTAATATTACTACTCTGTACGTACCATTACGCTGCAGCTACGCCATCCAGGATTTGATTAGCTCAATCAAGCCTCTCATTACTGACGAGTCACCCGGCGTGATGACTAGGTACCCCAAATTCTAGCGTCATGCAGTGATTTTCGCCAATTCTCGTCAAAATCTATCCGCGATACGTTGACCCATCAGCGCAAAAGGCGCGTATCGCTAATATGGAGCTCTCGTTCTCGCGCCTACTCCTCCTCCTCCTCTCGTATAAAAGGTCCTATCCGAAAGCGACAAGTTGGTAGTTCCTGACCTTCCCCCTTTGGATGTCCATCATTATATAGAACAAAAAGTGACTCACCGCCGCTCTATGACTACTGCTACTACTATGCTAGAGACGCGGCACAGTAGTAGTCTCATGAGCGTAAAAAAAAATAAGGCCCTTCTCGCTCGGCAAGATTTCTTTTCCAGGGTTTCCGGGTGCTTTTGCTGCCCCCCTTCCGGTTCAACAAGCTTGGATTTCGCTGCGGGTCTTGCGTGCAGTAGCTGAAGTGCAAGGAGAACGCTCGCTCCATCCTTTTTACTCCGCCCTCAAAGGCCCCGTTACCCTGCGTTCCCCCGGACCTGCATCATATCCCCATCCCCATTAATGTCCTGTCGAGACGAAGTATTGTTTTCTCTCGGCCTGAGTCACTCGGTTCTTGGTATCATGTCGTTTGATTACAAGGCAACTGTTGCGATCTGACCCCTCAGTACTGTGTTGTACTACTGTTCGGGGAAAATCTTATGTGCTGACTACTCCCTTACTCAGCACCACACTCAACACGAGCGTGAAAGCTGCTCAGCCGGTACGCATAGGCCGTAATGATTTGCCGAAACTGCAAGTATCATGTTATGACCAACCAAGATTAGGTTGTTCTTCTCGACGCCGAGAAGGGAGCACCAATGGTCGAGTTTTGATGCCGTCCATTACATTGCCACGCGTATAGTATGCGACGTTGAAGCTTGGAATTAGGGTGCTTGCAAGCACCAACTGGTAATAAAAAGTCATGATTAGGGTAGAGTCCCTAGTCTGATGATGACTAAGTTATAGTAAACAGATCCATCTCATACAGCAACTGCCGGTATCCGAGCTGACATTTCCCTCGCTCGCCGCTCCTGTATATCCGAAACTCCTGTTTCATAATAGACTGTTGCTTTTCATGTCCCTTTATTTCCATTCCTCTACTTGCTATGTCTCCCATGAAATTTGTTGTTACACGATTTGCCAGCTACGAACTGGTAGATCCGTAGCGCTGGCATAAATGCATTCGACATAATGTCCCATCCACAACTCATTAGCCCATAATCATGCCCTTCATACCGGACAAATCTCCTTCCTTGGCAGCAATCTCGAAGTAGCCGTAGATAATACTGAGAAACGGTTAGTAATGTGATCAGCGTGGAAAGGAGTATATATACACTTACGTGACGGCAAGAAGGGTACCGGTACCGGAGCCCAGAGCCCCCATCAGGTCGCTCATGACGGACAGGGCACCAATGCAGGCACCGCCAAAGGCGGCAGCGGTGGGAATAACACGCTTGAGCTCCTTGTACATGCTCTGCTCGCGGTGGCCAGCCATGACGAGACCCTGGTCCTTAAGCTGCTTGGCGACGTCGCGGGGGCTGGAGCCGGAGACCTCGATCCAGGTCTTGGAGAAGAGAGCGCAGGCACCGAGCATGTAGACGATGTAGGCAACGGTGTGGATAGGGTCGAGGAGAGCCTCCTTGAAGTTGAGGGGAGGAGACATGTAGTAGACCAGACCGGAGACGGCGTGGAGCTGGGCAGTGCCCTCCTTGGCCTCCCAGACACCGAAGAGACGGACGAGGAGGTTCTCGGAGAAGCGAGAGTACATCATCTGGCTAATGAGGAAAATGTTGGACGACAGAGCGGACTGCAGCATGATGGGCATGTTGGAGGTGTAGAAGAGGCGGATGGGGTAAGAACCGCGGGCACCACGCTGGCGGGAGGACTTGACGGGGATCTCGACGCGGAAGCCCTGGAGGTAGATGACGGCGGCGAAGACGAGGATGGTGGCCAGGAGGTTCATGATGTTGGGGAGGTTCTGGCGGTAGAAAGCCTCCTGCAGAGCACGCTGCTTGTTGGGCCAGGTCATGAGCAGGTGGAAGAGGGCAATGACGGCACCCTCGAACTCGGGACCACGGCCGGTGTTGATGGTGGTGGGGGAGAAGGCCTTCCAGACGATGGATTCGCAGATGTTGGTGGCAATGAACAGAGAGATGCCGCTGCCCAGACCGTAGCCCTTCTGCAGAAGCTCATCCAGAAGAATGACAATCATACCAGCCACGACAAGCTGGAGGATGAGCAGGAAGACGATACCGGCGCCCAGGTTGGAAGGGGGACCGTAGAGGCCAGTGAAGACGTAGACGGTGGCGGTACCGGCAGACAGGATAAAGGCAAAGAGCTTCTGGGCGGTCTGGTACAGCTCGCGGTCGGACTTGAGGTCGAGGTTGACGTCGATCATATGGGTACCGGCGAGGAGCTGGAAAACCATGCCCGAGGAGATGATGGGGGTGATACCCAACTCCATCAGCGTGCCTCTATTACTCGCAATCACCATTCGCAGCCAGTATAGCGGGTCCGAGTTGTCGGAGGAGACGATGCCGTAGAGGGGCATCTGGCTCATTACCAGGAAGATGAGCAGCGTCAGGGCTGTCCACATGAGCTTCTGGTTGAAGGGGATCTTGGTCTCCGGCTGCTGAACCTCGGGGAGGAACGGCACGAACGGCTTGACCAAGTCAAGGAATCGTACTGTAAAACATTACACAGGTCAGCAATCATGTATCAACACCAATTGAGGCTACTCGTCCCCGGTTGAAGCTCCCGTCTTTTTCGGGCGCATTCCACTTACGTGAACTCATGTTGGGCGACGTATGTAGGCGGACACGATGGGGGGACAAGAGAATGAGGATGTCACAGCATCCAAAGGGGGAAAAAGGAGAGGGAAGAAAAAGGGAAAGCCCAGCTGCAGTGTCGAGCTGGCTGTTGAAGAGTTGTGCTTTATTGGGGGGGAGGGAGAGGTTAAAGGAGAGGAGGAGAAGCTGGACCCGTACCAAAGGTTGGCGATCTGGCTTCAAACACCCAAAGTGTCGATGTGTCCAAAATTTGGTGGAGAGGCCACGTGACCCGGCCGTGGCAGCTCGGTACCAAAATACACCGACCTTATTTGGCCATATTTGGGTGCATATTGGGTCGAAATATTCTGTCCATGACTTAGCGTGGCCAACGACCCTTGGTTTGGGAAAGTTGCGCTCAGGGTCCCGCCCGTAATTTGCCCGCCCGAGCTCAACAGCACAGATGGGAATGTGGGGGAGGCAGAAGAAAGTTGGAGAATGTTTAAAACCCTGTCCAAGCTCGGACGAGATGATGCTCTGCGATATGTGTCCCAGACTCCAACTGCCGAAATCATAATCACGTTGCTGAATTAATAAGCGCATTATATATATATGCTGCGCCGATTGATTACATCGCCTGCGTATTTGCGAAATGCTTCTATCATGACCGCAACCAAACCGCCAGCCCAGCCGTTGGTGGTCATTATTGGTTCAACAGGGACAGGCAAATCGGAGGTAGGCAAATATTTATGAATGGTTCAAAAATTCAACAAGCGTTGACTTGTTCTTCACAGCTGGCAGTCGAGCTTGCAACTCGGTTTCGGGGGGAGATTATCAACGCAGATGCTATGCAGCTCTATGATGGTCTTCCCATTATAACCAATAAAATCACTGCCGAGGAACAAAAGGGTATTCCTCATCATTTGCTGGGTCACATTCCTCTTGATAAAGATTCTTGGGACGTTGACGACTTCAAGCGTGAGGCCACAAAAGTCGCCGAAGAAATTCGCAGCAGGGGAAACCTGCCAATAGTGGTTGGCGGGACGAACTACTACGTCGACACCCTGCTTTTTGAAGATATCACGCTGGAAGAGGTGCAAAACGAGCAAGGGCAGCATTTCCCCATCTTGGATGAGCCGACGGAAGTGCTTCTAGAGGAGCTGAGGAAAGTCGACCCGGTCATGGCGGGACGATGGCACCCCAACGACCGCCGCAAAATCCAGCGCTCGTTGGAAATCTACCTCACAAGCGGCAGGCCGGCCTCTGAATTCTATGCCGAGCAAAGGGCTCGAAAGATAGCCAAGGCGCGAGAAGCGGCAGAGGCACACTCTTGGGAGAAGCTCATGTTCTGTGTGTATGCGGAGCGAGACGCCCTGACGAACCGCTTGGATGCGCGTGTGGACAAGATGGTCGAGGGCGGACTGCTAGACGAGGTAAGGCAGCTTTACAACTTCAAGCGTGGAATAGAGAAGTCTGAGCATGCGGTCGACATGACGCGTGGGATCTGGCAATCCATTGGTTATCGACAGATGGAGCCTTACCTGCAAGCGGTCGACGCCAACTCGCCTGCGAAAGAACTGGAAAAGGCCAAGGCTCAAGGGTTGGAGGAGATGAAGACTGCGACGCGTCGGTACGCCAAATATCAAACACGCTGGATCCGTCTACAGCAGTTCCCTCGTCTAAGAGAGGAGGTTCCCGCGGCGGTGGACTCTCTCTACCTCCTCGATAGCACCGACGCAGCCGCCTACCAGGAAAATGTTGTCTCGCCCGCCGCAATGATTACCGAGAAGTTTCTTGCTGGGGAAACGAGGCCTCTCCCCCAAGACATCTCACAACTGGCAAAGGACGTCCTAGAACCGGCTCGGACCGGGCCCGGAAAAGCCCAGCCCAACGAGAGGAAGTGTGACATTTGTAATGTCACCCTCATGTATGACCACGCATGGGAGAAACACATCAAGAGCAGGTCGCACAGGGCAGCAGTGAACCGGAAGAAGAGGGTGTCACTTGTGCCGTTCGAAGCACCTGGAGATGCCCGGAAAAAGGCCGACAAGGAAAAGAAGGAATCGGAGGTTGCGCAACGGCCTGTGAGCCCCGAACTAGTTTCTTTCTTTTCCGAAGAGCCCTAGATCATCGCTGATAAAGGAAAAAAAAGGATAGAAACCTCTTTCTGTATCCCAGATGTGTTTTACTAGGCCACTTCATGTCAGGTACCTATTCATCATATACCACACGTCCTCCCCTTTCAACTCCTTTTAAGCCCGGATTTGAGCCTATGCCAACCTTCGCAATGATGAATTATACGTTGGGGACAACTCACCAGCCATGTTGACTCCGCGTCTCTCCCCCCTTTTCCTTCTCTGTGCCAATGACATTACTCCTTCCGACCTCCCACTTGAGCCTCGCCCTAGATTTGCACACAGCCGGAACTAATGAGTGCCTGATCATGCAGTGATGCGGAGTACCGCCTTGCAATCTTCCCTCCGCGGGGCTCTGCGGAGTTTGGGGCGCTGCGGCAGACAAAGGGAAGGACAGCACATCGGCGGAGTTTGGTATGCTGTCAAGCTGCGACGGGAAAAGCGGCAGAGGGGCGGCGTTCCGCCGTGCCGAAGAAGCTTTGTAAGAGGGCACTCATCGGAAGGCCGGGGGGATATAACGGCTGGCGCATATTCCCGTCGGGAGGTTACTGGCAGCTCGATGTGCGGCGGCTCTGCGCTGCGGGGTGATGTCAGTGCCTTGTGTGTAACGGGCGGCGGAGAATGCAGACCGTGGGACTGGACGCATGAGAAACGCACCGCTGTTGGCATCATCGTGCAAGGTTGCGCATGTCAGAATAACATTGGAACTTTGTGGTCAAGGGTAATACTTTATTTGCTGGAGCGGAAAGTCTGACCAAAGTTTGGTTGCAATTGGCTTCGAGCCGTTGCGCGGGGAGAGTGTGAAATTCGATGTTCCAGCTTTGTAATTGGCTACGGGCACGGCTACATATACCTAGAGAACGGGTTAGGCAGGAAGTTGCCCGCAGTTGCTGGACTGCTGGAGAGGGCAACCAATGTCTCCTTATCAGATCAGATATTATCGTGATGTTGATGTGACATGCTGCAAATTTAAAAGAACCCTGGAGACAGTCGTTGAAAGGATCGGTTTGTCTATTATCAAGTCCAAATAATGCTTTCTTCATAATTTGTTCTGCATTGCAGAGACTCGGTGACTCACTCCCAGCAAAAAAAAAAAAAAGGTGGTACACGACGTTGTGAACGTCTTTGTATTGATAGATCGAAGGGAAGACGAGGGGTCATCAAGGAACATCAAAAGCCGGGAATCGTCACGGCAATCGTACCGAATTCCGGGTCCGCACGCCTTTGGGTAGCATCACTCCGCCCCATGCCATGCTCTCTGCCGCTCTGGTAACGGCGCACGGCGATTCCTCCTGCCGCCCTGGTGCCACGCGAGGGGGCGGCGTTTCGGGACAAGGTTGCCCAATTGCATACACGTAAGTATGAATGAGGGTCAAGTCAATCGAACCCAACGCTTGCCAACTCTGCAATATGGTTTTAACAGCCCGAAAGAATCTAGCACCTGACTCATAACGGTCACGCGCTTTCAACATGAAATCAAAATAAATCATGTTACCATCAATAAAAGAATTCCCTATTCTTCCCGATTGATGACTACCTAGGCATTCGGAGTACCTACCTAATAGCGGACATGTTTCCTAGATTTGCGCCAAGGTAACTCTGTATGGTATGGGCTTTGTTGTACCAGCTACGCCGCGGGGCTTCTTTTTTTCCCTCCCTCTTTCCAGCCTTACGGGAGCCGTTCCATCAAATTGGGACCCCCTCCCTCCCCTCCATCTACCTTCTTCTCCCGACGTCGTTTTCTCCCACGTATTATTCGTCGGCTCGTATTCTCTTTCGGGAAATCGAAATATCCCGAGATATAAGGCCTATCAGCATTGGAAATCCGCGAGCAATTCACCTGGCCGGTTTATTAAATAGTGATAATGATGGCAATGACGCAGTGATGTCAAGTATTGCTTTTGCGTTGACCTGTGTAACGTTTGCTGATGCCAATGCTTATGCTTACTGCGTATTGTTACTTTTACTTTCCCTCCCTCCCCATGGGGCTGAGACATCCGTGTGGCGTCTGAAAGCGATGGAAGCACTTTAAAGTATCGGTCAGGCCGTAGTTGTCCGTACACTATGCATAGCGTAATGCGTAATAGGTGCCTAGAGCACCTATTCTTGCTTCCTTGCTGGCGGATTCTTGTTCGAAATGACCCGAATTCGGTCCAAACTTTGAGTCATCTTTCCAGCCGCTTCCTCAAGTTCTGAACTTTTTGCGTGTTTTCTAGCGTCTTCTCAGGCTGCAAACCTTCTGTAACCGGAACTCTGAAACCCGCCCACTAAGCTTGATTGATGGCCGAATGAGTACTAGCGGCACGGATGATGCAGACGCCGCCCACAAGCTCTAAAAGATCACCAAAGCCGCTGTAACCTCCCCTGCTCTTGACCTCCTCATCAAAGCTCGCTTTCGTTCAAGCTCCAGCGCTCAGGGAAACAGCCCAAGTACATATACGGAGTACGGAGTAATATCAGTCCCCTTCCTTTCATCTACGAGCACAGCCACGTTTTTTCATCTTATCGCATCGCATCTCATCTCATCGGATGAGACTCATCCCACAAGTATCAACATTTGTTTCCGTTTCCTTGGTCCTTAATAATTGGAACCTTCCGAAAAAATATCCGAAGTTCTCGGACCCTTATTTTTTTTCCCACGCCGTCCTACGCAATTTCTTACCTTGAGATCCCCATTCCTCGACTGCTTATTCATCTTTTGTTCGTATGGCGTCAATGTAGGCCATTGATCTATTCATCTCGGCAACTTTTCGCTTTCATTCGCCAATAGCTCCAAATCCCCGTCTACGGCGCGGGCATAACCACTCCTATCAAGTACCATCAGGCCAGATATCCCGTCGATAGGTGGTTGGTCATCCATCCGGCGCAAACGCATCCCTTATAATAGTGGAGGACTTTTACGGCCTCCGCAACTTCCGCCGTCACCGTGCCTCTGGGGTCTAAGTGTTAGCCTGCTGACTGACGCCTACGGCCGAAACCTGCGAACTAGCACTGCTGCAGCCGACCGCGAATACCTAGACTGCGACCGCGCCAGCTTTTTCCACCGAGTCTAGACGTTTCCCGGCGGTGGCCAACGTATTTTTTACCTAGGTAGGCCGACTACTGCTAGGGTTCTCTCTCTCCTCCCTTACCTTTGCGCAATTCACACACCACTTGCCAAAAGTGGTGGTAGTCTCAGCAGTGGCAGTACGGAGTACTTTCCTTTCTCCCAGGTACGCCAGAGCATTACGACATTCGTCTTACCACTTTCAGGCAGACAAGAGGTTGCTGTATCCGGGGCTCGCCTCGTTTTGTTGGATAATCAGGCACCTTTATTCCACTTTCTTCATACTCGAGAGTTATACAACGCCTCTCTTGATCTTTCCTATCCCTGTTTACTTCCCCTTATTGAATTAGTCTTTCCCAACTGAGTCGAGCTCAAAGGGGGTCCTTTTTTTTTTCTTGTTCTCGACCCTGGTCGTGAAAGGGAAAGTCTCACGGGCATGTGAAAATCACCATTTTGGATACTTCATCCTTCACCATCCCCCATCATGTCTACCTCAAGCGGGGTGCCTGCGCAAGTCCACCGACAACCGAGGGTTCTTGCTTGCGTCTTGTGCCAACATCGCAAGATAAAGTGCGATCGCAACACACCATGTTCCAATTGTATCAAGGTGCGTCCATACTTCAAATTTGTGCCCTTCCATCCATTCGTCTCACGCCTGTATAGGCCAGCGTCACATGCACGCCGAGTACTCCTGCACCGGCGCGAAAGCGTCGCAGGCCGAATCAGGATCTTCAAGAACGACTTGCCAGGTGTGAGGCCCTCTTGAAGCAATATGCCGGTGGTTCGATTCCTCCCACCAAAGATCCCGTCACCCCTCCAGTAAACGCCAGCACCGTCCAAACGGACGATTACAGCATATCTCCGAGCACCGATACGACGGAAAAGCAGCCGACCGGAAAGATGATTCAGGATGGTGGTGGTACTCGGTTCATCGATAGCCACCTGTGGTCGACGTTCTACGATGAGGTAGGTTTGCGCCCCTCCGGTACAAACCCCACTGACCTGACACTTTGAAAGCTCCAAGCGATGAGGAGTATTGTGGACGAAGATGACCCCGATGAGTGCAACAGTACAATGGGCACCGAGGGCATGACGCCAGACAATGCTGACTTGCTGTTACCGAGCGACAATGCGAACGTCAGCCTCAGCGAGTTGCATCCAGACCCCGTCAACACCTTTCGGCTATGGCAGATCTTCCTTGATCGAGTTAACCCCTTGACTAAGATTATTCACGTTCCAACTCTGCAACCATACGTTATGGAGGCGGCTACCGACATGAACAATATCCCACCAAATCAGCAAGCTCTCCTGTTTGCGGTTTTGCTCATGGGCGCCTGCTCCCTGGGCGAAGAGGAGCATATGCAAATGCTAGGGAAACCCCGGGATACAATGATCAAGAACTTGGCTACTGGAGTTAAACGCGCGCTCATCAAGTTTGACTTTATTAGGAATTATGACATGGCCGCCCTGCAGTCCTTGGTACTGTTTTTAGTAAGTAGGAAAAGAAGCAAGGCTTGGCAAATCGGGCTGACATTTCTAGTTTGCTCTGCAAGGTCGCTATGATAGGCATGCGGCTTGGGTTCTCTGCGGTGTGACTGTCCGAATAGCCCAAAAGATGGGTTACCACCGGGATGGCGAGCTCCTCAACCTATCGCCGTTTGAGACTGAGATGCGGAGACGGATTTGGTGGACGATTCTTGCGCTCGATGCTAAATTGGCCATGGTATCTGGTCTTAGCGACAATTTCCTGCAAGGACACTTCGACACCAAGCTGCCCCAAAACCTGAACGACGCCGACCTGTTCCAAGGGGCCACCGAGCCTGTCCATTCGCGTGAAGGGCCGACTGAAATGGCCTTTGTTCTAATTGGTTGCTGCCTGACACAGTTTATGCTTCGCGACAATTCCCGGAACGGATTCGAACTGGTTTTGCTGGGCATGAGCAGCGACGATGCCGACGAGCGAGCGAATAGCAACGCGTTGGTGGAAAAGTACCGAGTTAGGCTCAGGGAGCTGGAAGTTGGTCTGAAGGAGCTCGAGGACAGATACCTTGACCCTTCAGCTGGCAACATACACAGGGCGGCGATGGAAATCAGGCCCATGGTGGCTATGCGACTGGGCACACTGCTCGTTCCCATGCACGAGCAACCCGAGTGGGGAAAGGAGATTTTCGGTGCCAAGGACAACCTTTTCAAGCTCATCATGTTGAATAACGAGAACCAGGTTGAGATGTGGGACCGTTTGGAAGACTACGGGTTCAGCTGGTTTGTCCGGATGCACTTCCAGATTGATGTCTTTACCGTCATGACGGGTCAGCTATGCCAACACCCTACCGGTTCCTTGGCTGATCGAGCATGGGCGGTGGTCGAAAGGGTCTACCACCACATGCCCGAGTTCTTTGACATGACGCAGAAGCCGTACGCTCATCAGGCTCACTACACTCTCAAGGCGTGGAGGGTGCGCGAGGCTGCGTTTGCCAAGGCTGGAATGCCCCTTGAAGTCCCGCGTTGCGTTATGCGACTGAGGGAACTCCTCCCGAACCAGGATTCTCGCTCCTCCACGCAGTCTGTTTCTACGACGCCTTCGACAAGCCGGCCACAGGACCCGTCTGTGCAACCCGAGCAATTCCTGGGCGGATATCTCGACCTGAACGCCCTCAACTGGGATATGTGGGGAGACATGACTCTGTCCAACTCGAATCCCAACGGCAATGGGAACGCGAACCTACCGTCGTCAATGTTTGGCAACTTTGGGTTCGGCAACATGAATTAAGACGAGAACAGCAGACGAGATGCTGTGGCGTACCAGGAAGATGGTGTTTTTTAATGAAGGGGATTGTGGAAGAATAAACTAGATAACGGTGTTGCTGGACAAAGGCAATGTATTTGGAATGGCATCTTCCCTCTTACGATGATTATGGACGGCACTCGCCCATTGGCGTTTGAACTTTGGACATGTATATGTGTGTGTGTTGGAGATGTGCGACGACAGTTTATAGGTCGCAACGTGGTGGCTTCTTGTATAATTGCAACAACATGTACATTAGGTAGACTCCTAACGCCTCTCGCCATATTGCAGCGGCCCTCATTCAAAGAACCTCTTTTGCATCTCATTTGTTTGTGGGCATCGACTCCAAGCAACCAAACTTTCAGAGCGATCTTATACTCTACCAGACGGGGCGTATTCAGTAGGCAAAATACCTCGCCAGAGCCTCCCACCTTGTGTTTGGTGCGCGGGTGTGTCTCGGCAGCCTCACGGCGGTGGTGTGCGGAAACGCTCGCACATGTCCCAGCTCAACGTCGCCCGGGCGGTGTCGGGGGTGGGCGGGCGAAGAAGGGTTGTTTCTTTCTCTTTTGTCCTGGCGGATCCAGTAAATGTTGAGGCAAAAGGTTAGGGAGAGACCTGCTATGGCCAAGGAGCCGACTATGAGGGCTATTATCATGAGGGTGGAGAGGTGGTGTTGTTGATAGTCGTCGTCTTCGTCCATTGTTGGATGTTTGTGGTGTTTTCTCTCTTTCTTTCTTTCTTTTTCTTCCTTCCTTTCTTTTTTTTTTTTTTTTTGGCCTGGTAATTTTGACTTGGTAATTATTATGCTGGTGTTTGGCGATGGGATCGAGTGAGATGGAATGTTCTTTTCTTTCTGGGTTTTCGTTTTTTTAGCACCAAAGGTTGGTTAGGATCGGATCACGTCAAGGCATCTTACTGATCTACTGACGAAAAAAGACCAGGCTTCATTCTACTGCACTGATGAAAAGACGAGGGGACCCGTTAGAAAAAGGACAGTGACTCGTGTGTAACGAATTGTTTTTTTTTACCACCTCTGCTTAATAGGATGCGTCATGCTGGGTGATTTTTTTTTTCGGTATGCTTTTCGTAAGAGTTTGATCTGGGTTGCATCAAGTGACGACTCGGGGGGGAGCTGGTTAGAGCCCCAACAAAGGGGGGTTATTGTGGATGACAAGGACATGTTGTGTGTTGTGTTTGTCTTGGTCAGTTGAAGGGTTGAGTTGAAGTCGTAAATTTGGCAGGTGGTTGCGCGGCATGTTGGTGAATAGCGATGATTCTGTGTACGTGTTTGTGGTTGATGTATCACTATGATTGATGGTGGTTGTGGTTGTGCGAGGTGGCATGAACAGATATTCACGTAGTCAAATTAAATCTTGCTATTCTATTCACAATATGCTGACCTTTTCCTTTTCTTTTCTTCCATTTTTCCATTTTCCCCCTTTTCCCTTTCCTTCCCTCATTTGTCATCTATCTTCTATCGCACAATCTGAATCTTTCTAACATGGCAAGTACGAAAACCCGTAACCACACTGCCCCCCTCCTTTTCTACTCTTCCTCCTCTTCACATAAAAACTACAGTCCCTTTTATTAACCCCTCTTCTTCCCGCCGGAAGCAGCGGCAATCAGCAACCCCCAAAGAGGCCCCAGCACGACAAAAGCCCAGAAAAGCCCGTACGCGACCCTCCCCTTTATCGTGAGCCTCCCGTCGGCCAGCCTGACGCCGTCGCGCATCTCCTCCCTCAGGGCCGATCTGCGCTCCTCGCTCGTGCGCTCGAGGAGCAACCTGTTCGGCCGGTAGGATACTGCGTGGGGGGGTAGCTCGGTGGTGGGTAGGAGGGATAGGGAGTCGATGCTGCGGGCGCGGGAGATGCCTCGCGATGGGGGGAAGTCGGTACCTGGGTTTGTGATCGGGGTTGGTCGTTGGGGTTGGGGCTGAGGAGGAGGAGGAGGAGGAGGAGGAGGATGGGCGTGTCCTGGGCGGTATGGCTTGTAGCGTTTCGTTGTTAGGTCGGGTTCCTGGGGTGGCATGATGATGTTGTCTGGCATCGATGGTCGCTCGCGTTTGATGCGAGGGACGGCTGCGGTTGATGATGATGTTTTGGGAGTGGCGTTTACGGCTTTTTTGGTGCTTGGGCGGACTGCTTCGGCGTTTGCTACTAATGATGATAGTGCTGATGTTGATGCTGCTCCGGCGTTTGCTGCTACTAATGCTGATAGTACTGATGATGATGGTGGTGATGTTGATGCTGCTGATGCTACTGCTGCTGCTGCTGATGATGATGTTGACGGCTTCTTGGACTTCTGTTTGGGAGCCTTGAAAGAGTTGGGGGCGGTAGTAGTCGAGCATCTTGTCCCAGTTCTAGACCCCGATGCTGCTGCTGACGGTGATGACGATGCCGCCGTCTCTGAAGCTTTAGAGGCCGTCGCTCCATAAGCCTTGTTCGGCAGCAACAACGGCTCAGGCTGATCCCTAGACCGCCGCGGCAGCGTCGAAGCGGCTTTGCGCTCCTTGGCCGTCGGGTACTTTGGGCAATCGGGGTATTCGAGATTCAGGTTGAATGGTCTCTCAAACACCTCTGGCGGCGTCGGCGGCCGAGGCTCGGTGACATTGACCACCCTGAGGGGTCCTCGGATGCCATTGTCCATGTTTGGCAGAAGAAGAAGGGGGAACAGCGAGTTGAGTTTTTTTTTTTTGCGTAGTTGTTTGTATATTGTTTAGAACTGCAACTCTCTTAAAATTGAGTTGGCCGTCATCAGGAGACGTGGTTATGGGGGGAGAGAGTAGATGAAGAGGAAGATGGGCGTTATTGGAAGGACTATTCGGGGGAGCACACGCGTCTTTATAGCTAAAATAGCCTCACTTTACTTTTTTTTCGTTTCTTTTGTAATTTTCTTTTGGATTGTTCTGGGATTAAACACTTGTTCTTAGCGCTTTGGAGCTGAGGCTTAACCCCCTGAGGTCGTTTTTCGTGATGTATCACTTTTTCTTTTTCTAGCGCAAAGCGTCCACCATGAAGCTGCTACAACAAAGATGAAAGGAAGGAATTATAGTGGAAATGTCTTGAATTGCTCTAATCTATAATCTATTGGTCGCTGATGATGAAATTATTGCGTTGGGACTCTTCCATATGTATATATATATCTATCATGTTTGCGTTCGTCTCTCCGAAAGTGGTAGTAGGACTATGATAGGTTTACGGCCCGTTATTTCTCAGTACTAAACGGCCATGTTGAAGAAGAGACTTGGTTGATTACATGATTGATATTCTGTCATCCAACGTGTTAGTGTCAAAGCTGGAAAACGGAAAAAGCTCTTTCGAAAATATTGCTAGGATTTGGTTTATAATATCGTAAATCGGTTCTATAATATCATAAACTAGTTCTATAATAGTAAAGAATTATAAATCTCTCCCTGCCGTCATCATTGCAGAGCATCTGGCCATGAATGAACCCAAATCAGAAAAAAACGTATCCCAACATATCACGTACGTGGTTTCTGAGTGGTGGCAAATTGCCCAAACTAAAGAAAATCAAGAGCGAAAAGCCACTCTGGGAGACCCCGACGATAAACCATCACCATCACAACTGCACGATAGTGACAGGGACACGGTCGCCAGTCATCTGTCCCACCCAATTGAGATGCTCATTCTCCCTATCCTCAGGAACCCCCACGACAGCGCCCCGATCGAGCAAAATGTCGGCAACGCGATGGACAAAAGAGCTCATGATGGGCATTCCAACCAGCGTCCGCGTCACCTCAGTCGTCGTCAGCACGCGAGGATGCTGCGGAAGAAGCACCTGGCGAGTCGGCTACTATCCCCCCCTGCGGTCGATCCCATTGTTACCCCTCTCCGAGGGAGAGATCCTCCTTCCTTTTTTTTCGTCTCGTCGGGAGCAACTCCTACGAAGTGCCGGTACTCCCACACGGACTCGTCCTACTTCTTCGTTCGGCTAGGAGTCAAATGGAGAAGAGGATGCTGTTGCTCTTGCTAGAATCAGGCGTTCCCTCGGCATGCTCTTTATCAGTCGGTTGTAGGCTGATTCGGCATTCTTGAAAATAAACGAGCCAAACTCTACCTCGGCAAGCGATTCGAGAGCCCATTCAAACTGTACGAGAATAAAAAGGCAATCGTCTTGGTTGCATCCCTCGTACTCGTAACCCTCGCCGGACTTGGGCTTTGAGACTCTTTACCCCTTCTTCATCAGGTTCTTAACCGAACAAGTCGGTTGGTCTGGTGACGACTCTGGCTCGGACTCTGGGGTGACTCTTCCCAACGACGCTGGGGGGGGATGGAACGCAAATCGGGGAGCTCATCTGGTTTCTCCCCGGCGTCACAGAGCCTGGCAGCCTTGAGCGCCGTCCAAGAGACTTTCAATCGAGGTGGCAGTTTTCGATTGCTAAACGGAATTGGTGTCGACGGCCTGCTATCGTTGCTGATCCCCATGTTTAGGACGAGGGTAGCTGTGAATCTTTCAACTCCGGGGAATCGTTTATGCACAAGATCGGCGGTTGTGTAGTGAAGATCGGCGGTTGTGTAGTGAGTTTGGGAGAGGTATGCCTCCTAATCACCGTCATTGCTGATTGATGCCGCGGCGGCGTCGCGTTGGGTCTTTGGTATAAACCTTTCTAGTCCATCGTAGTCGTCGATATCAACAACCTTCCCCTTGAGACTGGGAGGGCATTGTGCTCGCAGTTGCTCCTCGGTCCTCTGCCCTCTGCCTCGTGCTCTTCGGATCGTGACGACCTAAACAGTGACCCGGCTTTGGCTCTTGCCTTGGCCAACTCCATCAAAGCCTTGGGCGGTCAAGCAATCGACGCGGCAGGCGAGCAAGAAGCAGGGCTAACATGACCTGCCCTGACCAAGCACAAGGCCTAAGCCCGTATGCTCTAGTGATGACTCCCAAATGCCCGATTGTTGGTACCAGCAGCTGGAGCTCATATCCCACTTGCTTCAGGAGAATGTCGCCATGTTGTCGTAGTTGGGATAGTTCGTGGACAATGTGTAAAAGTCGGTTAACGCGTGTAGGTGGAGGCCCTTGATATCAGCCTGGGCCAAGTGCGTTCCTGCAAGTAGATGTGCTGCCTCCATCTTCCCCCGTCTTTGCATCTCGCATCAATCTATAACCAGGAACTGCCGGCCTAGCGACGTGATGATTTGTCAACGCGTAGGTTGTCCAATTTGGGCACTCGCCATGTCCGTAGTTGATCAAGCAGCCTTTTCTTGAGTTGCCAGGCTATGGCAATCTCCAGCTACAGCCTGCCCTTCCCTAGTACATCCTGAGCTACTCCATGGTGTCCCAACCCTGCGCAATAATCACTGTCCATGGAATTCCCAGGATAGTCCAACTTCAAAGCCTGAGAGGTGACTTGTCCAAGTCCGAGGGCCGAGAAGTTTGTCTTTCAGTGAACTGTTCGGACACCACCTCACATGGAAGGGCCCAAACTGCCTCATTGCCAAAAAATGGCCATGGAGGGATACGTCAGAGTCATCAAGGGCTGTCGAGTTCCCCTTTATGTGACGTACTTGGCGGTGAATTATCTAGGATTGTGTCAACCTGACAAAACCCTCCCTTGCCCGACTTGGCTTGTTGCTCGGCCTTTTCAAGTGCCAGCGATGAGGGACCCATTCCTGGCCTGATACCGTGCTGCCGACGCCATACTATAGCTGCATCGTTTGTAGCTGTTTCCCTATAAGACTTCCTCGGCGTATAAAGGGAATCCAGCCCAATCGAGAGCCCCGCCCTGGCAGAAGAAGATTTTGTGGGAATTTCAGGAAATAGTTTCTAGTTTCTAGTGTCTTCGGTGATAGACTCGAGCTGTAGAGTGGCGAGGGCCTCTGGCCTTGGTAGTAGAAGGACCTTTGCCCCTTTTCCGCCAAACGCAGTCACTCTAGCTCCCCTGCTGCTGCCCTGCCCTCCCTTTTCCTTTCAACGAGGTCGACAATATCCCTGTCAAACTCGTCCTCGTCCCGCGGGCGTCACGGCATCTCAAACTCCTCCCTCAAGTTGGCATGGCTCAGTATTCAGCCCGTGGGCATAGAATTCCCGACTTGATGAGATATCGCCGAGCGTTCTCCTCGATCTCCCGCTTTAGATGGTATCGCATGCGAGTCCCTCGCGAGAGCTGCGTCGCCCACGGTCCGCAGCGTGTCGACGTAGGAACGCATCACAACCATGCAGTCGACATCCTGGGCGTCGCCGGAGGCCAGCATGGTGAGCAGCCCGCGGTAGACCTCGCAGTTGGAGAAGTTGCACCTGCGTCTTTTCTTGACCTCGAGGAAAAGAAAAAGGATGAATAGAGGAAGGAAAAAGGAGTGATCCAGAGACACGTTCGACGAACAAAGACGTCTGGCAGTGCTCTGGAGGAACTCTAGGTCCAAACACTCGGCAGCCGTTGGTGTTTTATGAGGATCGTTTTTGAGCCTTTCGTTTTGCATGGGAAATCGCGTACTGATTCCGAGCACTTCTTCTTGGTCTCCTCGACTAAAGTCTGTTGAAAAGTATCGAGGTTTTGAAGTTTAGAGTTCAGCAAACTTCAAGCAAACAAATAGTGTAACACAAATGACGAATTTCTTGTCGACCTCTTGCAGCCACACAGTCTTTTGCTCTGTTGTTCTGCGGGATTTCTGTCTAGGACGAGGGAGAGCCCTATGGTAACCGCTCGCCCTGAAGGGGTAGAGGTCTTCGTCGCTCCTTTCATCGTCCGGGATGGACAGGGGAAAGGGAGTGCCCGCGGGGGGGCAACACCGGGGTTTGTTCATCACGTTCTTGAGCGTTGAAACTATGTCGGTGCCCAAGTTGCTTGGTGCGGCGGCAGGTCTCGGTGGCCATGTCGAATGTTGAGCGCCAAAGTGAGTTGATAGTAGAGCGCAATGATACAAGGAGTCTCTGATCAAGTTGGCCTAGCTGCTCGCGCGTAATTCTTGAACACGTCAATTCGTTGCTAGCACAAACTGCTCATCCTTTCCTTGTATTTGGCTTAGGCGAGGCGAGGGCTAGGTACTGAGTGACTGCTTATACCTCTTCCCTATGCCCTCTATAGCGGGCAATTGGTAAATCATAAAAGGCAAGTTTCAGCATCACTTTGAGAAGCAACGAGTATAGTCGCCGTACTTGGTGGTTTTGAAAGACCTCCTGCTCGGTCTTCTTCGTAGACAATGCCCTGTAAAAGCTGGATAATGGACATTGCCATTCTCCACGGAGACCAACTCCAAGATCTTTACGGAACGGATCCTCTACCGCAAGCCTTGACATTCCCTGAAAGATCTGGTGCGACGTGTTGTGCTCTCGCAATAGAGGAAACTCGAAGGCAGGCGTCTTCCGCCATTCAAATATCTCTGGTACGCTTCGCTTTTTTTATAGGCCTGTCGTCGTTGTAATATTCTTTGACCAAGCATGAAAGTTTACGAGACGTCATGGTAAAGTTGCCCGATGAAGCCTCGTCGACTGTCAAGCTCTCTGGCTCCCACTTTCTGTTGATGCTCCCCAGTACCCTCCGCCCACCCTAGGTATTGAGGAAGCGGGCGTTGTCCATTATGCGGGTGTTGAGGACGAGGGGGCCGGGCCGGGCCGGGGGGGGGAGGTTGGCGAAGGCTAGGAGGGTGCCTTCTATTATTGTCCAGACGTGGTCTTGGTCTAGGCTGTAGCGGGATCTGAATCCATCACACCGTATAACGAGGCCACTAAACTCCTCCGTATTGCCACAATCAAGCTCGGCAGGCTTCGAGGTCGCCAGGAGGCTCAGGGGGGAACTATAGAAGCCCCTGACCAGCCAGCGTTGCCACTGAGAGCTGCCACCGAACGAGTTCCCATTGGGTCTCAAATGCCACGGTGAGTTTGTAGGCGTCGTCTTTTCTAACAGTGACGGCGAAGTCTTTTACCACTCTCGACTGCGAGTGCGCACTCTCAACACTCTCATGTTTCTCTCGTTTGGTTGACAACGACAGTAAATGCATACGCATTGAGATCATAGCTGAGCTCTCTCCTCCGTAATTCTGTAGACACGCATGGCCATGGAAGACGTGGCGCCAACTGTGTGTAACTCGGCATTTATGGCGGTGTTTCGAGGTTCCCCCCTTGTGCCCCTTTTTGTCTCGATGAAGAAGCTTTGCGGTTTATGGATGCCATCTTTGGAAGTCAGCCTCTCAGGATGTGAGTCAACAGATGCCTCATCCCAGTCCCAGATCAGCTTCTTCGGAATGTTCGACCTCGATACTTTGTTCCATCGAGTACTGAACCATGATAACGTAGGCGTATACGAAGTTTCGTTGGGACTTTGGTGGTAAAGACTCGGCTTCGTCATCAACATCAGGTTTCAAGCCGTTGAAGCTTGTGTTTCTTCGAGATGCCTACATGTGTCCCAGAGCTGGGCCTGCACCACTTCCCGTGGCCCAAACACCTGGCAAGACGGACAATGAGTTTCTGTCTGTCATTGTCAGGTTTTTCCTTGGAGCTTGGAGGATCATCTTCAGTGTCCGGCACAATCGCGCTGCCATCAATATGAATTTCGTTTATTTCTTCGTCGATCTTTTGTCGAAGATATTCGGCGTCATGATTGTTAAGCGCTGAGGTGTCGATGGCGACTGGACCCAGGGTTGTTCACCCAAGCTCCCTCGAGCCTGCGAATCGCAGGAGGCCATGCGGTTTCTTTTGCTTCGTAGTCCAACGCAACGTAGAGCGTGATTGGGTTTTGATTGAGGGCATACTTTGAGAATCCCTCATGATTGGATGGCCTGGAACTCCTTTCTTGAGGTATGCTTCAGAAGAGAGTGTTTCCGTTGCCTTATGCTCCTTCTCGTCGGCCTGTAGTCGAAGTTCTGTATACCGAACATTGCTATTGTTCAGATACTTGTGAAATATCAGATCAAAGACCGTCGTCTTTTCCACTGCAGCAGTTGAGACTGTTACGTTTTCAAGGTTGTCATCTGGATCCATAGACAGGAACCAGAGAGACGGGCGCTTGTCCTTGGTGGTTGTATCACCAAACAAACTTACCTTTAGCGGTAACTTTTTGTTACCACAAGTAAGCTCTTCTTCCTGTAGTATAGTCAAGGCTTTATTGCATGAGTCGTTAGTTGAGTATGTAGCAATAATGTACTCTCCGAATGACATTATGCGTGTCAGGTTGGTGTAAGCCATGGACTCGCTCACCAACTTCTTTAGTGCTGTAAGCTGTGTTGACTTTACAGTGTTAGAGACTATAGGCGGCGCTACAAAGAGCGATTGGCCTCCAGCTTTCAGGCCGTCATGATCCGCCTTTTGCATTCTAGTGGTGGAGGTGTGTTTAGATGTGTCCGACGCAGCCTTCCTCTTGGTGGACGTCTTCTTAGTACCCTTTGTTGTCCGAGGTTCTCGCACCTCCACAGTCTGTATTTGGCGGTACCGCTTCGTTCTTGGTAGTTTTTGTCGGGAGTTGAAGAGGTTTGTCCGGTTCTAGAGCTTCAAGTTTCTTTCGCTCTTCCAGGTCGCTTGGCGGTAGACGGCGACCAAGGGGAAGTTGGTGTAGGAGGTAATTCATCTTCATCCTCTTCAAATAAGGATTCATGCGTCGAGGTGTTTGCGGCAAGGAGGTTCTTAGTCGCTTTGATCTTCTTGTTGACGGGTCAAAGACAACATTGGAGCAGCTCGGTATCCTCAATTTCGACAAAGCGCAGCCTCTTTTTCTTCCCTTGGTCCGCCAGCATACATGGTAACAACCATATTCACCTTGATTCCGAACGATTTTCGCAGATTCTATATGGTGGATGGGGTCGTGAGGCTGCCACTGAGGGAAAAAGGGGGAGGGAGGACAATGGCGCCCACTGCGCTGCCGCTTCAGGCTTTTTGGGGACCTTTTTACAGAAAACTTATCATTTTCTTGTCTCCATCTTTTGCTTCAAAGGCATAATTCTGTTCTTGCCAAAAGAAATTGCTTCAAGGATGTGGATCTGGACTCATGGTGTTCTGTTAAATGCATTTATTGCACCATCTCTGGCCAAGAATTGTACATCTCTTTGCTGTGCTTCCGATGTTTAGTCGTATGAAAGCTACAAGATATGTGTGCAGGGCTCAAGACATCTGTTTCCCTTCTTGTGACAATGTCGACGACGCCATGTTATCAGAAGCAGGGTTGTCTGACCAACAGCCCTGATATCCTGTGACTAGGGGAGTTGGAACAGGGCGGCACTGCAAGAAAGGGCTTTTTCTCGATGCCAATGAAAATACACCCTCTATCCAGGTGGGAAATCAATGTCTTCATTAGACTGAACTAGCAAGACAAGGATGTGAAACCTTTTTGGAGTTACCCCACGGACGATCAGTGTCATAATCTGGCCTCAGCTCGTTCGGACAAGCATTGCCCTTGGTACACCCCATATCTATGCCGAGCCCTTTTGCTTCAGAGACGGAAACACCTCCTGGGGAAGAGGGCGGCGCGAGGGCGTTAGCGGATGGTTTCAGATATTGACCCGCCAAGATAACCCCGAATCTAATATCAAAGTTCGAATTATCTCAAGCTCGAATGAAGCAACAGATCCTTCAACGTGATCATGTTCCATGCCTGGTCAAGCGAGCCACGTCCCTCGTTGAAACCCCATGGAAGGCATAGAAATAGTCATGCCGGTGTGACTCCATTGAATGTGTTGGTGAAACCGCCCACCTGGGGATTCGCCTGGTAGGCATTGTATGTCGCGCCGTCCGTTCCCCTTTGTTGCCGTCCATGTTATTGCCTTCCATGTTATTGCCTTCCATATCATTGCTGTCCGTGTTGTTGCCGTGGCTGCGGTTATTGCTGTTGTCTACACCTCCCTAAGCGCCAACCAGCTATCCCGGATCGCGTACAATCCGCAGAGGTTATCGGTAGCCTCGGAATTGGGGACAACCGCTGCCCCGTTGGGGAAGCTCTCCTCAAAGAGCTGGGCCGCCCGTTCCAGCGGGAGAACGGTCTGCAGGGCATTCGAGGGAGATTCCCGCGGGGCATTCGAGCCACTTCCCTCTTGGTTCTGCTCCGGAGTGTTATGGCGAGTCGGTGCCTCCTCGATGTCATAAGATGAAGGCATGTCTAGGAGGTTGCCTAGGATCAAAAGCCGTGCACACGAAGTAAAGAGTTCTTCCTCTTCAAGTCGACGGTGGAAATACTCAAGTACGCATCAAGCCCTTCTTAACCCGTTCATTCTCCCAAGGGTGCTCGTTTGAGTCAGTTTGCAAGAACGGAGCCCTATTCGCATGGCGACGGGAGCTATAGCGTTTGCAGGACTATAAAAAGTTAGAGGCAGATTCTGTGATTGATGAAGACAGAAAGAGTGATCTTACAGAGGGGTGCACTTGCGATTGCCATCAGAACAGGCAACACAGCGTAATAATCCTCCAGAAGAAACCAAACAAACTCCATCTCAATGTCGACGCTCGGCAGTGAGCAGATGCGTACCTCTTCGGACTACGTATGGTTAGCAAAGAACATGAGACGCCGCAAGAGCATACGTACGTTCATGCAGAGGCCAAGCATCGCGGTACGATACCTTTTGCCAGAAGCAACAGACTTTGCGCAGTCAAGACAAGGGACTGGGTAGGCCTCCTCTCCTCATCAGAGTCTCCTTCAATCAGAAACGAGCCGATAGCTCGGGGAGTTTTGCGAACGGAGCCCGAGGGCTAAGCACGCATGCTTACATGGCGCCCTTCCTGGTGATGGAATCGGCCGTGTCGGCTGCTGGACCAGCTTGCGTACCAATGACAAAAGTACCAATGAAATGATCAAAGGTTAGAGAGACAAAGGCGCATAAGGATGTATAAGAAAATGAAATTGATGACCAAGATAGGGAAAACTTCCAACAGGATAGTATGCATATATATATATGTGAAAGAAGAATGTGTGATGATGAAGAAGAGATGCGAAAGCGCGGGTTCGACACAAGGGAAACGAGGCTTCTTATTCTACGCATTATGTCATGCTCCCGCCCTGGACCGCCTTCCCTTGCGAGTATGCGATATAGTAGCGGGAGCATACAAGTATTTGCTGTCAATCTCGGGAGGCAAAGACGGGCAAGCTGCATAGGCATAGACCCGGGCGCTTAGATCGCCAGCGCATCCCGTTTCGACACAAAGCCCATCATAACCCACCAGCGAAGAAATGTATGTTGCATCCCGTCAAGCTAAGCCTGGCTCGCAGCAGAGGCCGCATCTACGAGAGAATCCATTAGTCGCATCTACGAGACAAACATCATCAGGGAATGAATACGAGGGAAATCATAACCGACATGACTCCTCGCCGTCCCGTCAATGTGCAGCCTCCCGTGAGGCAAGGCCAACAACATATACAGTGGAAACCCCAATATAGTTGTCCAACTTGACATCTGACAGACTCCCGTTGGCGAGGGAGCTTATAGTCTGGATCTCTCCTTCAAACAGGATTCAGGCAAGAAAGAAAGAGAGAAAGGGCTCTCTGATGCCGTATCTTCAACATTGAAATGGTGCAGTGCATCAATCAGATGGCTTCATGATCCCGACCTTGGAAAGGACGTTACAGATATCGTCTTGTAGGTTCAAGACTTTCCATGGACTGTTTCCCCCACCAGTATCGAAACGAAGCGAAAACGAAGCGAGATGCTCCTTCATGCATCTACCCGTCTCCTGTGGGTCTTGTCGTGATGGAGACTTGCAGATGATTCGACTGGGTTATAGCCCAGGCCTTTTTACGCGGACAACGTCGAAAATCAGAAGCTCTGGCAAGTTACAGCGGATAGCCGGCGTCTCGTTGCGTTAAAAGCAGTGTACTCCGTACGTAGACCGGTAATACGACATAAGCGCAGATGAGGGAGATTCCTCACGAGTTGCGCGGCCTCTTACCCGCATCAAACCAGCATCGTTGCAAAATGTACAGCGCAAATTTCTACTCGCATTCCACGATGTAATCATATAACATTGACACACACACACACACACACACACACATACACATGCCCTACAGAGCATACATGTTAAAAAAAAAAAAGAATGTAGATCTCAAAATGAAACGGCACCGTGACTGAACACGCCGGTGCCGAGATTAACGACGGATCCCATTTTCTCTCCGAACAAGCCCTAAAGGATCAAAATGATCCTGCCGTGACCTCCCAATCAATGCACAGAATGTGCCAAGGGTTCCTGGGCGTGCTGGCGGGGCGTTCGTGTTCTATCTGGAGAGAAAAGGGAGAAAGAGAAAGAGAAGAGGAGAGCCGAATTTTTAGGTGGGACGTTGGAAGTTGGGATGTTGCGCTTATCAGTCACGTGAGCCAATTTAACAAAGTTTTGTCACGTGATTGGTGGCTGAAAATAGAGGAGTTGGTTGGAGGGAGGATTGTGGCTGGCGTTGAGCCGAGGAGCCGGAGACCGCACCAAGTGACTTTTTACTGGGTCAAGTACGGAGTACGCTAGAGGAACAATATCACCAGTATTACAGGCTATCTACTTGTACGGTGATGCTAGGAGGGACCGGTTACATTGAGATTTGAAGGTGTGCCCAGTGAATGGACATTGGGGCGATCGTGTGTGATGATTTCTTGTGGATGCCCGTCGGAGGCACAGGGATGTGAAGACATGCTGGTCACCGAAAGAATCTACTACCCTGGTCAAACACACAAGCACCGGCATGCAGCCAAACGTCAACAGTGTATTTTGACCTAGAAGAGAGAGACCCGGTAGCCACGAGGAAGGCTTTTGGGGGCCCGATGGAAGCTGGTGATCAGCGATTTGAAAGTGCACAGGGGGGACGAGGGGAGGGGGGGGCATGATGGTGGTGATATGGGGATGGGACATCGTGATTGTGCTGGGGGTGAGACAGCTCTCTGTCTTGGCTTGTTGTAGATTTTCCCGAACCTGACACCTGCATCATGATGTGGTGCCATCATTCTGCATGAATCCGATCTGAGCACTCCGTACTCCGTAGTGTTCTGAATCCTAGTATCGTGGATTTTGCCAAGATTGAATGACGATATTGATAAATCTTTTACTTCCCCCCTCTTCCTCTTACTCAAAAGGCCATTACCTCAAGTAAGGCCTTGTGCGTTGAAGGAGAAGACGGAAGAAAAGTCCAGGGTTTCCCCGCAGTTGGCCACTGCTGACGGTTTTAGGGACTTTTATTGATGTTCGAGCTACTTTTAGTGCGGTCAAGGGCCATAGGCGGGAGGTTTCGTCACTGTGATGGGTTGTCCCTTTATGGCAAGGTTAGGTTAGATATCGTGTATGGCTCTTTTTTTGGTCGGTGTTCACTCTCACTTGCCATGAGGCTGGTCCAACCAGCAGTGGGCACATCATGCGTCATGCTCTACTTGTAGATAACCCTCCAAAAAAAAAAAGGCAGACCCCGTCTTGCAAGCTCCAGCCTCCAAGTTTACAGAACCCTCAGCTCCCCAGCTCGGGTGACTTTCAAAAAGCGAGATGGAAGTAGAAAAAAGACGGGATATAGACAAAACTAGCCTTAGTAAATATAGAGTTCCCACTGCATGAGGCGATGCTGAAAACCCAAGCAAACCTGATCGTAGCCCAACCTTTTCCACTTTCTGCCTTTTGCGTTCATTTTCCTTCTCGTCGAACCACTATCACCTCGGCCACTCAATCTTCTCTTCTTCTTTTTTCTTTTGCCTAAGGCTTGCCGGCGGGTTGCATCGAACTTTCTACTCTAAAGGGCCTTTTTCTCTGTCACCAACCACCCTCCCATCACGTGCAAAACATTTCCGGCACGAGAGTCGTAAACTGCTGAGGCTTTGTGAGGCAGTGTTTCCACGCGACCTGATCTCGCGGCTGCAGTTTGAGGTCACCAACGATTCCTACTGCATAAGTGCAGTCTCAAATACTTTACCCTTTTTTTCCCTTGCGGACCATCAAGTATTTCAGCATAAACCTCAAATCAAAGATGGCATCCGTTATGGAAAGTCCCCCTCCAGCGCATTCGCCGCCCGGACCCGATGTTCAGCGGCCCAGAGGTATGTTACACTATTACCACTTCGCTACGACGTTGTGCTGCAACGCATGAATACTCACCCGGCGCAGGCATCTTGAAGAACCCCTCTCAGCAGGGCTTGCCCCCCAGGCCCGCCGGTCGCGAGCGCTCCATGTCCAGCAAGGAAATCACCATCGAGAACACACAAATCAACGCGGGACCCCGCCGCTCCTCCTCGACAGCCCGCAGCCACGCAGGCTCGCGCCGCCAGTCATCTCACGCGTTCGACGATTCGGGCGAGCCGGCTATGCGGCTCAAGTGGGACGAAGCCAACCTTTACCTGACGGAGCAGGAGCGCTCCTCAACCATGAAGATCGATGAACCTAAGACTCCCTACGCGAAGCACTACGACCCCGCCGAGGACCCGTCGGACGAGGAAGACGAGGCTACGCAGGCAGACGGCGACGTTGACATGGAGGGCGGTCATACTCAGCGCAAGGCTTCACGTCGCGCTGTTGAGGATGACATTCCGGGCCTGTCGCTCGGCGAGCCGGAGGAGGCGATCCCGCCAACGACGCCGCACCCCATGCACAGGACCCCGAGCTCCGAAAAGACGGTTCATGTGGACGACGAAAGCGTCGGCCACCGAAGCATCGACGAGGACATGGACGACCAGACTCCTGAGCAGCAGGAGAAGCACCGCCGCTTCGAAGAGATGAGGAAGAAGCACTACGACATGTCCAACGCCGCAGCTCTGCTTGGTCACCCGGAGGACCTGCCAGATGACGAGGAGGAAGAGGACGAGGCTCCCCCCGTTCCTCCCCTACCCAGGATTCCTAACGGGTCCGCCTAGAATTCGAGGTGCGGGACACAGACGGTTTCCCCCTACTTTTTCTTCTTTGTCAACTACGATGGAACGATGAGACGTTTACTTCATTTTGGTTCCCTTTCCTGCTGCCTTTGTGTGTGTTGTGTGCGTGTTTTTTCTCTTCTTTTTCTTCTTCTTTTACTCTGTTGCTTTGGACGGGCGTAACAGGATGTTCATGAGCATTGCGACGGAGGTAGGCTTGATACTCTTTCACTGATCGGTCTGGGTGATGGTACATGAAGTGGTTGCTTTCCGTGCAACGCGCAGTAAGCAGGATTTGGCGAATGGGTTATACTTTAGATACGTAAGCACCAGCACAGAATGGCATACATGTACATGCAAATACCTCCGAGTCGGTTGTCACATGCTAGGGAAGTATGGCCGTGAATATTGACTCTGCGCCTATGTAGTTTGCTGCTAGTTTCATGCTTGTTCTGTTTCGTAACTTGTTGTGCTCGACGGGGTGCTTTTTACAAAAGACCCTTCCTTGCCAGTTCAATCTTGCGCGCTGCTTCGCCTTCCTTGAAACCTCCCTTGGATACGCATATGCGGTTACCATCAGCCAACTCGTACTTGTCCTCGTGGGCGTCCCATGCACAGGGGCAGTGGTGGGGGAAGTGGACGCAGGCGAGTGTGTCGGGGCACAAATATCTGTCACAAGACGCTGCATGCAGATATTAGCATCCCAATATACTAAAACAAGAGCATTTTGGCGTGTATGCACTTACAGGCAGAGAATTGCTGGCGGTAATGGGACGCATCACTGGGGTTGTTCCTCTGCTGTTGCTGGGACTGCCCTTGGTCTCTCCCACCACCTCCTCCAAACATCTGATCGAAGAAGCCAAACTGGGCGTTGGCCAGCGCAAACAATGATAGAAAAGTCACAAAGATCTGCATGTTTTCAGTTCATGCGCGCAATTGAAGCGAGTCCACTGGAGGACGGTGAACCTCGTTGGCGATAGCTGTCAACTTTCAGGGCCCCCTTCGCCGTATCGATAAGACTGCCCACCGGGGAGCGTTTTCGCGCCGACGGGAATGACTAAGCGTAAAAAGAGCGTGGGTACCCGCATCGACGAAAAGCTTCAATACTTGGGAGGGTGGGATCTATGTTTGCATAACGAGACAATTCCCTTCCCCGCAGCGATTATCACGACATCTGCCGGCCATGCGGTTCCTCACCACGCAGCGGCCCGTGCTGGCTGTTGCGGCTGGCCTTTCACGGCTGACTCTGGGTCGCCCCAACGTCGCTCCCGGCGTACAATTAGCCAATTCCATCGTGCAGGGTCAGCGAAATGCGTCGGTCAAGTCGCAGGGAGCATACAAGAAGAAGAGCAAGAGGGGGATTCCAAAGAAGATGGGAGCTAAGCGGACAGGCGGTATGTCATTGGAGGCGGCGAAGATTGGTTTTTCTTGAAGGGAAACTAACAGCCGTTTTCTAGACCAGTTCGTTATTCCTGGCAACATCATCTACAAACAGCGAGGGACGTTGTGGTGGCCCGGCGAGAACTGCATCATGGGCCGCGACTTTACAATCCACTCCATGGCGACGGGCTACGTGAAATACTACCGCGACCCGGCCAAGCACCCCGACAGGAAGTACATCGGCGTAACCTTCAACAAGGACGACAAGCTCCCCTACCCGGCGCACGCCGAGCGCAAGCGACGCCTGGGCATGACCCCCCACGCCATCCGCCCCGCGCCCGCCGAGGCCGAGCTCTCCCCCTCGGGCATCCCCTTCCAGGTGCGGCGCGTGGAGGCGGGCGAGCCCGACAGGCTGTTGCGCCTGAGGTCCGACTACAGCTACAGGGAAGACAACTGGAGGATCGGCCGGCTCGTGCAGACGACGGGGCTCAAGACGAAGCGCTTCAGGACGCGGAAGCAGTTCTTCAGGCAGAGGCGATGGAGGCGCGAGAAGGAGATTGAGGGGCAGAAGAAGGCCGCCGCGGCGAGGAGAGAGCTGGGCGACGTGGAGGTGGTGAAGAAGCCCATGAGCAAGAAGGCGCAAAAGGCTGCGCAAAAGGCTTCCCAAAAGGCTACGAAGAAGGCCAAGAAATAGACCGGGGAGGGATGTCTGATGAATAGAAGGAGATGTTGTAAGCTAGTTAGTGTATATATATAGCAGTAACGACATGATATACATGAGCCCCAAGGGCATGAATTCATCAATTGGATGTGCCTCATGTGATGAGCACGTTTAAACACGGTGAGTTGCCATTTTACCAAATATCGTTGGCAAATAATCAGGTTGATTGATGGTGAGGTTGCTGCTAGGCAGGTACGGAGCACCCTTATATCTTAGTGGGGTTGCTATAACTCGGTACGGAGGAGAGAAAGCAAGGTACCCGCGCATCTAATTTAAGTGCACAAATACTGACCTCCCCGCAACGCGTTTGGCGCGTCGCATATTCTAAAGCTACTACCAACTTCACCTTTCTCTCACATCACCGCAATTCAATTCATTCCATCATAACCAATTTCTCACCTTTCCCTCACCTTTCTCTCATGTAGCTCTCAGAAGCAGCGAACCCACCGACATCGATGCTGAACATGGTCAAGCGCAGTGATTTCCCCCCGTGGTCAAAAACAACGTCAACGTCAACGCCGCCGCAGTCGTCCGCTCCCCTGACACCGACTGTAGTCTTCAAGACCGAGCCACCGTTTCCCTCGGCCTTCCAGCCTGCTCCCCCGCGCGTTATTAGTGACATTGCCGCGACTCCGCAGAACGGCCAGATGCAGGCCGCCGTGGGCAACGAAAGTCCCTTTGGCTGCTTGCGGCCTACGCCGCCAACGAGCAGTTTTGCCAGTCACTCCAAGATTCAGCAGGCCCAGTCAACGTGGGAGAGGTCGCAGAGCGAGACAAGGCCTCCGGGATTCCCTGTTTCAACACCCTCGTCGGATCAACCTGGCAAAGGACCCCGTCCAACAGTGCCAGCGACCCCGGTGCCGTTGCCTCCCCGGTACTCCTCGACGCCTACGCTGCCTGCAAAGCGTCCCGCAGACGAAGATGAGCAAGGCTCCGTGAAACGTATCCAAACCAGCAGTCATGCTGCCGACGGTGCCAACCAGGAAGCCACCCGCATTTCACCTGATGATACCGACGAAGAGCTGGTGGATTTGACCACCCTCTCCACCATGGAAGATGTAATTGCAATAACACATGTAAACGGCCGATCGTACAGGAAGTATCGAGGTAAGTGTGCCAGGTCGGGTCCCTTGTTTAATGGCTATTGACATGCATGCATAGACCCCGTCAATCGTGAATTGCTGCCCACCCATGGCACCCTGGTTCCTGACGGTTACAAGACTCTGGACATCTCGTCTGCTTTCATCTGGGTTTGCCCTGTAAGAGACTGCAGGAAAACATACCCAGAATTGAAATCTCTAGGAGGGCATTTCAACATGGCTCACCACTCGATGGCCCTGAACGACAATCTCGATGGGACACTGAGCGTGGTACGGCGATACAAGAGCTCCGGGAAGTACTCCCCAGCCGTAATTGTCTCACAAAATCCATTGCCGGCAGATGCACCGCCAACAGCCCCTGCTTTGCGCGGAGCTACTACGATTGGTGACAGTTCTCTGTACCGGTCGTCACCTAGCATCGGCAAAGCGAATCCAGTCGAGAAGCATACGGTCGAGAAGCATGCGGTCGAGAAGCATACGGACGAGAAGCATACGAACCAGAAGCTGATTAGCTACTTGCACACATTCCTGGATCAACGGCAGAAAATCCCGTATCATAGAGAAGACGTTGCGTGGTTGGTGAGGCTACCTCCACAGCGCGAACTGCCTGATAGGTGGCTTGAAAAGCACCATGGAGGGACGATAGACAAGATGCACTACGCCATTGCGGTCGCATACATTGTGGGGGAGGAGGTCAAAGGCGAGGCGGCTTGTCGCAGAGCGCTGTCACTCGGCGGAGGCGGAAGATTGGCGGGCATCTGCATCCAGTTACCGAGCAGCATGCCAGCCACCAGCAGAATTGCATTTAGCAAGGCTAAGACTTGCGTCAGCTGCAAGTATCTTGCCTGGAGCGCCCGCCAACAAAACTATTGCGACTGGATTCGTCAAGCAGAAGACGGAATGTCCTTGCCCGAATCCCAAGGCACACCTAACGAGCCTTACGTCATTGATGATCAGATTGTTGAAACCGTTGAGCACCCCGAGATTCCCAGCGAGATGACACCTAAAGCCGAGCCCTGGCCTACTGAGGACGTGCAAATAGTACGGCGTCGCGGTCCTACGAGGGCGGCAAAGCCGGAGCATATTCATGTCCCAGTGTACGATAAGAACGATACATCTATGGACAGCAGTATCGTGGTAACAGGTGCCGCGCCAAGCGCTCCGAGAGTCGACCCAACGGCGACAGGGCTGGAGATGGAGGACTGGGAATTCGCCCCTGGCCGAGTCGAAAACAACGGCGAGAGTAGGTGACCCCTTTTAACAAAATGTTAGAGAGAGACCCAGTTCACTAACCCCGCACCAGCATGGGCTTTCTCAGGTCCTTACCTCACTACGCAGCAGCCGATCCAGATGACGGATGAGACATCGTTCAACGTGATGGCCATTCGACCTGGCGGGACGATAAATCTGCAACCAGAGCAAGACAGGCTACGCTGTATCTCGGTTGCTACGGGCAAGATCAAAGTTAAGAAGAACAAGCAGGATTGCTATATCGGACCCCATGGGGCATTCAAGATCATGCCCGGGGAAAGCTGCGTCATCGAGAACAGGTTTTATATCGAAGCGTGGGTGCATTGCATGTCGCTGGACAACTTTAGTCTCATGAACTGAGAGGTATACGGACACGGGTACTACTTTTTGGGAAGGAGTTTCTTTTCTTTGTCTTTAGCGCCATTACATCAAGTTGCGCATGGATACAAGTCATCAGTTGTAAACTGTGGCGACGGACGGCATCTCGGGCGGGATTCATGGCGCATACGGATCATGTATAGAATGTAGCAAGGTTGTGTGGCTTTACTTCCAAGGGGACATAGCATGGAGAAAGGGGTGCATCTGCAAGGAGAAGGCGATATTAGATGGTCATCTGTCAAAACATCGGGAATCACGGCCGAGGATGGAGAAAGCAAACACCATAATAATGCCCAGTCACTCATCTCACATCTTATATCAGTGCGCGTACGTTGCAAAAGAGCGTAGCATCGAGTGCAGATCTGTTGGAGCTCGTTGGTGAAGGTATCACATGTCCCGTCGTCACGCGCGTGGCTGCCATAGTCAACATGTCTTAACCCCATCATAGTAGTAGTGATGACAAAAATATAGCGCTAATGCCGTTGCTCGTATTCCGTACTCCGTACAACAGCTGACATGTTGCTAACTGTTCAACCTTTTGAAGTGTCGGATTTCATGGTAAAAACTCGGAATTTTTTTATTCATATCCCTTTGTAATTAGTTTAATCTAGACGAATTATGAAAAAATGTAAAAGCAAACGGATATGTTGCATGTTACGTCCTAAACGCTGACAATGGAACCTGTCTCGCTTTTAATGACCACTCTGTTATAGGTCATCTGGAGAATCAACTCGCTGACTCTTAAATACTCCAGCACTCATAAAAAAAACCCTCCTCCACACTTAACAGCAATGACTGCAGTCACGCGTTGTAGAGACATCCTTGCTTCCCGAAGAAGTGCACTCATATCGCAAGGCAATTCCCCCTCCCCCCTCTCATCATGCGGCCCGACCGTACATAGGTATCCAGTTCTGATGGACAGGGTCGTGACCTTAGTACCTCTTGAAGGCGGAAATCTAGGGGACGACGCCTCACGCTTGTGATGGGAAGAGGGATGGATGGACATGGCATATTGGCTGCCTCTGTCTCGGTTCATGAATATAATGCCGGTAGTTTGTCTTTTCTTTTCTTTTTGATTACTCCTATTTTTGTAAGAAACTTTTCTTTAGATTTGGTACTTTAATCTACTTTTTTTTTTTTTTTGGCCTTGGAAAGGTTGTATTTTTCAGGGACTGCTCGTCCAAATGGCAGGTTCTAATATTGGAGGGGCGGCTCGCTTGCCAAACGACGCCTCTTCACTAAACGTCCAACCCGGCAGTCCGCAACCCATAACCAACCCGCCGGTGATTGAACCACCAATCAAGGAAATAGAATCATCTTCATCTTCATCAGATTCATCAGATTCACATGAAAATGTCGACGAAAAAGTCCGCCAGCCCCGGTTCATCAAGGACCCCGAGGGCGAGCTCACCCACGACGAGACGACCGTCGACGTGGTCACGGTGCCCTGCCCCGGAGGCGACTCCCTCCGCTCGTGGAACCGCGACGGGCTCATGGGGAGGTACTTTGGCGCCCCCAGCATGCGCGTCGCCGAGGGGGAGAAGCAGACGGCTGGGGGCAACATGGGCCCGTCGTGGGTGAGGCAGGGCATCAGGAGGGAGGTGGACGTGGCGAGGATACTGCTCTACAGACACCCCGAGCTCGAGGAGGGGACGACGCTGAATGCCCTCGCGGACGAGCTGCTGCGGGAGCTGAGGATCGTGAGGGGCGATGGGGAAAAGGAGAGGCCGCTCGTGTTTGTTGGGCATAGTATTGGGGGTGTCGTGGTCAAGCTGGCTTTGGCAAAGGCGTCGAGGGATGCGAGGTATGAGGATATCCTGCGAGATTGCTACGGCGTTGCTTTCTTTGGTAAGCTTTTTGCCTTTCGATATGTCTATTATTTCTTTTTTTTCCCCGGCATCCGACGCAAGATATGTCTATGTGTGTAATTTTATCGCAACTGACGGCGCGTTGCAGCTACTCCTCATCAAGGCTCCAGCTATTTCGCCATGCCTTCCTTGGCATCAAGCATCCAATCTCTCCTGCAGCTCTCTCAGCCGCTGCCGACATCCATCACCGATGACCTCCGAGTAGGCAATCACCTACTTCTCCATGCAGACGAGGACTTCAAAGCAGTAGCCTACGACCTCAAGGTCTGGACTCTGTACGAGACCATCGACTCCCGCCTCCGAGGCGGGCCACCTGCGCCCAACGCGAATACCGAGGACAAGAGCGTCTACTTTACCGCCCCCCTGTGCAGCGTCAAGTCTGCCATTCTCGGCATGCGCCAAGAACGAATCTTTCCCCTGCAGAGCGACCACGCCAACGCCGCTAGCTTTGGCCGCCACAACGTTCACACGCTGCGCCTGTTCCTCCGACAGTTTGCGACGTTGCTTGACCGCGCCGACGCCAGCGTCAGGGACGACACCGAGGCGCAGAGATGGAGCTTGAATCTCGAGCAAAAGGTCAGCGTCGAGGTGCATGGCTTCTTCGAGGACCCTGATGTTGGGGATGAGCCCCCCGTGACGAGGGCTTGGTCTACGAGGCTGCCCTTGAAAGACTTCCTCAGGAAGGGGCCCGAGGAGTGCCTCAAGGATAGGCTAAACGAGGTCGAGGACGTGCCAGGAGAGAGTCGCTTCCTCAGCAGGTCGCGTGGCCGCACCATGTCCCTCGAAGAGAAGAGCTACTACGAAAAGCTGGCAGCCGAGGCGGATTCTCAGGGGTTGGGCATCAAGAATCAGCAAATCCAGCCTGCTTCTCCCCCCATATCGCCCATCATCAGACCTGTCGACATAAGTCCGGCCTCGGCACCGACCATCACCTCTCCATCGGCGCACCACCAACGTCGTCTGTCCTCTCCGGTAGGAGGAACAGGTGTCCGTCGCATATCCTCGCCTACACGACATTCCACGCCCATCCGTCGACCATCGCCCCTCATCCGCGCAGACTTTGACCAAGATCTCGTCATTGATAGGCTATCGCCTCCTCCGCGCCCGCGAAGCATCATGTCCATGGGCAGATCTACCTCGGACTCGTCGCATTTTGCGTACCGCGACTTTCCGCCGTTCTCGCAGCATCACCGGAGCAAGAGTGATACCGGCGATATTGATGATGAGAGCGTCGAGGCTTTGCCGGAAGGCGTGGTGCCGATCAAGAATATTGGCATAGACGGATGCGAGGACGGACACGTGGTCGACGAGGTTCCTGTGGCGTTTGCAAAGCCCGATGTCAAGTCAAGGAAGTTTGTCTGGGTGCATACGGCGTATAACAATCCTGCTTGGGTCAAGGTGAGGCCTTCTTCGGCCGTATAGAGCGGGTTTACTTGAGGTTGTGGCTGACCGAATGATTAGAAAATGATTCAAACTTTGCAGACTTGCTATGGGAGGGACTACTCGATGCTGTACAACTCGGACTTTTGGACTACCAAGCATGCAAGAGGCAGACACTCGCAGCACTATGCCTACTTTGCCAAACCAGGCTGCTACTTTGCTGCTCCTCGGCCGAGTAAGTTTCTCTCTGCACATGGACTAATTACCCCCTTGCTTACAAACGCAAGTGTCTCCTCGACACCATCCTACCTCTATCTCTGCGCCGTACTCTTCCAACTTTGACGACCCTAGTCTGATCTGTCTGTTTCTCCCATACCTCCACTTTGACTCCTACAAGCGCCTTCTCCGCCGCCGAGACCTCATTATGCGCCGCCTCGTGCATGGTCGTGCGCGTCCTGTTCCTGAGTCCGTCGCCAAGTCCGACTCGATTGAGCTGCAGGTGATTTGGGAGTACCTAGGACATGATCCGCCGCTCAACTGCCGTCGAACGCTGGACCAGTATGGGTACCCCTCGCTGCGCGATACCAGGTCCAGGGATGACGATCAGATGCTGTACAAGCTTACCAAGGAAGGCAGAGGTATCGGCGGGAAGGCCCATGGCGACATGTACAGTCGCTGGTCAAGCAGCAGACGAGCAGGCAGTGACGGCAGCGGTGGTAGCTGGAGAGACAAGCTGACCGGAATCGACGCCTCGCAGAACGGCGATGATAAAGACCCGGAGGATGAAGTGCTGAACGGCAACGTTCTGATGGTAGACCAAATGTGGCTTTGGGTCATTCAATCTGGTAAGCCTCAATTGTCAAGGAAAACTCTTTGCTTATACTAACAACTTCAAGATACTCTATTGTCATACTTTCCTAAGCGGGAGAGCGACCCCATCGAGGGGCCTTTGTATCAGCAGGCCGATCTAAGGGACAGCATCTTCAACGAAGTCAACGTTGACTTGACCCGCCAATGCGAAAATGCACTTGATCTCGCGGCGCTTGCTGCTCTCCACGCCGTCAGCGTACTCTTTGACCGCGCCTCGCACCCCGATCTGGAGGTCTTTCGCATTTTCGAAGAAGCCATTAGCGTTCTTGTGAGTCTTTCATTAACCCAATAGGAAAGGGGCGCTGCTAACGTAGAAGAGTAATAGACTGAAAAACTCACAAACTCTCTAAAAACCTTTAGGACTGAAGGCTTCCGCGACAAGGCGTCAGACTATGAGCCCGTTGAGAACAAGGAGCGCTCGATCCGCGCTCGCCACAAGGAGGAAGGAAGACGGGCTGAGGCTGAGAACCGGGATAACACATCGGCACTGCTTGAGCTCCGCGATATTGAAGATGAGCTTCTAGTTATGCTGTCCCTGTTCGACCGCCAGTCTGCCGTCCTCAACTCGATGCTAACGGCGTACTCTGCGCCCTCGATTCGCGACCGTGCTGGCCACGGGAGGATGTTCCTCAGCGAGGGGATCAAGAGGGTCGCAGAATACAGGCAGAGGGCCAGCGAGATGACTCGAAGGGTAAGGTCCACGAGGGACGATTACGACAAGCTACTGCAGATGGTTCAGAGGCAGGCCCAGGTGGACGAGGTCAGGCTCAGCAGGCTGCACGCCGACCTCGCCAGCGCCCAGAGCAGGAGCGTCATGATCTTCACCGTCTTCACCGTCATCTTCCTCCCCCTATCGTTCTTCACCAGCCTCTTTGGCATGAACACGCGCGAATGGGATAGCGAGGCCGGCTACGGAGGGTCGCCGCCCACGCTCGGCTTCATCGGCGCCGTGTCCCTCCCGTCGAGCATCCTGCTCATCGCCCTCGCGCTGATCGGGGCGTGGAGCACCCGCGCGAGGAAGTTCTTCCAGTGGGTGGTGGACGTGCATCACGCCTTTGCCAAGTGGGCGTGGGCCGTGTTCTGCTGGCCCGTCGTCAGGACGTGGGATCTGGGCCGGTGGGCTAGCAAGGGCGGCGGCGGCGGGAGGAGGAAGGGTGGCAGCGGGGAGAGCGAGGGGAAGAGGGAAGGGGCTCGGAAGCTGAAGCAGGAGACGAGCGACTTTTGGGCGAGGCATCGGCTGGAGAGGGAGAGGGGGTATCAGGTGCCCGAGGTGAATCGAAAGGTGCCTGTTGCGGCCAAGAAGAGTCTGAGACGAAGGGCAAGGGCCGAGTAGATTACGGTTGACGTGACTGCAACTAGCATGGTTGGTGTTTTGGGATTCATTTGCATTATTTGTATTTGAGTTGTCTTGTATTTGTATTGTTCTGGGCATTTATACATTTGGGATTATGCACATGGGGTTTGATGGCTTCTAGGTAGGAGATTATTTTCGGTACATGACTTTATATAACACGGCATGAGATAAGGGACTTGCTGACGATTAGGTGGACATTTCTACTACATGACAGATATGCTTTGACATTGAATATGTAAAAGAATTATCCGATCATTCTATCAAGTAAGTTATCCATTATGCTTCCAGTCTGTTCGTCTTTTCTAACGTTGCATTGCGGCTGACAGTTCTATTACCGGGTAAAGGCAGCAGCGTTACATGGTGTAAGTCTAGGGATCTACAACAAGCTGCGCCGCGACAAACATGTAAACAACCAGCTTACCTGCAATTCATAATAATCCCTCGTGTGACGCTGATGAAAAAGAGAGAAAAAAACTAAAAAGAAAAGATGTGGTTGATAAATACAAAAACTCTTCTCCTAGAGCAGCACTTTGATCCGGTACCGCCGTACGCCATTCTTTCGCACACGTGGACATCGGAAGAGGTAACCTTTCAAGACATCCGGCTGGGCGGCGATGAGCGTCAAACGGCTTCATTCCGCCACTCGCGGGGCTACGAAAAGGTCGAGCAGACATGCCGACTGGCGCGGGAGCAAGGAATCGGATACGCGTGGATAGACACGTGCTGCATCGACAAGACGTCGAGCGCGGAGCTGAGCGAGGCGATTAATTCCATGTACGCGTGGTACGAGCGGTCGACTGTGTGCTTTGCCCACCTCGAGGACTACGACTTTGACGGCGACTCTTCTTCTCTTTCCGACGGTGACGACGACGACGACGACGACGACGAGGTAATTATCAGGCGGAGGAGTAGTGGGTTCGCGCAGTGCAGGTGGTTCACGCGAGGGTGGACGCTGCAGGAGCTCATCGCGCCGCGGCGGCTGGTATTCTACGACGCGAATTGGGAGGCCGTGGCGGACAAGCGCGACATCAGCGGAACGCTGAGGGCCGTGACGGGCGTCGACGAAGATATGCTCTCGGGATCCAGGAAGAAGAAGAAGCTCTTGCCCTCCGTCCCCGTGCGGACGAGGATGGCGTGGGCTGCAGGGCGGAGGACGACGCGGGGGGAGGACGTCGCCTACTGCCTGCTGGGAATCTTTGACGTCAACATGCCGCTCATCTACGGCGAGGGCAAAAAGAAGGCCTTCCAGAGGCTGCAGCAGGAGATTGCGGCCAAGTTTAGCGGTGACATGTCGCTGTTTGCGTGGTCTCCCGTCGCGACGACGACGACGCTGCCCAATTCCAATCATCACCACCTCGAGGACGACAATGACGCGCCGTCCTACAGGGGGGCTTTTGCCTGGTCGCCCGAGGAGTTTGTCATGGCAGAAGGGAGCGACGCGTACGCGTCCACCGAGGAGAAGGAGTCTGTCGTCGCCTCACCGGGCAGGATAGAGCTCGACGCCCGCTCGGGAGTGGTGCTGCGAAACATGTCGATCCGGTGGGAGGGCTTGCTCTCCCCGCCTCGCTTCTTCCTCGAGATACCCCTTGGCCGAGGGAAAGTCCTCTGCCGGGCCGTGGAGAAGACGCCGCAGGGCTACGCCTTCAGGTCCGTCGTCGCCTCGCCCAGGCGGCGGCAGCAGCTGCAGCAGCAGCAGGGCTGGACATACTCTGCGTCCGAGGTGCGCCTCGTCAGCCAGGCCGACGCCCTCGCGCTCGAGGCGCGGCGGGGGATGCCCAACGTCTATCTAAGGGTCGACATGAAGGTGGCCCTGGTGGCCCCCACGCTGGTCTGGCCGGCCGAGCGGTGGGATCGCGTGCCGCAGTGGTTCATCTACACGCTTCCCGAGCTGGTCGGCATGCGACAGCCTACCATTCTCGGCGTTGCGCTGGCGAGGCCCATGGTCAATGTCGAGGTCACGCCGGGCGTGTGGGAACATAGACGGCTCGACATCATCTGCGCCATTGCCGTCATTCCTACACCCGAGTCGTCGACGGGATCATCATCGCTTGAAGACGACGATGACGGCGATGAGGAAGAGGAGCGGCTGAAGCTGGGCCCGCCCAAGGTGTTGGGCATCATCCTGGTCAAGCAGAGCAGCAATCGATTCGCGGGAATAGTACACTCGTTCGTCGACGGTGAGTCGAGAGACGGCCTGCACGACGCGGTCCTCTACATGCAGCGCAACCTGCGGTCCGCGCCGGACCAGTGGCAGGACTGGGTCGAGGCCTTTGACCAGCGAGGCCAAGAGCTGGACCTGCAGCAGCTCGTCGAGAAAGGAGCAACAGCAGCCGCGAAAGGAGGCAGCGGAAGCAGCAGCAGCAGCAGCAGCATCCCTTCAAACATCCGCGTCAGGGCATTCTCCGCCGAGAAGCCAGTCGACTACGTAGAGGGAAACTACTGGTGGAACCTGGAAATCTGGCACGACGCGAGGAAGGGGGGGAGCAGGCGAGGAGGAGGAGGGGACTGGGTGCCCACGCCGTGGGTGAACCCTTTCAACCAGTGGGATCCGGAGGAGGAGAGGTTCATGAGGGTTTACTCCAAGTACAGCATTGTGCCTCTCGGCGAGGGCATGATGTTGTTTCCTCGCGTCGTCAGCCAGCAGCCTTCTTCTTCTTCGTGGCAGCAGGCTAGCGGTTTAAGTGAGATGGTGGGGAGGATGAAGAAGAGTTCGAGTACGAGGACTCTTGTGGAGCGGACGAGCAGGATATCTATACTAGATAAACTACGGCAGTAAGAGTAGATGTTCCAAGGGAAATGTTTACAAAGACCTCTACAGGAAAACAAGAGAAAAGCAGTTGCTGTATTGAAAGCTTGCAGCTGTAGCAAAGGCTCGACTGTGGCTGATAAAGGCGTGCCGCCACACATAGCTTGGGTAGCTAGCTTAGTAGCTCTCCCGCAATCGCAACTTCAATCCCGTCCCACGTTCTCGCCCGTCTCTCTCTCTCCCACCGCCAAAAGCCCACCTCAAGCCAAACTCAGAGGTGGCTTCATCACGAAAACAACACCTTCGAATCCGCAAAAAAAAAAAAAAAAAGAATCATTGACATCGCCACCATGGCCAGCGACGTCCCCAAGCTGCTGTGGAACCCGGAAACCGTCAAGGACGTGGCCGAGTCCCTCGGGATCGCCTCCCTCAACGAAGAGGCCCTCAAGGCCCTCACGCAGGACGTCGAGTACCGCATCGGACAGGTCATCGTCGAGGCCCTGCGCCTGATGCGCGCCGCCCGCCGCACGACGCTCGCCGTAAACGACGTCTCGCTCGCGCTCAAGGTCCTCGACGTGGAGCCGCTCTACGGCTACGACTCGACGCGACCGCTGAGGTACGGCGAGGCGAGCTTGGGTCCCGGCCAGCCGCTGTTTTACATCGAGGATGAGGAGATGGACTTTGAGAAGCTGATTAATGCGCCGCTGCCCAAGGTACCGCGCGACATGAGCATTACAGGTGGGATTACAAAAAGTTCCAAAGTTGGTGGTGGGGGAGTATTTGGGTAGCCGCAATGTTCTAACAAGATTCTTTCCTTTTAGCCCACTGGCTCGCCATCGAGGGCGTTCAACCAGCCGTGCCGCAAAACCCGTCGACGTCCGAAGCCCGCGTCGCGGAGCTACTGCCCAAGGGCCCCGGCACCAACCCCGCGCTCTCGGCCCTGGCCGGCAACGACAGCGGCGGCAGCGGGAACAAGCCGCCGATCAAGCACATCGTGAGCAAGGAGCTCATACTCTACTTTGATAAGATCCAGGCCGCCATCCTGGACGACAACCCGGACGAGGAGGTGGCGAGGCTGCGGCAGGCGGCCCTGGGATCCGTCAGGGACGACCCGGGCCTCCATCAGCTCGTGCCCTACTTTATCAACTTTATCATGGACCGGGTCACGCACAGCCTCGACGACACGTTTGTCCTCAACCAGATGATGGAGCTCGTAAACGCCCTCATCGCCAACAAGACGCTGTTCCTGGACCCGTACGCCAGCCCGCTATCGGCCCCCGTCCTGACCTGCCTCATGGCGAGGAAGCTGGGGTCCGATCACACGAGCGAGGACGCTCTCAGGGAGCAGTACCAGCTGCGCGAGCTGGCGGCCTCGCTCATCGGCCGCATCGCCCGGAAATACGCCGCCTCCAACTCGCTCCTCAGGCCCAAGCTCACGAGGACCTGCCTCAAGTACCTGCTCGATCCCACCAAGCCCCCCGCCGTGCTGTACGGCGCCGTCCAGGGCCTGCTCGAGGCCGGCGGGCCCGAGGCCATCCGCGTCCTGGTCCTGCGCAACCTCAGGCCCTTTGACGAGAACATCCTGCAGCCGCTCAAGGAGAAATCAGAGGGCTCGCTCGAGTACTCGATGCTCCTGCAGGGCGTGGTCCGGGCCGTGTCATCGCTCGTCAGGACGGACGAGAACGGCATGGAGGGCGTCAACGGGACGAGCACGTCAGAGGCCGACAAGGCGGCGCTCGAGGAGTACATTGGACCGCTCGTCGGGAGGCGGATCGCGGCCATGGGCAATCCGTCACTCGTAGCTGCCGTGCTGGACGCGCGGAATCTTGCTTAAGGTCTATCCGTGGATAATTATTCAATAGGCGCACGGAGTTTTGGGTTAGGGTACAGCGATGTCTTTGAAAGGCAAGGGCCTATTTTAAGAAACATTAATAGGTTATCAATTGTCGTAAATTTCAATATAGGTGGCTCGAGAATATATATACATCCCCTTGTGTGATATTCTCCTTAGGCGCGCCCATGAATGACCCCTAATTGCTCAGTTCTTTGTACAGTTATTTCCCCCTCCTTCCCTTTCTCCCTTGCCTCAAATTTCCTCACTTTTCCTCTTCTTCTTCTTCTTCTTCTTCTTCTTGAATTTTCTCTTCTTTTCTCTCTTAGACGCCAAAAGCAAGACCCAGACCACCGAGGATGCTCACAACCCAAAGCGCAACCTCCCCCCTCTTAATCTGCGACTTGGCGAACCCAATCCCCATGTCATAAACGAGATGCTTGACGCCGTTGACAAAGTGGAACACAAAGGGGAAGCCCAGCGCGAACTTGACGGTCCCCTTGGCGGCGAAGGGCAACGCGCCGAAGGAAGCGGCCAGGCTGGCGCTCTCGACGTGCCAGCCCAGGAGCGGGGCGGCGAGGTAGGCCGTGAAGTAGACGTACGCCACGCCGGACAGGGTGCAGCCGGTGATGCGGGTCCAGGCCGAGGCTCCGAACCAGGTTTGTTCAATCTTGTAGATGCCCAGGTTGGGGGATACGGGGCGGTTGAGGCGCTGGGAGGCTAGGATTGCGTTTCCCTCTTCCGGGGAGATTTTTTTCGTGGCGACGGGGCTGCCATCATGCTTTGTTAGAAACATATATAAAGAGGGCGGGGGGGCGATATGTTTCTTTCGAGGAGTAGGTGTTTCCCCTCCTCTGTCGTATGTAACGTACCGAGATTGAATTGCGGGAAGTAGTCGACTTGCGATGGCCATCTTGGCGGCATTTTGGACGAAAAAGGAGGGCTTCGCGGCACCTATTATTGGAAACGAATAAATTAGCACATGTCAGTTTTTTTCTGCAAGGAAACTATTCATTCGCATCGGAGGAGGAATGCGAGGAAAGGAAGAAATGTTGAAAGAAAAAACTTACCGCGCATGGCTGCGACGCCGACCCTTGAGGAGAGCATCATGGGCGAGAGCGAGATGACGATGACGACGACTTGTTGCTAACACAAAGGTTGTGTGTGTGTGTTTTTTTCTCCTGGTTCGCTGTTGTTCGTCGCGCGGTTGGTTTACGGCGGGAAATGCAATCTTTCGATGAAGTAATTCGGGGAAAGACGTTCGAGAGGGAATCACGTGGGATGGGTGGGATAGGTGGGTTGGAGTTCTTTATGTAGATGCGGGGAGCTCGGCAAAAGAGACCGCTGCTTGTCACCTTGATAACCGAGGGAGCTTATGAGACTTCGGGCGCTAATCCTGATGAGAAAAAAAAAGTCACTGTTAAAAGTCATGAAGATATCACTTCGAAATATTTAATTCAACCTTTTCTATTCCCACCTATTATATTAAAATTGACCCTGGTTGAATATTTTAGATTACTTCACCATTCAGATCTTAGACTTCACGCTCAAATGGTTAGATTTGTTTTCCCGCGCAACTTTTTCCAATTGGAATATATCCCTCCACGACAACCGCCTTGGAGCTCTCCCTTTCACCGTGAGCAAGTTTGCAGGAGAGCGTGACCCCAGGCTGCAAACCGCTAGAATGATGGATGGTTGCTGCGATAAAGTAAAAGTGGCCAGGTTGCGTTATCACGCTACCCTTGCGGCCCAGTATATCACCGCCCGGTACCGTTCCATTTGAGTGCTATAGCTACTATAGAAAATGGCTACCATGTATCAAGTACATTTAACCGTGCCCCTGCTGATCCCCGGGCACATTCCAACACATTCCAACGCTGACCAAGTGTTTCTCGGCATGCGGCATGCAGAAACCTCTTCATTCCAGTAGCACACACACCATCCCACATGTCACATGAATAGAGAGTATTGATCAACAATGAGCATCTAATTCAGGCAAATAAAACTCAAATGTACGCCTAAAAGCTTCATAATATTACACCGTCAGCCCTTCTGACACCGACGCCAACCCTCATTCGTGAAAACTTCAAGTTCGGTTTCAAACATGCTCTAACATCAGAAATTCTTTCAATCCCAGCTCCTCATAAAATCAGAGAAAAATTGAGACGCTCCATGTAGAACCAATCCGTAAAAAACGCTATAACACATACACAAACACGCATTGCTTGCCTCTTTCCGTGATGCTCAATACTGCGACGCGTCTTTGCTGCTTTCAGCAGTGAGAACCGAGGTGAGGTCGCTCTGGAATAGGCTTGAGCTGTGATTCCGGTGCGTCTGGCAAGAGCTCCATGATAGCCGACAGCACACTGTGAGCGGTTCGCCAGCAGACGCTCTTTTCTTGCTCACCACCCCAGATGTCGATGCAGCTTTGCAAGGTATCCAGGATGATCTGACGCGGAGGGATTTCACACCCAATTCCCGCCCCTCCAGCCAGCGGTGCGTCCTTTCGTAAAACATGAACCGAAGCCTGCAGGGCTGCAGGGAAAAAGTCCATTGTAAATGCACGGCCAACAAGGTCATATCGAAGGTCAAAGTCGTAAGACCAAAGCTCTCGATAGTGCATAAGAACCGTCAATGAGCATTCCAACGAGGACCAGCAGGACTCGGGGAACAGGGCCGGCCCGTCAAGGTGCAGGGCATATGGACGATGAAGCACCGTCAGGCACCGCCTGAGATAAATGTCCACCGTCACCCTCTGCAGGTGGTTCGTTAACCTCATCTGCGCGTGACTCATGAGGGCCCGGATCTGTGCATTGTACCTAAGCACCTCTGGATACGGAACCTGATTGTTGCTCGACGAATTGATCAAGACCAACGCAGACAGCACCACGGGCAGAGATTCGGCCAAAATTATCTGCAAAGGATCTTCCTCATCAATGTCTCCCGTCTCCCTAAGACTGACCAACTCGTCCGGCCTGGTCAATGGCGGCATGCCGGTCGGCATAGACATCTTGATATCGAGGTAAATAATGGTGAGCCACAGCTTGCGCCGCGCCTTGCGCTCTGGTTGGCTGGAGATCTCATGGCCATCCTGAGGCAACCCGAAGATGAATGACATGCGTACAAGTAGACCAAGGAGAGACCAACAAGAGTCGATGAACCAGCAGGTAGGGTTGCACACCTGTTTCGCAATGATAACGAGACACATGGCCTTGAGGCCGGCAAATGTGGGCCGAAACATGAACGGCGTCTGCATCAGACAAGCTTCGGCACCCATCATGAGCTCAGTGGCAATGCTAGGCTCCTCGGGCGTGCAGAAAGCACCCAGGCCCATGACCATCAGGAACTGGGCCAACCAGTCAAGCCCGACCGCGTTTGGATCTTGCCAGTATTGTTCAACCTCGCGTTGAAATTCAGGTATATCTAGAACCGGATTGACAATATCAAGCAGGTTGATATACTTGTTGATGTACGTCTGGCAGCGTTCTCTTTCACCGTCAATTAGTCTTGCCACGACGTCTCGTGCGTAATACTTGGTCGCACCAGGGGTGCCAAAGGGAAAATTGCCAGGCAGGGTGAAGTTGGCCAAGCATGCGTTGGTCGCGACATTCTCAAGAGCTGCGGCAAGAGGCGTCGACTCTTTGGCCGTGATGGAGCCAATCTGTATAGGCGATCAGCATGAGAGACAACGAGCAATTTTCATGAATAATCTTACCTTGGCCATGAGGTCTCGCCAATGGCTTTGCCCACGAGGTTCATGGCTGACCTGCCACGTCGCTTGTGTGGATTTCGTAACGTCCCCAGCCGTAAGCTGACTCGTAGGAACCGTTGGACACGGAAACTTTCCTCCATTCGGCCCCTTGTTATAGCTATAATAACATTCGCGGCCGTTGCCGCTTGCCTTGCACCTCCCGCACGGCAGTTCCTTGTCGCATTTGACCTTGAGCCTATGACAGCGCAAGCAGCTCAAACAATTGCGCTTGCGCTTCCTGATTATACGCTGGCTTGAGCTCGTAGCAGCTGAGCTGCTCGGTGGGGTGGCATCGACGGGCGCAATGGCCTCGAGGGATCCTGAGATTGACATTGAACGCTGTCCCGATGATTTTGCGTCTTCGGGCGATGTTGAGGGAGAAATCATACCATGCTCACCGATGCCCTCCTCCTTGATTATCGGGGAGGGAGATGAATCTGGCCCCGCGGCACCAGCGTTCTCAAAGCTGCAGCGTACACCGGCCTGTACGCATCGCGAGCATTGAGGCTTAACCAGATCACAGCGCCGCTTGAAGTGTCGACACCTGTCGCACGTCTTAACCTCGCGCATGTGCGGCATGCTGAGCAGACGCGGCTGGGGTGAATTCACCCGCTTCTTTCTCGATATCGCCGGCTTATGTAGTGTTTACTGACTAGTCCCGCAGAGTTTTCTGGCGCCCAGCTGCGTCCAGTGATGCCCTCGTACCACCTCGCACGAGAACAACATCAAGTGTTGCCTGTGCCCAGATTGATTCGTCGCCCACCAGATATCGGGCCGGTACGTGCTGATATTGGAAACTTGTTCGCTCGGTAGATGGGAAGTGCCACAATCGGTTCCCTTTTGGACGGTTTGCAGATGCGCGACGGAAACCGCACGTAAAGCGATGCTTGATACAGTAGAAGGAGGGGGGGAGGTCAAAGATGCCTGCAATTATAGAAAGTATAGAAAATGATGTTGCAGTACTCCGTATTTGGCGACAAAGTTGACACGCCTGGCGAAGATAGCCTGAGTATTTTGGGAGCACGGGCTTTCCAACTGCGAGTTCGTATACGATTATCAATGGGATTCGATTCGGGAATTTGAACGCCACACGACCAAGGCTTGTCGATTCAAATAAATAAGTAGGGATCCGAGGGCAGGGAGGATCTGGAAGATAGAAAGTCGAGGCGATGCTAATGCGGTGCAAGTCACACAATCCCACTTCAAGCTTGCATTTGGGGGGGAGGTAGAGTTGCAGTAAGAAACTTGAGTGGACGGGGACGGGGCATGTACATGTACGGAGGACTACGCTGGGGTGGATTGGCAAATGGGCATCAGGGTACCTAATGTGGGAAAGTGGACGGATGCTACCTAAAGATGGTGTGCTGGACCTGTCAGTGGCCACCTTCTGATTCACAGACTAGCGCTGCTAAGGCTCTGGGTGGGACGGGCAGGTACCTGGTTAGCCCCCAGGGCTGGTAAGTGGGAAGCGGGACAAACGGGCCCAGCGAAGAGGAATGGAGAAATGGAGCCAGCCGGGCGTTGGAAGGCAGCTAAGAAAAATCTGCTGTTGGCTGCTGCGCTGCTCTAGAAGGCTTGGGTGAGCAGGCGTTATACCACGACTTACAGCCTGTACCGTGCGAATAGCTTCCCTCCTACAGGTCTAGCTGCTCTCTCACGCGTGATAGTCTCACATTTACTCAGCTTGATACGCTGTGGGGGGAGTAGTCCGAGACACTCTTGGCGACTTTTTGCGGATTGCCTCTGAGGTTCATGGCAGAACGAGTTCCGAGCCTTCACACTAGGAACTCGTAGCGAGCTGTGCATTCGGGTAATAAGGTTGAAGCCGCTCCGCACATGGGGCGTTGGTAGTGCCTTTTCTTTTAGACAACCAACGGTGATATATCAGATGTGACGGCATATTCTTCTTTCCGACTTGTTGGATAGAGTAGTAGTAGGGTTCGGGCGTTGGATGTTTCCACAAGGGAATTTGCTACCCATGCATGTGCTTGCCTTTAAACCTTTGACAAGGGGGTTCGCTAGGTAGTTGGGAAGGAGCCGGATAAGATTTGCTGCGGTTAGTGTCGAGATGTTTCCCCCACGACACTTCGTTCTTGCCTCCAATTGTGCTCGGTACCCAAGGTAGGTGCTCCGTCCTCGTGTGTAAAATACGCTCCGGCCGGCAGGAGCCTCGGCGATAACCAGGGGGGCCAGCCCGAAGGCTCTTACCTCATACATGTCTGTTTACTCTACAAGTAAGAGAAAGCGTGGGAAAGCACAGGCGATTCTTGGTACCTTTCATGAGAAGGCAGGGCTTATCAACAAGCGTCATGGATTCATCACTCTTTACTTCGTACTCTGGTTCTTGGGTTAGAATGAACAAGGGCAAGCGATTCCGCGTCTACCCATCCATGCACTGCCACCAACAGTTTCCTTTACCGACAACCTAAGAGACTAAGAGAAGCGAGCTGGTGCAGATCCGGGCAACCCTCAAGGCTGAGACAACATGGGGGGGCGAGGTTTGGGCGAAAATGCGAAATGCCTTGTTGGACACAAGCGCTGCCAAACTCGTATTGAGCATCGGATCTGCACCTTTTATCCCTTGCATCCTCGCCCGATGCTACGTCTACAACTACGATCAACTCCCCGTACTCGGTAAAGAGATACGTGCTGCAGTTTGTCGTGCTTCACAAAGTGTGGATACCATGATTAGCGGACAAACTGCCCGCTCATCTTTCATCTGCAGTTTCAGTTTTAACCTTTTTTCCACTCCATGCTCCGTACCCTGGGCAAAGATACTTACTACACACAAGTACGGTCCGGAGGCTAGAGTTCTCTCATGTGGAGTCGATTGTCACGGCTTTGCCTTCCGCTTCGCGTTAAGCACACCACGAGGTCGGATGCATAATGGCGCGTTCAATCTACCGATGTACTTCGCACCTTCTTCGGCACGTGGAATTGGCCATGGCTACCACGATGGCTGGATATCGAATGCGAAGGTAGCATTGGTCATGTCGCACCAGCGAATCGATTCGCCTCGAAATATGGGCTGGACATGTGGACCTACTGGGGCCAGATGCGTTGTGAGATGAGATGAGATGAGGAGAGAACAGCAATGTACCTACTCAGTACCATGACCCGGAGCTGGAAAGCTATTCCTCCCGACGGTCAAAGCAATACTGACCATCACACCACCCCACACTTCCAAGGCCTGGACAACTACACTACAGCAGTCCATCTAAGACAACAAGCAACCGACCATGGAAGACTACCTGGATGCCGGGTTCAACCCTTCCAAGGCCACAATGCCCCGACTGAGGTCCATCCTTGTCACACACGAAATCAAATATCCCTCCAACGCAAAAAAGGCACAGCTGGTAGAGCTCTTCACGAGGCACGTTGGGCCACAAATCCCAAAACTCCGTGCCGAAGCAAAATGCGTTCGACGCTCCAGTGCCGGTATCATTGACGCCGGCAGCGCGGAAGATGTTGCTGGTTGGGATTTGGATTGAAGCAACTTCCGAGTCGGTCATGCCACCCTTTTTGGCCATCGACTCATCGCCTTGTTCTCATGGCTGCATGTCGATAACTTGGGACTGGTGCTTCGAAGAAAGCCACTTAATACGGAGTACAGTGAAGGAAGACATGCAGTTGGCCCGATCCCGTCCTTTGAAGCTGAAGCAACCGAATCAGAGGTAGAGAAACAATATCACACATAAGATATTCCGACGCCGATGGTTTATTAAATCATTATCAATTTATACAAATATTATACAGCTGTCTGGCCTGACGCCCAACCAAACATAGTCAACCATGTTGCTACTCAAAGGTCGACAACATGAGCCAAAGGTCTACTCAGCTCACATAATTGTCTTCAATCATCATCATCATCTTCTTCTTCCTCATCTTTCTTCTTCGTATTGGTTTCCTTCTTTTTTACCTCCCTCTTTTTTGGCTTCAACCATTCTTCCATGCCTTCGGGCCAGTACACTCGGTCTTCAGGACCACCCATGCCAAAGTTGTCCGCACTTACAATTCGCTCGGGTATCAAGACGTCGTCATCGCCGCCGTCGTCGGCATTTTCATCACCAGCAGCATTGGTCTCGGCTGCCTTCTTCTTGTTCTTCCTGTCCTTCTTTGGCTTCATGACAACCTTGCGAGACTCATCTTCCCTCTCATGAGGAATAATGTCGTTGAAGGTGCTCCAGCCGGGAAGTTTGAACGTCCGCATGAGCTCAAAGACGGCTTGTTCCTTATCCTTGGCTTCAATCATGAGATCCATGTTATTGTCGCATGGAGGCAAGGTTCTAACACGCGCCGAATGCTTGCGTCTATCGCGGGGTGTTACTGCAGGGGCAGTGGGTTCGCTGTAATGCATCTTCTGGGTGATGCCCTTGCATGTCCACGTCCGGCGGATGCGGTCATATAGCTGCATGATATCCAACGTACCTTCGCGGATACTGGGGTCGAACATGATGTTGTGATGATGATAATCCAACACCAGTGGAATGTTGAGCTCCTCGCAGACTGGCAACAAATCATGTACGGTCCAGGAAACATCATCATTCTCGAGAACAAGTCTTGCCTTGACACTGTCCGACAGCTTAGCATAATTTGTTCTGAAACGGTCGAGAGTTGCCTCCTTGTCGCCGAAAGTGCCACCCATGTGCAGGATCATGACAGCATCGCGGTTCTGCTGAGGTGGCAGCTTCAGAAGCGAAAGCAGTTCATCATGATAGTCAAGGTCTCGGATTGCTGCGGTAACGACCTCCTTCCTAGGACTACCGAGCTGCGTAAACTGACCAGGATGCGTCGTTAACCGATGGCCCAGCTCTGCCGCAACTCTGCCTGCCTCTGCCAGAACTTCCGAAGCGAATGGTGCCAGCGTATAACCATATCCATCATGGCTGGCGAAGGGGAACATCTCGCTGCTAAGCCGCATGAACTTTATGCCGTATTTATCGTTCCATCGTAGCATCTTCACGATATCCCGCGCGTTCTTCAATCCAAGATCCTGCACATACCTCATCCCCTGCTCCACGTTGGCCGGCTTCGTCTTGTCCGGCCGGTTCTTGGTCGGATGTTCCGGCTGGTCTGGATTCTGAAGCGGGTGACGGTGTTCTAGAATAGACGCGATTCGACAAGTCCTTGAGGAGAAGACCGGAGGGTTGCATGTCCTTAAGTAGGTGTTCAAGCACGCCTAGAGAGCAGTCAGTGGGGTATGCTATTTTTTGGCAACAACAAACTACGCGTCTCATGCTATAGCTGCAGTGTCATCTCGGGTGAGGGGTCTCACGTAGCCCAAGCGACCAGACCATGGCAATGGGAGAGTCTCACTGTTAACCGGAGGGGCTCTTTTTGCGCCTCTTTCGACATCATCCGCCTCTTTCCCAGACGCGGCAACATCCCCGGCTACCAGCTCATCCTCGCCGTCGGGCATGGGGGCCTTTTCAATTTCGTCCGGCTCGGTCTTGACCTCTTGTTTGATGGGGTCCTTGGAGTACCTCAGTGGTGGGCCTTTGGGAGACTTGGATTTCCTTTGTTCAGCATATAGAGCGGAACTCTCGACGGCGAGGCGCTGTCTCTGGGCTTCATTATGTAATTTGGCTTCCATGGCACTCAGTTCCCGCACTGCCTGTTCGACACCCTCCTTAGTCCTCAAGACGTCGTCCTTGTCTCGTCCATGGGCCGAGTGGTCGTTGTCGGTCTCGAGATGATTGAAGACAGTCGACACTGGCGGCTTGGTCCGCCGACTACTGCGTCGAGTTGGTTCTGGAATTGGGGGGGTTGGATGCGGACTCGTCCTCTTTCTTTTGGGCGTCATGCTGCTCGGCTTATGGGTTATCGCCGTGCTCGACGCTCTCGAAAGTATATGGGCTGTGAAGAATGCTTGGCGGCTATAGCTGGATAGGCGCAGGCTGAGTAAACGAGTACACATGGGAAGAATAAGAAGGGGAAGAAGAACAGAGTGCAATCCGAGGCAAAGTTGGATCGGCACACTGCTTTGTCATGGGAGTAACTATTACTAGCGAATTGTCTTTGACAGACGATCAGGCCAACATGGTCTTGCAGGGAATGATCTTGGGTTCAACATCATCGTCATTCTACGTCTCAAACCAGCAAGCCAAGGGTCTTAGAAGCTACCTGGGTAGCATTATAAGAAATGAAGAATCCGGAGGTTCAGGCCCGGCCGAGGCTTCATTGGAAGATGGAAGAGGAACGGGGTCCACGCGTCATAAGCGGCTTGAGCGCAATTGGCTCAGAAAAAGGTCCTAGAATGGACAGCAGCAAAACTCCCAACGAATAAGTCATCATTTTGGTTTTCTGCACCAAAAAAAAATGATTGAACGGTTGTACAAGGGAAAAAATTTCAGGGTCCGAGGGTCGCACTTCCCCGATGGTCTTGCTGGCGCTCAATTTCGGCGTGTGGTCTGAACCGTCTAAACGATGAGGTCATCTCTCAAACATGACGTCGATCGACGATCTAATAACATCCTTTTCTTTTCTTCTTGCTCACATCACAGTCTTGACACGGTTCAACTCGACTCATTTCAAACTAAACTACGGACTACGGACTACGGGCTACTCCCTTCACGTATGCACTTGAGACAAGACAAATTGCCACATCAAAATCGCCTAAACCAACACGCAAGCCGCGTTGGCCCATTTCTGTCATGTCTTCCTTCAAGCGTACATTCCCTGTCTCCTACATACATGGACAGAAAAGTCCCAACCCAGATACACCCAGATCTATGGCTAAACAGGGGTCGGCATCTTTTTTTTTTTTCTCGCTTTGAGGACTCTCTACTCCGTACTGTACTGTTTACTCCGTACACGTATTCGTACACATACGAAGATTTGTCCCAGCCGGCAGGCAACCTAAGCCGAAGGTCGCCAACAATTACTCCATATAGACAAACTACGGAGTATTACCACTGCCACAGTACAGAGTACTTCATGCGTATTTTACGTAGTAGTCTCTCTTCAGCTTGGATCAAAAACGCCACCGACTACCCCAGTCTGCAGCAATGGACCTTTTTCAGCCAAAGATTGCCCCTCATCGATGCCCGATGCCCTTTAAGGATCGCGATCGTCTGAGACCCCTAGGGGTCGACAGCCACCGGGGTTTTAGGTCCGTACGGAGCATTAATAACCCTAATCCTGACTCGGCTCGGAGCAGGGATCCTGCTGTTCCTCTCATGTCCAGCAGGTATGCAGGTATGTATCATGACCTCTTTGCGCGTTGCCAACATGGCCCTGCATGACTTTTAATGAGGGGTACGGAGTAATTCGGCCTGTTCGAATTCCCCCGCTGATTGTCTTGGAGACCAGGGTCATCACAAACCTGCCCAAGTAAAGTACCGGCGTCTGCGAAGCAATGCTGCTTTCAATCAACACATGATTCATGGTATATGATTATATGATTTCCAGTACCCTACCATAAGGAGGGGGGGGTAGAAAACCGGCACTCGAAAAACTTCATCTCATCCACAAGGCAATCGCTTAAAACTAGAATGGCTACCGTTTAAGCATACGAACCACAGATTATCCAGATTTGATAAAGGCTCGGCTTATCCCTAGGCCCACAAATGCCGCCGTCATCTCATCCGACGTCTCTCGTACATGAGCCCGTCGAGGGAGTTCAACCACCCTGGGCCCTCTGTAATACTCCCCTCGGCACAGGGGACAGTCATGCCTGCCAATGGCGAGCCACGAGGCCAGGCACTTGGCATGAAAGGCATGCCCGCACGAGTTGAGCGTTAGATTGTCGTATGATCGCGGAACCCCACCGGGACTGTCTTTTATTACCCCGAAGCATGACGCCCGTCTCGGCAAACGACACAGCGGGTCTCGCTTGACCCTTGAGCTGAGTTCATCGAGGGCTTCCTGGATTTGTTCATCGTCTACCTCTTGAGTCTCTGGCATCAATGGACCGATGCATATCGGACTGGAAACAAAAATCGTCAGGGCATATGATTGGCTTTCGAGTAGAAACTTACCACTCCTCAACTCCGGCTTCCAGGTCTACTTGTAGCTCCACACCACCGATGCCCCGAGGCCGGATAGTGGAGCAGGCCGTCACTGTGCTCAACCTCCGTCTTGCCTGGTACAGATCCTTTTTGGTCCTCTCCCTTGCCTGTCGGTCCCTACGATAGGCTGTGAGTGTCCCAGTTCTATTTTACATGACGATCAGTTTCTTTCCCCTCGATCCCTAGACACGAAGAAATCGTTTCATGCGTGGGGGGGCATCTTTGCTCACATTGGACCGACTACGAAAAACAGGCAAAATAATGCCAAGAGAACGATGGTGAGGGTGTCCACGTCTCTGATGTTTTGACACGTGGTTCGTTGTCAAAGTTGTGTATGTGGTATGTGTGGAAGCCACCAGCAGGGCCAAGGCACAACTGAATTACATGATTCAAGATGGGCTCGCGGTGGTCTAACAGATGAACCTTTTCGCCAGCCTTTGTGTGTATTGTCGCGGAGTTTTGTTTAACCTCCAGGCGAGAGACAACAAGACGGAATCGACTCACGGAATATATAGCCATCTTTTGAGGTCATCGGGCGCGCCCGTCCTAAGAGTGACTTGGCCTTGTCCTGTTTTCCCCTCCCTCCTCCCTCGGCCAGAGGTGAAAAAGTCACACCACTTTGTTACACAAAAACGGCCAAGCCCCAGCTGCACATCCAGCGAATCAATCTATGACGCTAAGAAAACCGTTAGCAATGAGGGTCCCGAAGACGCAGCTTTTCCCCAGAAAAGAGGATTGCAGCCTTTCATCATGAGTGATGATTTTAATAGGTCGTCGCCATCTCACTAAAGGAGGGGGGAAAGAGAGTTGCCAATTTTGTACCTTTTATCGCAATCGGAACATTGATTTCCTTCACGTGCGTTTTCCCCCTGCATGCTTGCATGGTAAATAGAAATCCACCCGATATTATGGCGATGACTACAATTAGACGCTGCCTGTCTTTTAGAGTGATTGCGAGGGAAAAAGTAGAATTCTCATCCTGTCAAAGGACCTTCTATCGGCAAGAATATTATGGGAGAGATGGCATTCATATAATTCTCCATATAGGTAAAAAGTCTTCTAACAGAGCCATCGCCTTTAACCCACGTTGCGATGTTGATTTGACCATGACGGCCAAGTTACCCTATATCATCGCAGGAGGAGTTGCCAATTCATAAAGATGTTTCACAAGAACTTACGCATCTCTTCATAAAGCTCATCACGCCTAGATAAGACACACAAAGAGAAGACCTGTCTCTAATTTCAGTCTCTCATCGCTGATCAATGCAAGGATGGAGTCATCACGCCGCTATACATAGAGGAGACATGCCTTATTTGCACACACCTCGATCCATGCCAATAACGGTTAATCCTCTCTGCAAGAACCACCACATCCAACCTACATATAACTTACCTGTGAGCCCAAGATCATTGTTGATTTCTTTACCAACAACGTCTTTCGCGTTTCGTTTCATGACCTCTCATTTGAAGCCTGGTAGGCGCAGCCCGGATCGTCGGTCAACCCTGTCAGGCGGCTCAAGGGAAAGGCACCTCAACGGCAGTGCGACCGACTTCCGAAATAATCCACCGCCATTTTCCCTGCCCTACGCGAAATGCTGTCTATTTTCGTACATATAGCATGTCATCCACAACAGATCGCCCATCCCCTCGAAGCAGCTAAGACCTCAAAGATGTTACGAACCGCTTTTTTAAGCACGACGTGGTCCTTTCGCCAGAAAAGGCATTGCTGGTACATATACCGCCATATAAATTGGCCGCCAAAAGAAGTATATCTTATCCGTTGCTTTGCCGGGTCTTCGTGATCAATCACGACCACTGTCTATTAGCTCGTGACATCTTTAAGGTCTTAGCTGCTTCCGAGGGGATTCACCGTTCAACCCCCAACATAGCGTCGCGGCACAGTTCGCTGTCTGACTCGTCGTGATGCCGTTGGAGCCGTGTGGAAAAGATGGCGTCTGCAGAGTTGACAGATAGTCCTGGAGGTAGGACCGTAGGACGACGCTTAATGTATATATGTATGTGCCATGTATGCACATATGTCTGTGCCAACTCAAAGGTGTAACCAGAGGGACTCGGCAGCTCGAGAATAACACGCCAGACCGTCGAAAATGAAGCATCCAATCATCGCTAGCTGCCTCGCAGCAACAGCCAGCGCAATAAGCGTCCCGGTGCCCACAACGCAGCCCGGGGAACTAATACAGGTCGTGCCAAAGAACTTCATCGGCTTCGGCATGGAGGCGGCCTTCTTCCCGCACTTTGGCAACAAGTTTTCCCAGAACCTCGTCAGGTCCTTGGCCTCGCGAATGGGCGCGCCGCCGTTCATCCGCGTGGGAGGTACCAGCGGTGACTGGTTCACATTCGATGCGTCTCAGGAAGAGCCGTACGTTTGCACTTCGACCAAGGGGTGCGGAACACATGATGCACACTACCGCCTCGGTCCGAGCTACTTCGACGCGTTTGCAAACTTCCCAGACGCGCACATGTTCTTGCAGGCGCCGCTGCCTAACCCACCTGCCTTGAACGAGACGCTCGCCTATGTGTGGAATGCGTGGACTCAGAGTGGTAACGGTGATAGGGTGGCGAGCATTGCACTCGGAAATGAAGTTGAATACATCTGGGACTCCGCCCAAAGCTACGTCAAGGCAGCCCTCGACGTTGAAGAGGCTGTCGTAAACAACCTTAGCCTTAGCGGAGACGCGGCCAGGATCTTCGAGGTTGCAAACTCAGCCAGTGGCACCGTTACCGGGAAAGGGTACCATCTGTAGGTCGAGCCCTCGTCCCCTTAGTCTGGTGACAGGATACGAAAACTGACGATGAACAGACCTGCTGTTCTTCACACCGGAATCAACGACAATGGGAGAGCTGCCATCGGTGCCGAGCATTGGTATCAGATCACCGACGGTGATTGGAGTGTCGAGGATATGCAGAGTGAGTGCTTATGACGCCTGCTCCTATGCCCATGTTCTTGCTGGCTCATTCGTCATGTCTAGGGCATATGATCAATCACAAGGCTATCGTCGACCGGTTCCGGCTGTATGAACCGGGTCTTGCAGCGGCAGCTTCACAAGGCATAGACTACGCCATCACCGAAGGCGCTGCAGTCCTCGGTGGGGGAAAGCCGCCACCGACATTTTCTTCTGCATTCGGATACGCGCTCTGGGCTGTTGATTTCAACCTCGTTTGCATGTCCCGTGGCGTTAAGCGCGTAGCCAACCTGGCTGGAAGACCGTCAGCCAGCCGGGTATTTTGGGTTCCCGATGACAGTGCCGACAACAATCCTGGGCCAAACGTTCGTGCCCCCTACCCAGCAGCAATCATGATTGCAGACTTCATTGGCAAAGACAATCCATCTGCCGTGATGGAGGTAAACCTGGACCGAGATTTGCTGAGTGCTTATGCTGCGTATAACCAAGATTCGGGAGAGCTGCAGAGGGTCGCCCTGTTGAATATGAGGCTGTACAACGGAACTCGGGGAGTGCCGCGTGAAAGGGAGAGATTCGAAATCCCTGTGGCAGACCACGTGAAAACGGTCAGGGTTCGAAGGCTCCGTTCTGATCTGGGTGTTGGTGCCATGGGCTTTGACTATGGTGGCTCTGACAACAATGTAACTTGGGCGGGTGAACAGTGGTCTCATGGAATCGATCTGGGCACCGGTCACTTCCCTACTGGCGGTGTTGTAGAGAACATAATCGAGGTTCAAGATGGCATCGCTGCGGTCGTTATCCCAGATTCCGAGGCGGTCATCATGTACATGCAATGATCGTCTCGAGGGGGATAGGGGTTTTCGGCAGTGTTCTGATTGGAGATGGCGAGGGATCTCGTATAGACAAGTAGCCAAGAGATTCTAAAGATTGCGATACAATTCCGCATAGACCTTTGGTGCCGGAAGTCGATCTGAGAAAGAAGGGACGCTTCCCCTTTCTACTGGCTTCAATTCTCGACGATTGTCTTACTGAAGAGACACTATGCTTCAATAGTAAACCTAATTGCGAGGTTTTTGCTCCTCAGGACCCAGATGAAAATGCATGCCAATATCTCGTGAGGAGGGGCTTGCCTTGGCGACGATAGATCAACCCGGGCCCATAGGCTTGCGTCGTCTAGGCATAATGCAACTGTATACTCCGTATGGAATGGAGTATTCACAAATACTTCGGGTATGTGGGCTACATATTAGCTCCGGGTCGAATGAAAAAGGATAATGCCCTGTTGCTCTCGGAGCCACCAGTGCAACTGTATGGCGATGGAAACTTGGCGCAAGCCCTGAAGACGCTGGTGGCACGATATTTGAGTGTACCCAGGCCATGGCTGAGGAAATTGAGTGAAAATGCGAGATTGCCTGATAATAGAAGTCAATGAACAATATGTTGAGTATGAATAAGTCTGAGGCGATGAACAGAACGCCGCTATTTGGTAGAGCATTTGTGAGCGTCATGTCCTTCATCCAGGGACTTATACTCAGTAGTCTCAAATGCATCATAAATAGTGGCTTCCAGTAGACTTGCAGGTGAAACAGGGTATCGATAGTAGGCTGTAGCCTCTTTCTGGTGTCTGCCAGAGCCTGACTGGGTAAGCCGAGGTTCAAAACGTTATTTCTAGCGGGCTCACAGGCTATTGGAGGCCGTTGGTGAAGCAATTCAGCCTCCTCCCCTTGCGGAGAGACCCATGCAAGGTTCAAAATTTAAGCTTATCCACGAGGCTATTTGGGCCGGTCAACCCCAACCAAGCCTCGTAGAATCAACCATGCAGACCGACCGGGGCACTTGGTCACAGCGCTGCAGAAGAGGAAAAAACGAAATTAAAAACTGATTCATCTGCAACGGCAAAGCCTCTCGGCATTTGCGCGAAATCTCTCAATGAGAATGCACCCATTGCATTCCCCTGGGATAAGACGAAGACAGGCTTCGCCCGAGTTGTGTGTGTACAGTTGATGCGGAGTACACTTTGTGTCCACGCCAAGACGCGAGACAGGGGTACGCAACCCGCTACCGCTACCGCTACCGCTACCGGGGCAGCCTCCTCATCCAAGGCCAGAGGGGAAGTGACGCATTCTAGCCATCTTTGGACAAACTTGTTGTAAAGTTGGCCAGCAGTTGATACCGGAGTTATCTCATCCGAAAAAGCGGGCTCAATATCGGTCAATCGATTCTTGTTACGATTGTGCTGAGACTCTTTCCTGCTTCCCAGTGAATATGGAGTTGAATAGAGCCAGTTCGAACGCAGACCCCCAGCCCCTTCGCAACTTCATAGTAAACTATAAATGTGGGATAGTCTGCGTAACTGCACTTTCGTCTTGCAGTTGGCCGATTAGCGCTTCCAAGATCCCGTCAATTGAGCAGCACGGCCCAAGATATTTGACCGAGTATGGCAGGAGCATACGAACGGAGAGGTCGGAGGTTGTCAGAAGAAAAAAATACTAGTTTATCACCTGACATATAAATTTGCTCAAGTGCATGCTGCGGAGACAAGGCGTATGAGGCTCTCCGTGGGGCTTATCGAGCGGCTTTGGATGTCAGAGTTCGACGATGCAAAATCTGCGGTTGGACTTGGTGAGGTTAAGTGTGGGAGCCAAGAGTGGGCGGCGCTCCGAAGCGTGGGAGCCAAGTGGTCCGAGGTGGCTTCCAAAGCGAGTTCTAAAGACCTTCGAAAGGAGCGATCTAAGGTAATAAATCTTGCTGCATGTAAGACAAAGCCACGAGCGAGCGAGCAGACCGGAGAAAAATGCTGGAGTCAAATCTCTCGACCATCGTCGAGGCGAGAGAGGATCTACCCCCTCCCATTGCTTATTCGTGCCACTTCCTTGCCCATTGTACTCCGTAACGGGCTAAAGATGGCGAGCATTTCGAGCCAGAGTGTCGGTGAGGGCGGCCAGGAGAGATGGCTCGACGCTTGAAAGCAGATACCATGCTGCTGTTGTCATGGTATCGTACCCTGGGAAGGCGGGGGGAGAGAGTGCAATCTTGATCTCCGATTGGGGCCAAGCCCAAGGCCACCAGCAAACATCTGTCCAACCGCCAGGCATCTGCATCCTCGTCATAAGCACACATATACCGGATCACTCAATGGGGGCCCCAGAAAAGATGCGTGCTTCTGGTTGGGTTGTGAAAGGGTTGGCAACGACAGGCTGTGTCTTGGCGGGGGTAGCACAATGATGCGAAGCAGCCTCTCAGGATGCGGCGAAGCAGCGAGCAACGCCGCAGAAGTAGGCGCTTATTATCAGTGGAATCTAGCGCACAGTGTGTGTGTGATATGTCATTATCAATCGTCCTCGGTCGGTTGCTGGCTTGCTCGAGTTTAGGTTGTTGAGTGATGATATGGCGTTTTCGATCAGAATCCAAGAGCCCGAAGGTGCTCAGGCCATGCGAAGCCAAGGAGCTTTGGCGGGGGCCAACCACGTACGGAGTACCTACATAGCGCAGCACGTTGCAGGGGGGGCTGACGCGGCTGACGAATGTTGAGCCTTCAGCGACCAGACAGCGCCTACGGAGTGGTACAGGCGGTTGCAGCAGTGACCCTTCACCCACTAAAGAGCCTTTCAGCATTGCTGCAGAAGGCCACTAAAGAACCAGCGAACCAGCAACCAGCAGGTCCGGGCAGCACAGGCGCCTGGGCGTGCCCCGCTAGAGTGTTCAACTGTAAATTTTAGTGGCTTACAGCACATGCCTCGTCTCTTGGCGTGTCCCACGTTTCCCACCACACCTCGTCACATCGCTCCCCGAAGACATGCTCGCTCTGCGATAAACTCAAAGGCAGGATAAGGAGAAACCTTGTCGGAGCGAATCTACGCACGCATTGCTAGATGGACCGGGTTGCTCGGCTTTCCTGTTTTCGGTCGGTCATCGCAATCGAAGTGCCATCGCATCGCATCATACTTGTCCTCCGATGACCGATGCATGAGTTCTGTGACTGTCAGGCTTTATTCATGGATTGCCCTGGCGTGCGCGGTGATTATTGTCGATGCTCTCCTCTGCATGCATGCAACGGTAATAATGGCTGTTGATGGTGTGTATCGTGCATATTGTTCATATTGAAGCCATTATTATTGCAGTTTTGTCCAAAACAATGTCGTCATGCTGTTCCCGTCTTTTTATTTTTTGCACCCGTTCTGCACTGGCCGTTGTTTAATTCGCTAGTAGCGTCAGAGGCGCGCTGTAACTCCGTAACCGTTGCGTCGTTGGTCGAATTAAAGTCTGGGAAGATTGAAGCTTAGAAATAAACTCTGCGCGGAGTCGATTGGGAGCCTCGCATACCCCTGCCTCCTTTTTTTTTACTTCGCTGGCCAACCACCTCTAGTTAGCTTCAAAAACCGGCAGTGTCTGTCTAGGTAATAAAAAGAAACGAAAAAAAAGGAAAAAAGTGAGAAAATACCAGAAACACCACATAACTATCCTTTCAGTTGCTATCGTCTACCCCGCCGCTCAGTGGATCCGAATCTCGGACTGAGATGGTGTTATCTTGGACCTTTCTTTTCTGAGATTCCATTACATGACAGACGCAGAGTTTCCCCATGATGCGGTGCACGTGGGCTCTAGTCCCCCAGGTCCCTACACGCTCCAACCGTTTCGTCTCCCGCGTTCTATCAGATTATTATCGCAAGGTCAGGGCAAAACGTACGTAATGAGAAATGTTCTCGAAGGTTTTCTTTCTCCACCTATCCCTACCCATGACCCGGCAAGAGATGTACCCTCGACCAGTGATGAAGCATCAGTCGACTCGGAGCGGGCGGAGGGACCACTTGGAAGCTTTCTAGAAGGCGTTGGCGGTGCAAGGCTTTTTCGTATCTGCCTGAAGTTCTATGCATCTGTGATCTGAACCGTGAGTGACTAGTCGGAGCCAGCCAATGGAACACCCAGCATTGCTCGGTACTACTCGATGGATCACCATATCCCTTCACTCTGTCCCAGTTGAATGGGCACTATATTCTTGGAATAGCCAAGCATACCGCCAATTGCCCACCTACCGCTCGCATAGGACCTGCATCCGCTCGTGGACAGAGTAAGCTCATGTTGATAGGCCTGACCATCTATGGCAATGGCGGAAGAAAATTAACGAGCCCCCATGCTTCGGGATTGACTGCGGAGTATGCAGAGAGCATTATGTGGACAGCGTTATCGGTCTTTAGGAGAAAATCAGCGTCATCGGTCATCCCACGGCACACATGAATTTGACACTGCCGGATTTGACAGATGATGGGTGAATTCTGGCAGACCAATAATGTCCATTATACAGACGTGCAGGGAAGTTTCACCGCGGCTCCTGCTCATAATAACTTCCGCTATTATATGGGAGTTGGCTAGACCTTGCTGAAATCCCCATTGGCGATGAGGTCATAACCGTAATGTTGGTCCTTGGATTGCCCCCGGGGAGCAGAAGAGGCTCTAGAGTAACCCAGCAGGCCTAGCGAGCCTAGCAAGCCTGGTTTCCACAGTGTTATCAGGCTATCCTGCCATTGGTGAACATGCCCACCACGAGCAATAGAGCAGGCTGGGATGGCATGGGGTTGATGGACAGAGCCCCGCCCAGCACCCCACCCTTGGATCATGGTCAACGACGCCATGGTTGTTTGACAAAATAAGTCGAGAGCCTGGGCAGCTGGACTCGAATCCTAGATTCTCGTCTTTCCCAGGTTACTTTAAATAAGGCTCTCTTCCAGGTACCAAAGTCTCTTTTCTTTCCCTTTCTTTCCCCCGTCTTCTCCTCAAGTCCATTCTAGTTCTCGACTTTTATCCCCCAAAAAAGAGATCCCCTTTAATTGGAGAAGGAAGAGTCGTCCTCCGGAATAGAGACCCAAAAGACTGGAGTGAACACCAGCAAGCCTCATGCTCACACCTTAGGAGCAAACGCATTCACCACCCCCTCCCTCCCTTTTCATTCTGCCCATAAACATTTATCTCGACTTGTGCGAAAGCTCCCACTTGGACAATTGGAACATTGCCCATCATGGGGAAGCCTTCGGATGATCCTATTGACAATCATGTCTCGGGTCAGTCTAACAAGCCCATCTCTGCCCCTGCCCACGCTCTGGGATACGAGCAAGTGGCCCAGGAGCTCGGAGGTGATATTCAAGACGGTCTGAGCCAGGAAGCGGCCAAGACACGTCTTGAGGAGTATGGCCGCAATGAGTTTGGTGAACAGGGCGGCGTTCAGCCTGTCCGCATCTTTATTGCCCAGGTCGCTAATGCGCTGACACTGGTAAGTACAGCTACAAAACAATGAGAGCCGCTTGACCATGTTGGAATTGAGCACAATTGCCTTCGATTGGTTCTCGATACTCATAAACAGCTGATTCGGTATCTGTTGAATCTGGAAGCCAACTTTGCTGACAATGCCTCCTTTTAGGTCCTTATTCTGGCCATGGGCGCCTCCTTCGGTATCAAGTCTTGGATTGAAGGTGGTGTCGTCGCCGCTGTCATTGGCCTCAACATCGGTGTCGGTTTCCAGCAAGAGTACAAGGCCGCAAAGACCATGGACTCACTCCGTTCTCTATCTTCCCCGACTGCCTCGGCCGTTCGCAACGGTAACAACGAAACTGTCCCTACGGCCGAGATTGTGCCCGGTGACCTGGTTGAGCTCAAGACTGGTGACACTATTCCCGCCGACGTGCGTCTGATTGAGGCTGTCAACTTTGAGACAAACGAGGCTTTGCTCACTGGCGAATCTCTCCCTGTTCGCAAGGAGACTAGCACTACCTTCCCCGAGGACACTGGTCCCGGTGACCGTCTCAATATTGCTTACAGCTCGTCCACTGTTACCAAGGGTCGTGCTCGTGGTATCGTTTTTGCTACCGGCATGTACACCGAGATTGGTCAGATTGCTGCCGCCCTCCGCGGCAAGAATTCCCGTCGTCGCGAACCCAAGCGTCGTGAGGATGGTACAGCCAGCTTCGGTCGCTACCTCCAGGCCTGGTCGTTGACTCTTTCTGACGCCGTCGGTCGCTTCCTTGGTGTCAATGTCGGTACTCCCCTTCAGAGGAAGCTGTCTAAGCTGGCTCTCCTGCTGCTCGGCACTGCTATCGTCTGCACAATTGTTGTTCTTGCGGCCAATGACTTCATCACTGAGCAGCAGGTCATCATCTATGCTGTCGCCACAGGTCTTTCCATGATTCCCGCTTCGCTTGTCGTCGTCCTTACCATTACCATGGCCGCCGGTACCAAGCGCATGGTTGAGCGTCATGTCATTGTTCGTAACCTCAAGGCACTCGAGGCTCTTGGTGGTGTTACCAGTAAGTCATTTTCATCAACACACATCGCGCAAGTACAATAATGCTAATCATCATTGCGCAGACATTTGCTCCGACAAGACCGGTACCCTGACCCAGGGCAAGATGGTTGTCAAGAAGTCCTGGATTCCTGGCCGTGGCACCTACTCGATCGGCGAGACAAATGAGCCCTTCAACCCGACAATGGGCCCCATTAGTTTCAACAAAGCCCAGCCCAAGGATATCAACTTCAATGGCGAGGATGCCGAGGGTGATGCAATCGACGGACCCAAGATGGTACAGGAAGACTCGACGCTGCGCGAGTACCTCAACGTTGCCTCTTTGGCCAACCTGGCCTCTGTCCACCAAGTCAAGGATGAGTGGCATGCGCGCGGTGACCCTACCGAGATTGCTATCCAGGTCTATTCTTCCCGTTACGACTGGAACCGTCTTCGCCTCTCTACTGGCGACAAGCCTCAGTGGAAGCAGATTGCCGAATTCCCCTTTGATTCTGATGTCAAGAAGATGTCCGTCATCTTCGAAGATAGCCATTCTGACAAGCAATGGGTCTTCACCAAAGGTGCTGTCGAGCGTGTTCTGACTTCTTGCCCTCGTGTTGCCCATGGTGATGAGATCAAGGAGTTCACCGAGGCCGACAAGGCTGAGGTTCTCAACAACATGGAAGCTCTCGCCCGTCTTGGTCTGCGTGTCCTTGCCCTTGCCAGCAGAACTGACTTCCGACACGTCAAGGAGAACGAAGCCGAGCTTGAGCGTGGCGACTTTGAGGAGGACCTCGTCTTCCGTGGCCTCATTGGTCTCTACGATCCTCCTCGCCCTGAGTCTGCCCCCTCGGTCCGAAAGTGCCACCAAGCTGGTATCAGCGTGCACATGCTTACTGGTGATCACCCCGAGACTGCCCGTGCTATCGCCATCGAAGTCGGAATCCTGCCTTCTCGTATGTCTCAGGTTGCCTCGGACATTGCTAAAACCATGGTTATGGCTGCTTCCGACTTTGATAAGCTCACTGACGAACAAATCGACGATCTTCCTCTTCTCCCGCTGGTTATTGCTCGATGTGCTCCCCAGACAAAGGTTCGCATGATTGAAGCTCTGCATCGCCGCAATTGCTTTGTCGCCATGACTGGTGATGGTGTCAACGACTCCCCTTCCCTGAAGCGTGCTGATGTCGGTATTGCCATGGGTCAAGCCGGTTCCGATGTCGCCAAGGAGGCTTCTGATATTGTGCTGACCGACGACAACTTTGCCTCTATCCTCAACGCTGTTGAGGAGGGTCGCCGCATGTTTGACAACATCCAGAAGTTCGTCCTTCACGTACTGTCTGAGAACGTCGGTCAGGCCATTACTCTGCTTGTCGGTCTCTCAATCAAGGATGACCGTGGGATTTCTGTGTTCCCAATTTCCCCCGTCGAAATTATGTGGCTTATCATGATTACCTCTGGTTTCCCCGATATGGGTCTCGGTTTTGAGGTTGCTGTTCCTGATATCATGGATCGTCCCCCCATGAGCGTAAGTTCTTCCCATAACACAACGTCAGTTATCGAACACTAACCCTGTCCCTATAGATCAAAATCGGTGTATTCACGAAGGAGCTGCTCCTCGACATGTTGGTATATGGTCTTTGGTTGGCTGCTCTGTGTCTGTCATCCTTCAACCTTGTCCTGTTCGGGTTCGGCGATGGCCATGCCGCCATCGCTGGTCGATGCAACGAGAAACTTGATGGCTGCGAGCAAGTTTTCCGCGCCCGCGCCACCACCTTTGCCAGTCTTACCTGGTTCGCCCTCTTCTTGGCTTGGGAGATGATCGACATGCGCAGGTCCTTCTTCGCCATGCAGCCCGGCTCCAAGAAGTACTTTACCCAGTGGGCTCACGACGTCTGGCGCAACAAGTTCCTCTTCTGGTCCATCATCGGCGGCATCTTCACAATGTTCCCCATCCTGTATATTCCCGTCATCAAGGATGAGGTCTTCAAGCACACCGGCATCAGCTGGGAATGGGGCATCGTCTTTGTCGAGTCGGTGCTCTTCTTCATGGGTATCGAGTCCTGGAAGTGGGCCAAGCGTGTTTACTTCCGCCGCCGTGCTGCTAAGCAAGGTGCTGGTCTTGACCTTGAGACCCGTATCTTTGGCCAATACTTCAAGGGCAACGGGTCCGGGTCCGGTGTTAGCGACGTGGGCTCGACCAACATCGACAGCGACGCCGAGAAGGCTCAGGGTGGCCCCGGGTCACCTGTCCACAACGAGAAGAAGGAGGTGGTTTGAATGCCGCCTCGCCAGGCTTCTTTGAGTGATGGAAGCCTGTAATGAAATAAAAGTTGTGATAATCATCAGCATCATACCTCGCTGTTATCCTCTCCGAATACACCACTTCGCTCTCCCTGCCAGTTGCCACGGGAGAATGCATAGGGCATAATAAGGAATTTATGACACATTCATGAGTAAACATGAGATCCTCGCGGCTTGGAAGTCGTGCGTTGTAAACGGTGGGAAAAGCAAATCAGCGATGGGGAGAGGATGGCTTTTGGGTATTTTAGCGTGCGCGCTCTTGGATACATCGAACCTATTCCGATGGTCATTTTCCCATTTCATTTTCTCATTTACATGTTATTCGGCTCCGACGTAAGGGGCGTAGGTACATACATATATCAATGATGATGCGGTTTTGCAATTTCGTCGTATGATCTGTCACATGAAAGTCTTAATCGCATAAATGTTGTATCGTTCAAGATTAAAAGCGACAATGATAATTTGCAAGGGTGGTACCTACTAGTTACGGCAGTTATTATCAACAGTTGTTGTGCGTGATGCCGACAGCGAGAGAGGGAAGGCGCTCAGCAGTTTGTGGCGTTTTAGGAAGGTGCACAGTGCGAGTAAGCTTTGTCCGTGCCGAGATCGGCCTGTGATGCTGTGAACTACACAGCTATGCTCAAAGGCATTGTGTTGTAATTTGGATGGTAGATATCTGAAATCGAGTCTAATTATTCCTGTAACATTATACTCCATACCATTATATGCTTAGAAGTTTATTTCGTCACGTGTCGTCGACCAATTTTTAATCGTACCTGAGACTGCCTCCCTGCGAATAGAATCCTTCCGTACAGTGTGAGCCTTGTAAACGCCGACTGCGGACAAGTTTCTTTTCTCTCTTTTCCTTTTTTCCGTGACCAAACTTCGTTGGGTTAGGCACACACCTGCTGCTTACCTTGTTTCTGTGAAGCTCAGTAGGTGATTTTTCATCTCAAATCATATATCAATTGACACCCTTGAACCCATTTAATTGTCATCTACGCTGCTTGGAGTAGATCTTAGGACAAATCAATTTTCAATTTCCATAGTTCGCGATCTGGGCCACTTCCGGCCAGTAGAAGATACCATGGCGCAAGAATTCGATGCCTTGACAAGCAGCTTTTTGCAATGGTTCAAGAACCTTCCCGGGGCGACTTTCTCCGATTCAATCAAGATTCAGGATCTGAGGTCAAGAGGCGCGGGGCGAGGAATCGGTACGTAGGAGGCCCAATGAAGCGTGCAGCTTTGATGAGAAACGTTGCGTCGAGAGACAAAAAGACATGGATACTAAATAAAAAGGACAGTGGCAACACAAGATATCCCGGCAGACACGACGCTCTTCTCGATCCCCAGGCAGAGTATAATCAACTCGGAGACGTCAGAGATCGCCAAGCGCCTGCCCCAGGTTTTCGACCTGAGCGCCGTCCTCGAGGACGACCGCGAGGATGAGGAGGCCGGGCTGGACAGCTGGGGCTGCCTGATCCTCATCCTCATGTACGAGTTCCTCCGGGGGGACGCCTCGCCGTGGAAGCCCTACCTCGACGTGCTCCCCCGGTCCTTCGACACGCCCATGTTCTGGTCCGAGGACGAGGTCCGCGAGCTGCAGGCCAGCCCGCTGGTCGGCAAGATTGGCAAGGTCGAGGCCGAGGAGATGTTCAGGAACAAGATCATCCCCGTCATCAAGAAGCACCAGGACCTCTTTGCGGGCGCCGAGGGCATGACGGAGGAGGACCTGGTGGCGTTGGCGCACAGGGTGGGGAGCAGCATCATGGCCTATGCCTTTGACCTCGAGGCTGAGGGTGAGGATGAGGAGGAGGAGGAGGAATGGGTCGAGGATAGGGAGGGAAGGTCGATGATGGGCATGGTTCCCATGGCTGATATCCTCAACTCGGATGCAGAGTTCAATGTGCGTTGCTTTTTGCTTTCGATACGTTTTGTGGACGGGCTGCTGACTTTTGGGGGCGGGAACAGGCTCACATCAACCATGGCGATGAGGCTCTCACGGCGACAACTCTGAGAGACATCAAGGCCGGGGAGGAGATTCTAAACTACTACGGGCCGCACCCGAACTCGGAGCTACTGAGGAGATATGGCTATGTTACGGAGCGACACTCAAGATACGACGTCGTCGAAATCCCCTGGACGCTCATAGAAGAAGCAGTGGTTGAGCAGCTGGGCCTGTCTCCCGAAGTTGCGGATAAGGCTGTAAGCTTTGACCCGAACCCCTTTTTCATTCTTTATAGTGTACGAGTTCACAATACGCTGACGAGTTTCATTCAGAGGGGAATGTTGGACGAGGATGAGATCGAGGACACGTTCGTTCTAGAGCGCACAACCCCTGATCCCAACGCAGACGGCACATTCCCCGCCGACCCCGTCTCCTTCACGTCGCCCCCGCCCGACCTCGAGGAGCAGCTCAAGTCCTTCCTCAAGGCCGCCAAGAAGATCCAGCCAGGGTGCGTCGAGGACAAGAGGAAGCGCGACGAGGCGATGCAGTCGGCCCTGGTCAAGTGCCTCGGCGCCTTGGAAGGCGCTTATGCGACGAGTCTAGAGGAAGACAAGGCGCTGCTGGGAAGCGCTCAGGGCAGAAAGGGGATGGCGATTGCGGTGAGGATGGGAGAGAAGAAGTTGATTCGCGAGGCCAGACAAGTATTGGGCGGAGAGGCCGTCGACGAAGAAGAGGGGAGGGCTAAGAGGACAAAGGTGGATGGATGAATGAATGATGGATGAATGAATGCTGGCATCGCCGTATAGACTCTGGATATATGAGAAGAAGACTTGAATATTGAATCTGTTTCATTTCTGCAAGGATGCACAGTGGGATATCCTCCTTTTGAAACGTATAACCCTGATACACATCTATCCCTTTTCCGACCGGCACCCCAGTGGTCTAGGTACTCCAAGCTTTGATCCCCCCCCTTGGCGCCATGTTGACCTAGTCTATTTCTGCCCACGTCCCCGTCATTGCGTGGAAATCGCTATATTAATTCGAAACTTGCTCTGCGTATAACATGTATTGCCTCTCAAGCGGTGTCTGGTAGACGAACGGCAATGTCTCCAGATTGTGTGATATACCGCACCCAAGGGAGCGAAGGGTATTGAAGCTGCCAACGTGTCAATATATGCGCAATGTATGCAAGTAAGTAGGTATGCTTCATCTCACCTTTGGTTCTGTGATCTTGAGGTACCGCACTTGAATACCACTTGTGGTAAAGTAAGGAATCTCAAACTTGACCTGAATAGGCCTCTTGGCGCCCTTGCCCATGCCGCCAATGCCACCCATGCTGCCACCGAAACCTCCCGTCATACCACCGCCGACCTCGTCGTCGCCCCGTACACTGGGGAGGCCCAGCTCAGCGCGCATAAGGAACTCCTTATTGCCTCCAAACTGCTTGATCTTCCAGACTATAGCGCTCTGCTCCGGGGCGTAGTGGACGGAGCCGATGTTGGTGCGGAAGCGCGGCGAGTCGGCGTCGTCGGGGACGGGGACGATGATCTCGACGTTGTTGGCCGTGCTGCGACGCTTGAAGTGGGCCTTGGCCTTGAGCATGTATTCGATACGCGAACCCGAGTGGGACTCGACGACGCACTCGACCCAGATGAGGGGCTTGACCTGGGTGTTGAGTCGGTAGGACATGAGCTCAAACTCGCCGTCCGGAGGGATGAAGGAGATCGTGCGGTCGTTTTCGAAGCGAGACAGTCGGACGCACTGATGGAACTTGACATCTTCCATCTCGATAGCCTTGCCGCGGGTGTTGCGACCCGTCGTCTCGAACATGACCTTGTCGTTGAGCCCGAGACGAAGCTCTGGCATGCCGGAGAGATAGCACTTCATTTTGATGGCACCCAGGATCTCGGAGCGCAAGACGTTTCCGTTGGACGAGACGAGCAGGTTGAGGCTCTCGACGACGTCAAGGAAGACCTCGTTCTTGCGGTAGCGGATACCCTCGGAGCGCCACGAGACGGCATTCGTAACGGCGATGGGCGGTCGGGCCTGGATCTCGAGCTTGTGGGACTCTTGGGTGATGTACTCCTGAAGGATCTTGGACTCGGTCGTCTGCGGGTAGCCAAAGTCCATCATCTCATCCAGGAGCTCGTAGATGATGACAAAGTTGTCGCGGATGGACTCTTCCTCGAGGGCTTTGAAGTATTCGGTAAAGACCTCGACAATCTTATGCAGGAAGAGGAGAATCTCGGCGGCGTTGGTGTTGCGCTTGGTCAGGGCGAGGAGGTAGAGGTTGTTGTGGCGGATATAAAGGTACTAGATATTTTTGCATGGTGAGCTTCTTGATAGCGATGCGCTCGGAGATGGCAATACGCACGTTGATTCCCTCGTGTGAGAAACATGGCGGCACTGCTGATGATTCCTCTTCGGCGTCGGACAGGAGAACTGGGAACCTTTCGACGGCTGACATGGGGATGTCACCTCTGTAGTTACGGGCAAGCAGGGTCTATGAAATTAGCCACAATGATTGCAGAACAGCCTGACAACCTGCCATACCTTGCCCTTGAGGTCTAGGAAGAAGAGCGCCGACGCCATGATGGCAAGATGGTGGGCGCGGGGCAGATCAAGGAGATGGACAGGAAGTAGATAAGGGGAAGCTGGCGCGGCGGCCAGAGAAAAAGGATGCTTGCTCAAATTAAGAATTCCCTCATGCAATCAAGGAAATACAATTACGAAGGAGCTGTTTCGGGGTTATGAAAGTGACGTATTGGTTGGAAATAAATCGTGGATGGTTATGGTGGGATCTTTTTACTACGTCGTCGTTAATTGAAGCTCTTCTGGCTTTCCCGTCTCACCGCACAGGCACACCTCGAAACGGCAGCGCGAGCCGTGGACCCAGCTCCAGCCTAACAAGGACCTTAGCTTGGGGGAAACAACGCCTGGAAAATCCTCGGAGCAGTTGATGATGACACGTGACCTGAAAGCTGCATCCGCAGCGGGGCCTCAAGAAAAAAAAAACCAAGAATAAAATCGAGACGCCGCTTTCTTTTTCTCTCCTTCTTTCCTCTTCATAATCAACGCGTCCGTTAGACAGTGCAGAGCATCCTCAGCCGGCGACAGTGGAGTGGCATTTTGTCACTTCCAAACTGCTGGCCCGTAGACGCAACTGCGATTTGGTGACGCGGAGAGGGATTTGGTTTCATTAAGAACTGCCCAGGTACGAGCTCGTCTCATTATTACCGTGGCTTGGGCGGTGTCAGAGAAACTGGACATTTCTTTATTTAGCAAGCTATGCTTTCTTTCTTGACATGTGTGTTCACGTAAGATGTTGAGAGTCGGCCTCCTTGGCATGTGCGTACCAACGATTGCGTTTGGTGGCCGATGCCGTTCTTCTACCCGATTTTCACGCCTCGAACTCGGGTGTCCCCATCCGGGGATGCTTCAGTTTGGCGGGGTTGATTGGTGGCGTTGTTCCCCAAGATGCTGTGCCTGCTGCACCTAATCCTGTGATTGTCGACGCAAATGCAAATGCTACGGTATCTACGGAGTAGTATAGTAGGATGGCAATCTGCGGGAGCACATGCACATGTAGACATGGGAGGTTTCGTCTCCGCGCTTGGTAACTTCCCATCTTGAGGAACATTCGAACTGGCAACGCGCTCCCCTCCCGGCTGCTAGAACCTTGGGGAGATCTTCTCAGCACTTTGTGATGAGATTGCTGCTCTGTCCCGAGGCTCCTTACTCTTGGCCGATGTCGGTTTTTCGCACAGATTGAGTTGCAGCTTCTGGCTCGTGCTTGCTACACGAAGAAATTTAAGCTACCGTACTCCGTACTTGATAGCTGCAATGAAAGCTGACAGTTGGACGCTTCGGCACTTTGGCAAAAGTTTACCTCCCGCCTTCCTTCGCGCCAAAGCTGCTAGCCGTTGCAGTTGGAATAAAACATTGATCAATTTCCCCAAATGTCACATTTCTCGTCAGAAAAGGGCTAGGTCCGGGACAGGCATGTACTTGTATTGTGTTGATTCCTGCTTCGTAGCCGGACCAGCATAACGGCAAAGTACTAGTTAGTTATGGTGGGCAAAGCAAGCGTAGTAATAGTGGCTTTGGATCCCGAGTTGTGGGTTCTTCGAGCATCCGGACGGAGCAGAGTGGGAGGAAGGGCATGCTCCGTTGTCAGAAAAGTACGGAGTGATAGCGGGAGAAGAGTGACGGACACTGAACTACTAGTTGACATGTGATTGCTGTGTGGCCAATCGCCAAACACGTGCTGATCTGAAACCCCCCTTGTTGTTGCTTACAGAGAACTTACGTAGTTGACGATCCAAAAGTGTCCCCTTCGCCCCTGGGCTGCTTGCTGCCAATGGTAAACACCTCTTGTTGATGAAAGATTTATTATTAGTGTCAAGTCATGAGAAGGGTTGCAATGCTCTCCCACATGCTAAAATCTATTACACACTTTCCGCTTTGGCTTCTCATCACTATGCGGGGATACTATCAGTGACAACGTGGGAATTGAAGAGGAAACAGGCGCACAACAAGTTACAACCACTGCCACCGAGCTTGAACGCTATCACTGCGGAGCACATCATCGTTCGTTTCGGGGTCCCGACATCCACATGCATCCCAACAAATTGGAACAACAACGGCGACCATCCGCTTCACTTTTTTTTTTCTTCTTCTAGGCCAACGATTGCGACACCAACACAGGCCGGATTACAACCGGATTTACCCATCAAATCCACTCACCTAGCACTCGACCCTCATCGCTTACGGCAACTTTTTGGTGCTGCTGTAGACTCTTCAGCCCACTGAAACTCTATCGTCCACCACCATCCCGCCCTATGGCCTGCCTAACCTGCTAAATACCGTCCCTTCTCTACCCACCCCAGTTCCAAATCCAGAGCATCTCCTCTTTCACTTTCACATGGGGAAGAAAAGAGACAGGCGAGAGTTAATTTTTGGCTGCTGACATTGCGTCAATGAAATCCGCTATTAAACCCATTAAGACATTCACGAACGAATCCATTGAGCTGTCAAGGCCACTTGGCTGATTTTTTTTTTTTCTCCTTTTCGACCTTTTCTCCTCGTTAATCGCTGGTGTTGGCACGGCTGAAACGTCGGGGGCCTTTATCGCCGAGTTCGTCATCGCCTACAGGGGGGAGATTCGGACGACAATCACATGCTCGCCCCATCAGCATCCGCGCTTGTCGGAGACACTGCAATCAGGGCCAGCCGAACCACAACAACCACGGCCGAGAACCCTTAATCAGGTCCTTGGCCCTCCTCCTCTTCGGTACAGCTACATTAACTACTAGTACTTCCACGGTCGCTCCCTACCTTCACCGTCGACTCTCGAGGAGCGACACAAGTTCGCTCCATTACGCGAGCGACATGGCGGCGTCCACGCCGCTGACTACTAACAAGCTATCGCAGCAAGTGCCGCCTATCAATTCCGTGGTCTCATCACAGCATCCTCCGCTGCCGATGCCCCCACCGCCGGCGGCACAGAAGTCCGACCACAGCCCAGCAATGGACCAGGACAACATCAGCAACGGCATCATGAGCGCCGGGTCGCCAGATAGGATAGGAAGGTCTGGGAGTGTGAACATCGACGACCCCGACGTGAGGCTCGCCGCTGAGGCGTTGGAGGATTTGCGTGCAGGTTCGCATCATGGCATTACCTACCCTTGGCTAAATGTGCGACATTGACAAATTACGTGCAGACTTTGTTTCCTCCCCCGCGACGACGGCAGGCGCTTTGAGTCCGCCTATGCAGCACCTTCAGCTGAGATCACAGACGCCTCAAGGATCGGAACCTCTGTTATCGCTTCTTACCACCTCGCATCCTCTTCTGGCGTCAACCATTGAAGGTGCCAGCTCTGCTTATGGCGGTGCTAAAAACTTCTCCCCCCGCTTCAAGTCAAGCGCCGAATACGTCGAGGGCTATCTGACGCCTCTTGCCAACACTGTTGGCTCCGTCGGCCGCGTCACTGGTGTGGAGGGTGGTGTACGATGGTTCTTGGGTGCTGGACGGAGGGGCAACTCTGACGCGGAGACCGGATCCAAGAAGAGACGCAAGGTCGACCCCGATGTAGACTTGAGCAACAAAAAGCGCATAGAAGCCGACGGAGTCATTCAGCTCCCTCCCAAGGCTGCCGAGGCTGGGTATCTGAATGACTCTTTCCCCCCTACTCCCAAGGGAGATCGACGCCTGTCCATGGCCAGCACCGTGGATACCCTGCCCGCCTACGACGAAATGCGGTCACCAGCGTACACCGAGACTGCGCAGGCTGGCGAGTCGTCCAGCTCCAATCCTCAATCGAATGCCGCCTGGCAATCTCGTCTGATTATGTCGACATCAGGACTCAGTGTGGCAATGAGCGATGAGAGCTTACGTAGCCTCAAGTACTGTCTGCGCTGGCTGCGATGGGCTAACGAGCACATTGGTGGCGTCGTTGGCTCTTTGAAGCACACTCTTGACCAGTACGACCGGGAGGCGAACAAGGACCCCCTCTTGCTTGAGGGCCCTGAGAAAGACAAGGTTACCGCTGATGCCGAGGAAGCAGAGAAGGGAGAGGTTAGCGACAAGATGGACCAAGAGTCGAATGGCAAAGAAAAGGCCGAGGGATCGTCATCTGAACCTTCCAAGGCGGAGCTTGCCAACCGTATCGATAGCTTAAAGGGTGACGTCGTCAAGACGTTGCAGGATGCCGTCAACATGGTTTCTCGCTACGCTGGAGGTGCCCTTCCTGAGAATGCCCGCGTCCTCGTCCGCCGCCATCTCACCAGCTTGCCTGCACGATGGCGCCTGGCCATGATTAACGACAACACCAACCAGAACAGCCAGGGCCGTGAGTCTGCCAGCAATGAGCGTGCTGTTCGTGACGGTGCGCAGAAAATTCTCGTCCTGGCCAAGGAGGGCCTTGACATGGTTACGCAGGTCAGCGGCGTCCTTGACGGCACCATTGTTAGCGCCGAGGAGTGGTGTGAGCGCATGGGCCGCAGACGGCGATCTACCAGCTCAGCTGCTCAGCCCTCCCTGCTCCCCCAGATTGAGCCTTCAAACGCCAGCCCAGACGTTCACATGAATGGACAATGATGCGACTCACGGAGAGACGTCGAAAATAAAAATAAAACAAAAGCACTTTTTTCTTAAAAAAAAAAAAACTAACAAACATCAATACCGACTGCGATGATAGAGAGGGTTTTTACTTGAGCACTTGCGCTTGTTCAACACTGATATTTTTACTTGCGAGAGACGAAGCTGGACCAAGTTCCATTTCTTCTTCCACCTCTTCACGCAACCTGTATTTGACATACCTTGCCTTTTTCCTTTTACCTGTTTGTTCGGCGCATGAGAGGGGGATTCTATTGTTTTGAAGAGCAAGACTTTTGACTTGATACCAGCGTTATGGGAGGATAGCACGGACGCTCCTTTATCTTCTCACACATATTTATTCGTTTGTTGGATGAGTACTTGGCCGCCGTCGAAGGATAACTTACAGCGGGCTTTATTCTAGAAGCCTATGTATCAATGGTTTGATAATAAACATGTTATTCCAAAGCGAGCCTCCTTATATACCATATCTGACACCAGATGCTGGTAGTGTCTGATCCGCAAGTATTTGCTATAGTAGTGGACATGTATACTGCTGATTACGATCAACAGTTGATGCTAATGGTACGGCTCTAGGTCATTTTCAGTATGTACATGAGATTTTACTCTGGACTGATAATGTTACTTGGAAATACTTGCGCGGCCCACGTGAATATTTTGAACCATGTCGAAAAGGATCTTAATACTGTCCTCCCTCTTCCTGGCGTACCCTTATCACGCCCTATGCTGAAGACGAAAATACCAAGTCCCAGAGGGCAAAGTTAAGGATACTGAACTCGAGACCAACATATATATGTAGAACCCCTATTTCTTCGAGAGGATACATGGATCAAAAAAGTTTCGATACCACAACCTTGATAGAGAGAGTGCCCAGCATGGCCACACTGGACGCTCCACTCAATTTAAGTTTGTATCCAAGCCTAATTTCTCTGTCTTTATTTCCATTACAGTAGTATTTTGGTCCTTAGTATATCTAAGACGATGGAGATTACCATGCTAAGGAGGGGGATTGCAAATAAGTTACTGTCGGCGATGGGCATAGTAGGGAGAGGGGTCAATGAGGAGAAAGGGTCCGATTAGGGGTTGATAACACCTATAGCCCTCAGACAGAATAACGAGTGGTACTCATGGTGACGACGGTTGATGTCGGGAGATGGGAGACAGATGTGATATGAGAGTAAATGGGCGGTAAGAAGCACCTTGCCATCGGAGCTGATCCGAGAGCTTCCTTGTCAAGTTCCACTGATCGGTTGATCAACTCGATGTGAGGCGAGCGAGACCAGAGTCCATTGTTCATCTTTGTCTAATTGAATTTATTCTACACCCTTCAAGAGAAGACTGGGCCTTTATGGCTTTTGCGCTTATTGCGTCGGAAATCTTAAGAAAAAAGAAATAATACCCTTCAAGTCGTAGACCTCATTGACACACGCAACAAGCCCATGACCGCCGAGACAAGGCAATCTTGGCCTTGATTGTCCGCTCCATCATGACCCAGATCAACACGGGCAGCATGCCACCCGGTATGGGCGATATGGCCAGCCCGTCGCGATCGAGCAACCTGTGGTCCGTATCCCCCATCCTCGTCTCCTTGACCACATGGAACCCCAAATCGATGATCATCTTGATGTTGCTCCCCACCTTGTCGGGGGTGATGTAGCCCCCGCCGTGCTGCAGCTCCGTGATGAGCACCGCGTCCCTCCCGCCACCTTCCAGCGACGACAGGGCGGCCTCCAACTCCGCGTCCAGCTTCGGGACGGGCCAGTCCGCGCTGGTCCTGACGCGGGGGTAAGTCCGGCGCATCTCCTTGACGAACTCGTCGGTGACGATGTTGCCGTGGCCGGCGATGCGCGTGGGGCCGGCCAGCAGGAGGTGGTGCAGGTCGTGCTTGCACGCGAGGCGGATGAGGGAGTCGACGGCGATGTTGTCGGGGCGGCCGCCCGAGTACTCCTCGATGTGCTTGTCCTTGCTGATGGACTCCATTATGCGCGCCTGGTTGAGGTAGTCCGGCACCGGACGCTGCACGAGGATGCCGTGTATGCGGCTGTCGCGGTTTAGCTGGTGGATGTGGGCAATGACGTCCATTGTGAGCGCCGTATCTGGCATCTTGAAGACCCAGTATGCCACGCCGGCCTTTTATCGACAGTTTTAGCTGCTGCTGCGGTTTTCGACCTGCGTGAGGGAGGAGGGGAGGGCATCTCACCTTTGCCGCCACGTCAGCCTTGACGCGGACGTACTCGGCAGCGTAGGGGTCCGTGTCGAACCAGACGACGGCCATGACAGGCTGGACATCATCGTCGTGACCAAACTTCCAGCACCACTTCTCTATATCCTCCACGACGGGCTCTCCTCTGAGCAGCGTTGCAACCATGTTGAATTGGCGACTTGCAGAAAAGATGCTCCTTCCCTCAAGGCAGCAAGAGGACTGAAGTGTCCTTGTCGATCAAGGGGGAAACGACTTGGAGGAAGGGGGGAATGTGAGGGTAAGAAAGGGGGAGGACGGGAGGTGAACAGACAATAAAATGAGTGTGTCGGGACACGTAGAAAAAAAGTGAGAGGCTGGAGTATCACCGCTTCTTTACTTTTTGAGCGTTGGCCGGTTTACCGTCCAGGGCGCACTCTCGCAACGTGCTTTAACGAGCTTTCGTATCACAACTTTAGCGCGCATGGCTTGATTGGGTTTTGTCGTGTGTGTTGTCACACTGCGTCACTTTGCTTTCAGCTCGTGTTTCTTTTGCTCCATTCTCGCTTCATGGAGCATATGGATCTGCCGATTGTCGCAGAGGAAAGGGGGGAGAGAAGAGGGAAGTGACCTGGCGAGGGGGGGCCTGTAAGCGAATCGCTCCATGTTTGTGTGCCTGGGCAGAGTGCCGGCCGAATGGGAAAGAGCAAAGCTAACTGGGCAGGCAGAGGGTGTAGCTTTCCCTCGAAACTGCCTTGTCTTTTGGGCGTCTGTCGTAATCATGCAGGTTTCAGCTCTGGTTGACGAGCGCCGGACTGTGCTTTGACGTGAACCATTGGCTGCGCGTCGGGGGTTTACAATGATTTACAATGGGAGCTTTTCCTCTTTGGTTTTACTCTTCGAGTTTCCGGGAAGGGCCGACCGGGGGATTAATGTGCGTCTTGCGGCTGGAAGCCCCGCCCCTCCTTCCTTCTTTGCAAGACATTGGTGCTAGGTCCTAGGGTAGGGAAAGATTGGTACGTGATGGGGCGATGCGATGGGGCGATGTGATGTAATGCCTAGTATGTATCGTTTGGTAAAGCAAAAAAAAAGATTCTTATTTGTTAATCGGATCGGATAGAATTTCATATTACCAAGGCTATCTATCGACATTGATGAACCTTCACGGATACAACTAGTAGCCAAACTCCTTGGCAATCTTGACCATCTCGGTGTCGAGATGCTGGGGCTCCGGACCGAGCCTCTTGGCATCGACGGCCTTGGCCTCGTAGTCGCCTCCCCAGCCCTCGGTAAAGGCGGCGCACATGATGACCATCATGCCCTCGGCGACGTTGCCCTTGCCGAGCTGCTCGAGGTAGTGGGGGATGGCGACGTCGGAGGGCTTCTCCTCAATCTTCCAGTCCGCCTCGGTGGTGCCGGTGGCCTTGATGGCGGCCTCGAGGACGTCGCGCTGGCTGGCGTGGAACGACCGGAAGTAGACCTCCCCGTTCCCGTGCTGCGCGAGCTCCTCCTCCGGCAGGGCGAGCAGGGCGGCCAGCGAGTCGCCGACGCGGCTCAGCGTGGTCAGGCTGGCCCTTGTGCGGCCGCCGTCGAAGAGCGTGGCCGTCTTGTTCTGCAGGTCGACGCCGTAGAGGCCCTGGCGCATGCAGTACTCGAACCAGGGGTTGGTGACGACGCCGATCCAGGAGCTCACGCCCAGCTCCTCGATGAGCGCGCGGTAGGGCTTCTTCATCTGCGCGAGCGGGAGGCTGTCAAACTTGGCGTTTGCCCCGTCGGAGCCGTACTCGCAGGGCACAAAGTACGGCACGCCCGCGGCGGCGGCGGCGCGGATCAGCGGCTTTTGCACGTCGTAGCTCTGGAACGCGACCGAGACGATGACCACGTCCTGGCCCTTGAGGATGGGCGCCAGGGCCGCCTCGTCGGTGTAGTCGACCCTGTGGACTTTTGCCTCGGGCGGGAACGTCGCCGACGAGTCTGGTCGGCTGAGGACCGTGACTTTGTGGCCTTTGGCGAGGAGGCCGGCGAGGATGGGAGCGCCGACGTTGCCGGATGCTCCGGCGATGGTGATGTTGCGGACGGTAGTTGGGCCTGCCATTTTGTATGCGTGTGTGTGAGTGTGAGTTTGAGTGTGTGTGTAAAATCTGATGAATCTGATATTGTCACTGATGAGACGAGCGTTTGTGTTTGATGATGTAGATTCTTCTTCAACTTGGAAGAAGCCGTCTGATACTTATATTTCCAAAGCAACTCCAGGTCCTTCCGCAAATGTCCCAGCCTTTGCGGTCAAACATATTGATTCACGCACCATTCTCCCCAAGTCCGCAATCTTTACTGAGCATCCATGGTCAAAAGTTGCATCGTCGACATCATGATGTCTCAACTCCGCAATCTACGGACTCCGCGGATTCGTCCTCGATTTCCAATTTCGGACCAAGGTTGCACGCCAACTGGACATTTAATCCCTGCGCAAAACGATGCGGCTCTGCACTGGACCCGGCCGAGGTGGACTAATAGATGGACGATAAAGATGACAAGGCTGCTCCGAAGGGACTCCGCGGATGAAGAGTGGCCAAGTGGGTGGGTTGGGACGCTGGTTGATTCCCACTTGGTGCTTGGCTCGGGATTCCGTGGCGCCGTGGACGACGGTGCGTGACGCCCCGTGTTGCCGATCGTACATGTAGCCCTTGGTCTGGATCTGATAAGAGCATGCCCTGGCGCCGTGGAATAATTCTTGGAATGGAACTTATTGTGCAGGCTGCAAGACTCTCGTTTTCAAGTCCATGGGGAATGCATGGTACAAAGAGCGTAGTTGACCTTGTAGCATGCCATGTCTGACGAAACTGCTGACCACTGATTCATAATCAGCTACGGAGTATTATGGAATGAGCTTCAGATGCATTCTGTGGAAACAGAGTAATTGCTGTAGTCTCTTGATTCCGGTCCTAAGCTACATGCATTTCAACGGGAGACATTTGCATAAAGGACATATTGGGTGGTGTGTAAGCCGCTTGGTCCTATAAGCATTGGGATGCTCCAATTCCTACTATCAACATGCCTGACGATAAAAGTCTTTTCTTTTCAAATCATATCATTACCGTATTAATCTAGCTGCACCACAGCGCCCCGACATTTACAGACCCAAAGCCTTGACCAGCGCCTCGCCCACGCCCTTGGCCGAAGCAGGGTTCTGCCCAGTGATGAGCTTCCCGTCAACAACGACCTTTTCACCCCACTGCTCGCCAGCCTTGTCAAACTTTCCGCCCTTGTTAACGAGCTCCGTCTCAAGCATAAAAGGCATGGCACTCGAAAGCTGCATGGTATCCTCCTCGGCGTTGGAAAACCCCGTGACGGCCCTGCCCTGAACGAGAGGCTTCCCGCCCTCGACGTTTACGTTGACCAGCGCGGCGGGGCCGTGGCAGACGGCGGCGACGGGCTTACCGGCCGCCCAGAACTCCTGGATCAGCTTGATCGAGTCTTTATCCGTGGCCAGGTCGAACATGGGGCCGTGGCCGCCCGGGTAGAAGACGGCGTCGAACTCGCCTGCCGCGCGGCCGAGGACGCTGCTGATTGTCTGCGTCTTCTCCCACAGGTCCTTTTTCTTGTCGAGGAAGGACATGGCGGCGGCGTCGTCCTTGGACATGTCGACCGAGGCTGGGTCCAGGGGGGCCTTGCCGCCCTTGGGGGAGACGACTGTGACTTGGACGTTTTTCGCCGCGAGCACGTCGTAGGGGTGGGAGAATTCGGGCTTAAGAGTTAGACTCTAAGGGGCTCCTTCATTGGTGATAAAAGAAAGGCTTGCTGACTTACCAAGAACCAACCGGTGGGCTTGTTGAGTGACTCAATCTTGTCGTGACTGGTCAAAACGACGAGAACCTTGGGCGCCATTGTGAAGATTGTTTGTTATATTATTTTTAGTATGTGTGAATTGTTTTTCGTAGATTGTTTTTTGGTAAGTTGCAATTGTGGCGAGGTATGGTGAGATGTATTTAAATCGAAAATATTGAAAATGAGGGGGAGCTTCTTTCTATTTATTCCACACACACAAGGTAACATTCCTCTCATCTATGACACCTCCTCCCTCAATCTTCGGCTTTACGTACCCAAGGCAGTTAGGTAATAACTGCTTCATCATCATCCAACCCCTCTCCAACTCTTACATGTGCAAAAAAAACTTGCCCCGCCAAAAAAAGGCAGCCCAATTCGCGGAAGTTGACGTCAACCGAGGCCTCCGTCCATGCCAACTAGTTTTTTTGAGCAAGTGGAGATTCGGGACCGGCAAGTGTCGGTCGGTGTACGGCGCGGAGTCTCGGAGGGGGGGGATGGAGCTTCGGTGTGGTGTGGGGGCCCGGGGTTCTTGAGGCTCTACCTGAGTTACCCTATATCTAAGGTGAGAGTGAGGTGAGGTCGAAATCTGAGTTGTTATGGCGGTCGTTTGCCCATCTTCAATACAGCTGTTTTCACCTAGGAAATCATTCATTGTTTTGCTTTTGTCGGGGCTCGAAAAGTATGTCTAGTTTTCGATTAACTATTCAGCTCGTGGAAAAAGCCCTAGACATGTTTGACAGAACCATTTATGCTTATTGTGGATAGCAATATTCAAGTGCACCAATTGCATGATCTTCTATCACTAAAACTCTCTGTTGAGATGAAGAAACTACGAGCCGTGTTGGGTCCCAAAACCATCACAAGAAGACGATCACAAAACTGATGCATACCCCTTTTCCGTCATGAGGCGTAAACGCGAGTCAATCATTCAAGTTTCTATATCATAAATGCCGTACAGCATAAACTCTCGTTCCCATCATATCCATGGTACTATATTAGTCCCCTAGCAGGCCCCGACGCACTCGGGGAACTTGTCGGTGCAGTAGCCGTTGCAGCACTCCTCCTTGTAGTCGCACTCGTTCATGCAGCAGTTCCAGGCGGCGTCGCAGTCGCAGGCCCTCTTGGCAAAGGCCATGTTGGTGTTGGAGCCTAAAGAAAAGTTTTAGTTATAAAAGGTTGTGTCAATGAGTTCTTCGGGGGGTTTGACTTACGGGTGGTGTGGATGGCAGAGGCGGTGGCCATGCCGACGAGGGCAAAGGTGGAGATGAAGGCGAAGAAGCGCATTTTGGTGGTTGCAATGTAGTCGTAGTTGTAGTGTTGTAGGTTTCTGGTGAGTGAAGTGATTGGAAGTTGTTGCTGTTGTTGTTTCTGTTGCTTGTGTTGTGATGAATAAATCTCAACTTTTCGAGAGCAGTATTCGACCTTTTTATACTTACTCTTGATACCTGCCTAGCTCTGCCGTTGCATTATTCTCTTAGATAATCTTGACCGTCTATTCCTATTTTCACGGCACAGCATAGGCGATGCCTTGATAGCGTATATTCTTCTTGCACTTGTTAAATGCTGACGTGAGAATTATACGTAGTAAACCATTAGACAAAGCAGCACTTGTCAATCAGTGGCTCCCAATTCTTCATTCTTTCTTAAAAAAGATTCAAGTACGCTACGATGTCTCAACTAGGTAAGTAGCAAATAACTGACCAATGCCTTTTGCTGTGCCTCATCTAAGCCCTACGTGCGCCCCATGATCGCTCCCGATCGCCCGAACGCTAGAAATGCATAGTTTACGTGATATTCAGCCTTATTGGGCGTAATCATATAAGGGTCCGGCACTTGGTTCTTGGCTTTTACGGCACATCGGGCGTGAGGTTGTGTTCGAACGGCGCGCATCCAACCGTTGGATTTTACCTGATCGAAATGGCAGTCGAAGATTACTACAGTCTCACCGTCATCACCATTTTCTTGTTTTCCATTTACAACTCATATATGTTCCTTTACGTCATATCATCATGGCCTGAAAAAGGTCACTAGTTATGCTGGTGTGTATGTTGGGACAGTAAAATCTCTGTGATACATCACCAAACGAGGAGGGTGTTGTTCTGTTACGCCTCCCCTCGACGATTAACGCAGGTTGTCAAGCCTGGCTTGCGCCGTGCCGATCCATCGGTAGATTTCAAGGAAGTAATAATCTAGGTATTCAATCTATATGTACAAACAAAAGCAAAGTAACATCTATAAGCACAGGTCGCTACTCACAATATATATAGAAAGGGGATTTCAGAATTCCCCCTTTCTTTTACCAAGCCGCCTTGGCAACAAAGCTCTGCGGGTAATTCCTGACAACGTACTTCCTCCCCTCATCCATCAAAAGGATAAACATGCCAAAGGCAAAGGGCAGGAACCAAAACTCGACCGGCACACCCGTGGTGCCGACGACGGGCCGCAGAGGGGTAATGTAAAGCCAGAGGACGGCCATGGCGAGGGAGAAGACTATGGCGGGGAACAGCCGCCAGTTGGACGACTCGCTCCTGAAGAGGGGCGGGTGCTGCAGGACGCTGAGCCTGCGGGTCCGCGTCGCCATGAGGTTGAACCACTGGCTCACGACGAGGTTGACGAAGTAGATGGAGCTCGCCTCGTCGATACGAGCCTTGTAGTGGGACTGGTCGACGCCGGGCGGGAGGGCGCCGAAGCTGAACCAGAGGTCGCGGAAGCGGATGCCGTTGCGCTCGAGGTACCAGTAGGCCATGGAGAAGGAGGTGAGGGTGTGGATGACGCCTATGACGCCGTAGGATTGGGCGATGAGCTGCCAGTTGACCAGGCGGTCCCTTTTGGCGTTTCGGGGCGGGCGGTGGAGGACGTCGGATTCGGGCTTTTCGTAGGAGAGCATCGTGGCTGCGGCGCAGTCGGTGAAGCAGCTGCCGAATGTCAGTGATGTTTTGTACAGCGTAAGAAAAAAGAAAAGAGGGGGTTTACCAGATGATAATCATCAAAAACGATGACAAGATTTGAGGAAGTCCAAACAAGACCGACGTCATGACGGGCCAGAATTCGGCAAAACAACCGGCAGGCAACAGATAAGAGATGACCTTGATTTGTCATTAGCCGCGTGATCGAACAACATATAATGGGTAGAACCGGGGAAAAAAAGGTAGGACTAACCTTTTTCAAATTATCAAACACGACCCTACCGTACTGAACAGCGACGACGACGGAAGAAAACGACTCGAGCAAAATCATGTCGGCCGCCTCCATGGCAATGTCGCTCCCGCTTCCCAGGGAGATGCCCACGTCGGCGGCCTTGAGGCTCGGAGCGTCGTTGACGCCGTCGCCCGTCATGGCCACGACGTTGGCACGCTGAAACTCGCGGACGATGCGCAGCTTCTGTTCGGGCGTGGTGCGGGCAAAGACGATCTCTTCGTAGCTCGTGAGGGCGCGCCACTGGTGGTCGTTGAGGGAGAGGAGATCCGGTCCCGAGACGACGATGGCGCCGCCGCTGCCGTCGCCGTGGGAGGACCGGGCCGGGAGAGATGGGTAGACTTTTTTGAGGGACGATTCGGAATAGGGGTGCTGGTGGTTGTCTGGATGGCGGGGGAGGGCGCTGGCTGAGTCGACGGCGAGGGAGTTTACGATGCCGGCTTCGCGTGCGATGGCTAGGGCCGTGAGGGCAAAGTCACCGGTAACCTGGGACATTCCTGTCAGTTTTCACGTCTTCATCATCATCATCACAAGATATGTACGAACCATGGCGATGCGGATGCCAGCACCGCGGAGTGTCCTGACGACGTCCTGAATCTCTGGCCTTAGAGGATCGACAATGGCCACCATGCCGACGAGCGTCAGGCCTGTCCTGGCCTGCTCGACGACCTGCGTCTCGAGGTCGCGGCTGTCGGCCTCGGCAGTGACGGTGCCGGCGCGGAGGACCTTGCGGGCCAGCAGGAGGCATCGCTTGCCCTGGGCCGAGTAGTCGTTCTTGAGCTGCTCGAGGCCGGCGGCCGTGTGCTCGTCTAGAGGATGCGGCTTTCCGGCGCTGTCGGTGTAGTGGGTGCAGCGGCTCATGAGCACGTCCGGGGCGCCTTTTATCGTGAGGAGTCTTTAAAGGCAAACAGTTGGTTAGCTGGAATATGAGGTTTGCTGTCATTCTAACTTACGTATCCTTGTCCGTGAAAGACTCGGCCTCGGTCTCGGGCAAGCAGTCGCCGAGGCACTCGGGCCTGACGACGCTGAAGCAGCGAATCATGTACTTGTTCTTGCTGTTAAAGGCGAGCTCAAAGGTGCGCCTCCAGCAGGCGCGGAGGTAGGCCACGCAGCCATCCTCGACGGCCTCGGCAAAGCGCAGGACGGCAGAGTCTGTGGCGTCGCCAAATGTCTTGCGCTGCTCGACTGGGTCGTCGGACGCTTCGTCAAAGCTTGCTGCGTTGCAGAGGGCGGACATGGCGCGGAGCTGGCTCACGCCGTTGGATATGCCGGTGGTCTTGTTGCTGTCGTTCTTGACCGAGAGGGCCTGGCGGGCTTCGTCGACCGACATGACGCACAAGCCGAGGACGCAGTCGGAGACGGTCATCCTGCCCTCGGTCAGGGTGCCCGTCTTGTCCGAGCAGACGACCGAGACGGACCCCAGCGTCTCGACCGTCTTGAGGGACTTGCACAGCACCTTGTTCTTCTTCATCAGGTTGGCCGTGATGGTCAGCCCGGCCGTCAGGGCGATGGGGAGGCCTTCGGGGATGAAGGCGATGGCGACGCTGACGCAGTCGACTATGAGAGTCGGCACGTTGATCCAGCCCGGGCGGTCTCTCCTCAACCAGGCGGCCCTATAATTAAGTTAGTCCCAATCTTTTGATTGACTGTTATAGAAGAAAAGGGAACTTACCACACCACAATGACGACAGTAATCATGGTTAGCATGATGGATGTAATGGTCACGACAAAGTAAAGCACCTCGCGCTCCAGAGGCGTCATCTTGGTCTTTGGCTCGTTTGTGAGCTTGGCAATGCGGCCAAAGACGGTCTTGTCGCCGGTGCCGACGACGATGCCGACGCAGCTGCCGAGGATGCAGTGCGTGCCCTGCAGCCCGATGTTGCGCGTCTCGAGGTAGTTTGTGTCCGTGTGCTGCACAGTCGCCGCGACGGGCTTGGACTCGCCCGTGAGGACCGAGCGGTCGAACCGGGCGTCGGACGAGACCTGGACGAACCTAATGTCCGCAGGGAGCTTGTTGCCGGCCTTGATGGTGGCCACGTCGCCCGGGACGACGTCGGCGGCGGGCAGGTGGAGGGTTCTGCCGTCGCGGAGGACCTCGCAGTCCTCGGGGAGCATGCCCTTGATGGAGGACATGACGCGGGACGTGGACCAGTCCTGGAACATGTTGAAGCCGGCTTGGATGAAGAAGACGGCGAGGAGTACAATAGCCAGGGCCTGTGCATCATTAGCAGGTTTCCTCTTTTTCCCCTTTCGTTTTTTAACAAAGAGGAAGGAAAGAGAGAAAGAAAAAAGAGTAAAAAGGGGCAAGAGCTTTACCAAGTTTGCAATGGCCGGAGGATCGCCAAGCGGCTTCCAGGAGACAAAGACGAGGACGGCACCGATGAGCAGGATGATGCCGAAGCCCTTGAAAAAGTAGCCAAAGATGGTCTTGAAGCGGTGCGTCTCCGGGGGCGAAGGCGCGTTCTTGCCATAGTCTGCGAGGCGGCGCTTGGCCTGCTCGGCCGAGAGACCTACGTCGACGGACGTGGTCAGCCTCTGGGAGACTTGCTCGGGGGTAATGGTATGCCATTCGAGATCTTTCAGGTCTTGTAAAAGTCAGTATCTTCTGTTTCCATTTTGCAGGTCATACTACCGCGGACCGTACCTTTGGCTGCATTATCCCTGGTATCCTTGAGCTCGGCGACATCCTTGCCCTTGGACTCTTCAATCTGGAACGATCTTAAAAGAATCACTGTCAGCATCACCTTTTACAACTTGATACTCTGAAACTCACGCAGTTCTGTATTGAATCGGAAGGGCGACGGATGGATCAGCGCGGCCGCTCCTGGACATGGAGCGAGCGCGGCTGATGCTCAAGGAATTGCCGGAAGCCCTCCTGTTGCGATCCCATCGGGACCGGCGAGGATGGGCCGCTTCCTCGTCATGTTGGAAGCGAATCCTCTCTGCTGCGGATGTGCTCTTGTCCTCGGACATGGAGATGATAAGGGGGGGGGAGACTGAGAAGACGACGGCTGCAAGAAACAGATGAATGATGGGATTCAGATTTCTGCCTCGATTCAGAGCATGCGACATGCAGGTAGATATACACGCAGCCACATGGCAAAAAAAGTTACAACGTGGGTTATGTCTGAGTTTGGTCACCGAGGGAGGGCAGGGCTCCCTATCTAGATCAATATGCTCATCTTCGGGTTTTTTCTATTCGCGGCAACTTTGGCGGTTGTCGTAAATCACATGCGATGATGTCAGTTATATTCTACATTTAGACCTATGCTATTCTCTCTTCGCGGAAAGATAATTAATCAAGGTAGTGGTGGGAGTATAAAGTATGCAAAACACCACGCGGATGAGGAGAGAATAGTTTTGAAAAACCCCGGTAACGCCGGACAGACAAAGACAACCAAACTGGTGTAAAACAAAAAGTCGGAAATTTCCTCACTCGGTCAAAGCTATTTTCCAACGTTTTGCTCGTCGTTACGCGTTGCGCTGGGGATGTTTAGTCAAAACGTCCCCGAGTCAAAGTCAGAGGCAAAAGTCAAGTATCGATCGAGTACTTCCGCAGAGGCGTATATATGAGCGAAATATCTATCGGATACCTTTTTTTCTTTTTTTAGGCTTCCGTCGTCCTGGGAAAAGGAAGGGGGACCCGATTTGCCGTATCCGAAAGGCTAAAAGCCGGGGTGTTTTTTTTTTTTTCTTTTATAAGGGGAAGGGTGTCTTTAGCAAGGTGTTTTTTTTTTTTTTTTTTTGCCTTTTGGGCCTGGTTTGGCTAGTTTGCCTTGTTGTTGGATGTAAGAGGGAAATCTGGGTTTTCGTCCATGAAAGCTACAGCACTTTTGTCTGCATGTAGGAGTGAGTATATACGCGGAAAATGCGTCTTGCGGCCGCTGGACCCGCGCAATATTGAGCTAATTAGAGCAAGCAGGGCCAAGCTGACTTTCCACTTCTCCCTCTCACTTTTTTTTTTCTCATACCTTTTTTTCTGGATTTGGCCACCGAGAAACTGAGGCCTCCCAACTAGCCATCATCGTATAGTGTTGGAAAAATTGGGATACTATTGGGTTCCCCCTGGCTTTTTGGATTTTAATTACACACACCGCTGGATGGTTTTTCTACGAGCATGATTTAAGAAGAAGAGAAGTTGGGCAAGAAAGAAAGTTTGATTAATGAAAACTGTAGGTGTCAAGCAAATGAAATTCCCCGATGGTCCCCCCACATGATATTAATGTTGCTTTTGACCCTTTTTAGCGATCTATGTTGTCGAGAATGCAAACTTGGCAAAGACGCCCCAGGTTAATACTAGGTGGGGGTATGACACTCTCTTCGATTGCATAACCAGGGACCCTTTTTCGGCCATGATGATATCTTTATGTATTAATAGTCGTTGGATGTTTGCTTAGGATGCATTGCCTAATGCGGTAATTGTGTCGTCCAATTCGAATTGCCCGGTGGAGCGAGCACGGAGCAAGTCAACATGCGAGGCGCAATGCAGACGAGAGAGCAGCCGGCTGTATAAAACTTTGGCTGCCGAGCAAACAAACCTTAAGCCCGCCCGCAAGCCTACAAAAACTCTCAATTTAGTCTATGCCATATATCTAAGAATACGACACGAAACCATACAAGCAGTAAAAAATAAGGAAAAATAATAAAAAAAGAATTGAATTTGCGCCGACCGCGAATCGAACGCGGGTTTGCAGTTTGGAAGACTACCGTCTGGAACCACTCGACCACCGGCGCTGGATAGAGATGAAGATTTGCAATCACAACACGCTTATATCGACAGCGTTCTGTGTTACTACCACCAATCCTGAGAATACAATAATTCCCAAGTAAATTAAATATGCTAAACCCGAAAATCATCCCAACGCCTGCCCACTCTTTGCCCATTCAACAAAAGAAAAAAAAAAAAAAGGGCTCCTATAAAGTATCACCCTCACGCCCCCTCGCGCGCATAAAACAGTTGTCTGCAGGCCCCATGTTGCCGGCAAGCTTGAGCCACGTCCCGGCCAGCATGGAAAGGTAAATCGAGTTCCACATGGGCCAGTACCCGACAAAGACGGCATTATGCATGAGCTCCCTCACGAGCACGCCGACGACCTCCCTCCCCCAGCCCACGTGCGACCCCTCGGCCACGCTCCTCACCAGCTCGGCCTCGTCGTCGGTCAGCAGCGAGACGACGTACTCGTCCGTCTCCTTCGCCGTCTTCCAGTGAGCCGACCTCCCTCCCCCGCGGAGCAGGCTCTTCTGCACCTCCATGACGGCCGGGTCGTCGACGCAGAGGAAGTCGTTGCGCGTGTGCACGTCGCGGAGCTGCTGGCAAGCCTTGTAAAAGGCAGGGTCGCGCACGTGCTCGCTGCCGAAGATTGCGTTGAGCGACATGTTGGCCGCCAGGGACGCTTTTGAGCCTCCTCCCGGGGTGGTGGTGGTGGGGGACCGGGACATGCGGCGGACGTCCATGACTGCCAGCGTGAGGCTGGCCCAGTAGATGCGCCCCCCCAGCGTGCGCATGTTGTCGCCCAGGTAGGCGCTCAGGTCGACGCTCTCGCCCTTTGACGCGGAACCGGGCTCAGGGTCCAGCCAGAGGCCGAAGTCGAAGCGCGTGGGCGCCGCCTGCGATGGTCGAAGCTGGGCCGTCGTGAAGAAGCTTTCTAGCTCACCGGCCTGCGGCGGCGGCGGCGGTAGCGATGTCGGCGATGGCTTTGACGATGTAGACGATGATGATGATGATGATGATGATGATGATGATGATGATGATGATGATGAAGACGCCACGTACAGCGTGCTCTGGTCCGAGAATAACCCATCATCCTCTGGCGCTTCTATGCCCGCCAGCTCCCTCGCCTGGTTCAGCGCCGTCGCCAGCTCTGAATTCCATCTCCGCGATAGGGCTGCGTCGAAAATCTTTTGGATGGCCGCCTTGAGCTGCGCGCTTTCGTTCTTCAACGAGGCAAACGTTTGCGCGTGGCGCTTGCGATAGGCCCTTTGCGCAAGCTTACTGCGCTCTCGACGGTTCTGTTTAAATCAATAAAGAATCTTAATCAATTGTTTGCTGATGAGAATGGTTTTCTTTCTTTCTTTCTTTTTTTGTTTTTTTTTTTTGCAAGGTGATGGATAAAACGTTCAAGCACTTACATCTGGGCAGCAGCCGTCGTCGGCATCTTGGTGGTCCGTATTATTCACCTCCGACATTGTTCAACTCTTTTTTTTCCTTAAACAATGCGATTTGTCCTTTTTTCGGCCTGAATAACGTTACTGGCAGTGACCACAACATATATTTGAGCAGATTCCGGCTCCGAAGAGTAAGTAAGACGGGGAAGAATCGAGAAACGCGGGAGATGTAAGCCGGCATTCGATCCGGGGGATGGCAGGTGCTATTACTGTACACTTCGGGTCATCTTGGCACCGATAACGTTATGTCCGGGGAGTTGTGTCGCCCTTATTATTAGCCACCAACCAGGATAGATGCTTACCCTGTGCTCGTGCTCCGTACGGGGAACGTTATTTCGCCCAAAGCTGTGCGTGCAGAGTACGAGGAATTGTGTAATTGTGAGTAAAGTGCTTGATTTACACGGCGCACATGCATAAAAACCTCTTCTTGGATAATTCAACCGTGACCCATGACATTATTGCACAGCTGCAAATTTGTGTTGGCATGAATTGATCTTGTACATTTTCCGTCCCGTCCTTCTCATATGCAGACGTAATGTAGTTCCCCGTATGATACATGTAAAGATTACAGTAATTCCTTCCCAGCCATTCATTCCCCTCAGTTCTTAGACAATCTGGAAAATATCCTCTCCCTCACAACCTTGGAAGCCACCGCTAAACCGTGCTGCAACGTGATGGCACCAACAATGGCAAACAGCGACCCAGTGAGCACCGTCTCGACGCCTGATGACTCGAGATTCGAAGTCTGCGTTTGCAAGTTCATCATCAGTACAATTACCTGGCGTCCCGCGGGGGGGAAGACATTACGTACCTGGCGGGGCTTCCATCTTAGGACTTGTAGCAAACCGGCGCTTTGGGCGAATGCTGATAGCTTATCCTTGCCCACCGTGTGGATGGGGGTTTCAGTCATGAGGTTGTCGATCGAGCGCAGTTGCGGGTGGTCAAAGGGCTCCCGCCCGTATTCGTCTTGAACGTTTGTCGTCGTGGGCGCCTTACTCACGATATCCTTGGTAGCCTCCATGATTAACGTTAACCGACCTACACACACTCAACCTTGATTAGCCATCCTGCTTCCCTTCCAATTTCCCATTGAGAGGTAGTAAAAGTGCCGACATACCAACGAGCGCAAGCTTGTCGTTGAACCCTCTCCTCCCCTGGTCGAAGCTCTTGTGCGTGACAGCAAGCCACTTGATTTCCTCGGGCAGCATCTGGCTGCCCCCCTCGCCCAGCAACCTGTCGTACATGGCATCCAGCTTCGCAGGGTCGTTGTTGACCTTCCAGATCTTGTTGGTCGGGTTCTTGGCAAAGTCCATCTGGATGGGCGCCCTCATCTGCGGAGGCGTCCGTTTCCACCGCGGGGAGCTGCTGCTGCTCGTCGGCGTCGATTCCGAGCGGAAAGACTCGGGCGCTTCAGATGATGATGATGTCGTCGTCGTGGTCGGCGTGGTCGTCGTGCTGTAGCAGGCGCGGCGGATGGTCGCCGTGCGCAGAGCTTGTCCGCTGCGGGCCAGGCCTGCGCGACATGGCTGTAGTGTCATTTCGTGGGGTGGTTGTGGCTGTCAATCTTTTTTTTTGGGGTCTTGACATCCTTTATGCTTTCATGGCGCGAAAGTCGTTATGCTGGGGCCCGCGAACATTTTCTCGACATCACGTGCTCGTTGGAGGGATGAGCTTGGCGTGGGGTTGCTCCCAGCTTCCGCACTTTAAGGGGTGCGGAATAATTCCACGTTACTCTGTAAAATAGGAAAGTATCAACTGCAAGGTTCTTTACATACTTGGCAAAGCTCTTGAATGTCAGCCAACTCATTTTCGTCCAAGGCAGAAAAAGTGCCAATGGACCTCTAATTGGCCATCTACTACGAAAATGTCAAGTCTTATTAGAATACTTGCTGCTTCACCACTGATCTGACGCCTTCGACGTCGAACGAGACTAACAAGCGGGTAGCGGATGACGGAATGCGGATGGCGGACCAACAACCACCCTTGCGATGGGACAGACCATCATCATCGCGTTCTCCAGCGCATTCAACTAGGAATACACAACTAGGCTATCCACATTTCCATTGGAGTCATGCGTCATGAGGAGATATGCTTCCCGCACAAGAAAAGCCTGTCTGCCATGTCGTGAGCGCAAGCGCAAATGCAACGGTGACCTCCCCTGCGACACCTGCAAGCTCTCGGATATAGCTTGCTCCTATCAGCGTCGTCTCAGGAGCACAGCATCCGCTCATTCAATTAATTCGAGGGATGCCTCGACAAGAGTCCCTGCAAGAGCTGCTGCGAGAGCGAGGCGAAAAGAACCGCCGCCCACCCCGACCAATGAGCCGGACAACGCATCATCTTTGCAAGCCAACTCTGGATCCGGCTTCCTGCGTCAGCTGGTCGGGAAGATGGACACCACAAACAGCCCCTATCTCCGCGCGACTGCCTGGAACATCGGATCTCACGCCCCGCCTGCTCACTGTCCAGATCTGGCTACGGCTCGCATAGTCGACCTGCTCTCCTGCGAGCAGATGCTCGTGCTAGCCGAGACGTACTTCCGAAAGATAGACCCGTGCTATGGCTTCGTCGAACGTGAGAGGCTCTTCCGCGAGGTCGGCCCTCGGTGGATGTCCAACCAGGCTCGCTGCCCGTACGATGCTGTCCTCTGCGGCGTGGCAGCTCTCGGATCCTACTTTTCTCCAAAATCCCAGGCGATACCGACGGAATCCTCGCTCGTCGCGCTTGCCAAGTCCATACTCGATTCCGCGAGCACGCAGCAGGCCCTTGCGCCCGACATGTTGAACGCGTGGGTTTGCCGCATCATCTACTTGAGAGTCGCTGCCGACCCTCTCGATGCCTGGCTGGCTTGCTGCATGACGATGCACCTGTTCGAGGCCGCAGCTTCTCTGAACTCAATCACCCCGTTCCTCTCAAGATCGCCCGGCGAAATCTCCGCCAGCTCCCTGCCGGAAGATCTGCATCCCACCTTTGTGGTCGCGCAGCACCACAGCATCTGGATAGCCTACGAGATGGGCCTGTCGCACATTCAGTTCCCTTCCCTCCCCGAACTGCCGGATTTTGTGCCTACCGGAAACTACACCAAGGAGCTCCTGGAACTTTTGCCTGCTTCGCTCAACCTGCTCAAGCCGCAAGACAACGAGTCTCTCAGGAGCGTGCTGGCCACCATCATCACGAAAAGGGACAGGGAGGGCCCGCTCATCATGGCCCAGTGCAACCTGATGCTGTGCCTGCTGAGGCGCATGTGGAACAACGCTTCTTTCCAGGATGACGACGACGAGCTCATCGCGCAGGCTCTCAACTTCCTCAAAAAGGGCCTGGCGATAACCCGCACCATGATCCAGGACGATGATCCCTGGCACCACCTGGCCAACGTGCCGTTCCAGACAATATGCATCTCGCTGGCAATCGACACCCCGGCTTCCCTCAGGCTCGTCGGGGAGGCGGTGCAGGCGCTGGTCAACGTCAAGGAGGCGTACCCGACGGCGACAATGGTCGAGGCCTACTACACGACTTCGATGCTGCTCTACCTCCACCAAAAGCAGCACTCTGAGAAGATGCAGGCTGTTGGCCACGTCCTCGGCAAGCTCCTCCGCCCCGTTTCCCACGTGGACCCGCTGCCCGAGATGGTCCCTGTTGTGCCAAGCGATGTCGAGTTGGAGAGGATCAAGGCTTTGATGCCGGCCTTTCCTGAGCTGCAAGACATTGACATCAACGAGATGCTTGCTCAGTATACGAATTACATGCAGCCTTATCAGGGGGTTGCGTGATGGATCTAGAAATCAAGCACCTGTTCGATTTCATACTCAATGTCATTGTAGTTTTCGGTTGATATTGGCTTGCTAGTCTAGGAGTGTTGGACTCTGAGTGTCGGACCGTAGTCACTATTGTAGTCTTCCACCAGACTCGCATATTAGATAGATGCCGATATGACCAATGCCGATCAAGTCTGGGAGCAAGATACGCAGACATGTGCATTTGGTATAGTGTATTCACAGTCCGATGCAGTCAGTATACAGTATAGCAGTCTTCAGAATACGGAGCTAAAGTCTAATCATGATTGCATTCCTTTTTTTTTCTTTTTTGCAAGCTTAAAAATTATAAGTGCATTCGATATAATTGGCTGCTAATCACAACCATCTGCAGAGATCTGCGGTTGACGGTTAGCGGAAAGCGGATGGCGGATGACGGAGGAATGGGGGGGGGACTAGGTAACTTGGTGATAGCTAGAATGCAGCAAGTAGGAATGTAGTACCACTGTATGACGGTTAACTCGAGTTTCTTATCTTGCATTTGTCGTTGACACGTCGATTAACAACATTCCCTAGTAGATTTACGTATAAATAGACATGGAGACTTCCTGCCACAACAGCAAGCCGTTTTTTCATCCAGTCTGTTTCCAACTCGACATCAACCCTATTTTCAACTCCAACACAACTTGAGATTATTTCCCATACTTCAATATGAGCGACCCCAACAACCCCAACGTCACCCAGCGTCAGACCCCTCAATGGGGCTTGATGCAGCGAGAGCTGTTCTGGGCACCCAACGAGAACCAGCATCCTCCGCTAAACACCGGTACGTCCTTACAAGGGGCTTATTATAAGGTCACGGTATCAGTATGCTCATGAGAAACAATAATAGACCCCGACAAACTTCGAGCCTTGGCAAAGGAACGCCTCAGCAAGCAAGGATGGTAAGCAATATAGGAAAGCCAACTTTTGAATCTCTGGTAGACACAGCAACAACTAACAAAGTCACACACACAAAATTAGGCTGTACTCTTCCTGCAACGCCGGACAGTCTTGGACGCACTACGCAAACCGTCTTGCGTTTTACCGCCACCAGGTGATACCCCGCACGCTGGTAGACACCTCGCACCGCGACACCTCGACGACAATCTTCGGCCACGCCGTATCCGCCCCCATCGGCCTCGCCCCCATAGGCATAAACCGCATCTACCACCCCACGGGGGAGCTCTCGCCGGCCAAGGTGGCCGGGGAGCTGAACCTCGCGTACTGCCTCTCGTCGGCGGGGAGCTGCAGCATCGAGGACGTCGCCGAGGCCAACGGTGCCGACGGCCCGCGCTTCTTCCAGCTGTACTGGAGCCCCGACGACGCCGTGGCGGTGTCCATGCTGGAGCGCGCGCACGGGGCCGGCTTCTCCGCATGCATTCTCACCACGGACACGTGGCAGCTTGCCTGGAGGCACGACGACGTGGAGATGGGCAACTACGCCTTTTACCACGATCACGGCGCCGGCGACATTGGGCTCCGGGACCCGGCCTTTTTATCGCAGCTGAAGGAGGCGGGCTTGGATCCTGCCAGGGACAAGGAAGAGGTCGGCGCGGAGTGGATCGACAAGAACATCTGGCACGGGCACTCCTTCTCATGGGACCGCCTGCCCTGGCTGATGGAGCAGTGGAAGCGCATCTCCGGGGGGAAGCCATTTTGCCTCAAGGGGATCCAGAGCGTCGCCGACGCGAGGAGGGCGGTCGAGGTTGGGGTTGATGGCATCGTCGTGTCCAACCATGCTGGCAGGCAGGTGGACGGGGCGATTGCCAGCTTGGATGCTCTCGAGAGAATCGTCGATGCCGTCGGAGATGAAACCTATGTAAGCTCAACATCATTTTCGTTTCTTTGCCCCCCCAAAAAAAAAAAAAAAAAAGGGATTCTCGCTGAAATGTGAGATTAGATCATGTTCGACTCTGGCATTCGAAGCGCCGCCGACGTCTTCAAAGCCCTCGCCCTCGGCGCCAAGTTTGTCTTCATCGGGCGTCCCTGGGTCTGGGCTCTCGGCGCGGCGGGTGAGGAGGGCGTCCGTCATGTTCTCAGAGGTCTCCTGGCTGAGTTTGACATCATGATGAACGTCGCGGGGTATCCTAGACTGGAGGACATTAATAGGGATGCTATCGAGTCGCTGCCCAGGGGGACGTATTTCCCATGCACGCCAGACTTGGCGTAGTTAGCCTTGCTTTGGATGGATCTAAGCAATGAAGAATCGTTGTGACACAAACTGTCTTTTGGTATTGGTTTGGGCGCCATGGGAATGAAGTTGATTCTTAAATCGCAGTCAGTGCTTTTAGGTTGAGATGTGGACAAATTAGTTTGACATGTATATGTATACAGAGAAATGGAACGGAGGGCAACTGATTGTACTTGCGTTACGTGGACTTGTATACTTCAGATCAGAACAAATATGAGCTCTACCTTTATTTTGCAGCCCCTCCCTATTTTTGTTGGATTCATTTTCACCCAGTTGATGTTTGTCGAAAGAAGTGCCATGACCTGCTGTTGAATTTAGTCGACCCATACCATTAAAAGGCGGGGTGCTCGCCCCGCTGATGTTCAAATCTCACGCGTCAGGGACACAGTAAAAAGTACGCGATTGGCCGAGGCTTGAAACCCTTAATCCTCATCCCTTCCGCCATTCCCATCCCCATCTTACACCTCCCAAGAGTCAATTGGTCATCAATTGACCTTTGACAGTTGCTCTCATGCCTTCTTGAAAAGAAAGAAACCCAGGTTGAACGAAAAAAAAACTCTGGCCGTGACAAATGACGCCGAGAACCGACCTGCGCACGCGCCTGGCCGCAGTCCTCCCCAGGGACCGCAGCCTCGCCGTCTACCACATCTCGACGCCCCCGACAAAGACGGACGCCCTCTACTCCGCCCCCCCGGGCGAGCGTCCGGACCGCACGTACCGCGAGAACCACTTCCTGGCCGTGTCCGCCGAAGCCAAGGAGGACGCCTCCTCATCCTCCTCCTCGGCCGAGGACAAGAAGAAGAAGAAGCGTCAGGTGCTCATCCTCGGCGTCGAGATATTCATCTACACGACGGCCAAGTCGACGACCGTCTTCGTCTCCAAGGCCGACTCGACGGGATACCTGAGCCTCCTCGACCTGCCCAGGGGTGCGCCGAGCCCGATCCGCGAGGTCGCGGCCGCCTTCATCTCCTTCCTCGTGGACGCGCGCCAGCGGCCCAACGTCCCTCTGGTGCTGAGCCTCTTTGCCCGCTCGCAGTCCCAGTATCTTTTCCCAGGCAGCGCCGACAACGCGAGCAAGCACGTCCTCGACGATAGGGGCCTCATTAGGTGGTGGTGCCGGGTGCTGAACCCCATGCTGGCGGCCAGGAGAAGGGCCAGGGGCTACATCACCATCCCGGGCCTGGACGAGTACGAGACGCGGGGCTTCCCGCCCAGGGACTCGAAGAAATGGGCCGTCGGCATCCCACTGGACCGGCTGTCGCACTACGCCGCCGAGTACGACTGGGTCCCCCCGCGGTGCCTCATCCCCCTCTTCCCCGATGATCCCAAGTCACGTTTCCGGGGTGAGCTGGACGAAGAGGCGCGGGGCTCGGGCTCGTTCAAGGCTACCGGCAACTGGAAGAGCGTCAAGAACCTCGACACGTTTTGGGAAATGATGGCCTACCGACAGGAGTGCTCCAGCGGCCGCATGACGGGCTTCATCTGGGTCGTCTTTGACGACGACGACAACAACGAGGAGTCTGTCCCGGCCCCCGAGTCGTCGGCGGCGGCCAGCGTCCCGTTCAAGGAAGGACAGGAGCCGCAGACGCCGCAAGCCCAGCGGACAATGGTCATCCGCACGCCCACGACGACGCCCCGCAAGCTCTTCGCGGCCAAGGACGAGCCCTCGCTAGGGTCAAAGCTGGCGTCGGCCAAGAAGAAGCAGAAGCAGTCCAAGGCCCGCCGGAGGAAGCGCCTCACGGGGCCCATCGTCCTGCGGGCGCCCCGCGTCAAGACGGAGCAGCGAAACTACCTCGTCGAGAAGACGCCGGCTCACACAAAGTACTACGCCTGGCCGCCCGAGGGGAGGGGCGAGCGCGTCGTTTCAGAAAAGGACTACAACCGCATGCTGGAGCTGCTGATGCACCTCGACTTTGCCACGCTGGATAAAGGCGCCGCTAGTACCAGGCGCTGGACCAGCGAGGTCGGTCTCGGCAAGGCTTGGGGGTACGACGTCGAGGGCGAGATGGAGGTGCCCTCGCCAACGGCGGCGGCGGCGGCTGCGGAAGGGAAGAATGGGCAGCCGGGGGGCGTGAACAACCTGAGCGGGCTGGTCAAGCGTAAGAGGACTGATTCGGCACCCGAGGTTAAGACCCTGGGGACGGACATGATTCGGAAAAAGCCCAGGCCAGAGGAGCAGGCAGAGGAGAAGAAGGAGAAAAAAGAGGAGGGTAGTGCCGTCAATGTTCTTGGGGCCGGACTGATTCGGAAGAAGCCCAAGGAGGAAACAACGTCTAGTTAAAGACGTCGTCACTTGGATATTTCTTCTTTTTCTTCTTCCTTCTCCCTTTTCCTTTTATACAAGTGTCATTTAGCGAGGCGTTTCTCACGTCGTGGTTGATATCCCCCAGTCTGGAAATCATAGGAAATCACAAATATGTTTCTGCCGGAAATCAAAAATACCAATTATTCTAGTCTAAAATTACATGCCAATGTTTGTTTCCAAAAACTCCTCATACCCCATATCCCTCGCATCGTATTAATTATATTAATTAGGTATTTTAAAGACAACACCTTTACCCCCCAACACCTCCACCCGCAACACCTCCACCGCCAACAATCACCCCCCAACATGTCCTCTCCACAACACCCCACCGCCAACCACCACGCGCCAGCACAGCAGCAGCAAGGGCAACGGGGGACATGTCGTCTCAGCTGCGGCCGCCATCCGAGATGTCGACGACAACGGAAACGGCCACAAGCAGCCCGACAAATCCACTCATCCGAGGCTGAACCTGCCGCGCAACGCCTATCCTCACCGTCAACAGCGCCTATCCTCACCGTCAACAACGACGACCACGGCAACGGCGACGACAAGAATCAGCCCAAGAACCAGCCCTAGAACCACCTCCCGTCGGCTACTCCATGACGGAAATCAGTGCGTTATCACCGAAATCCGCCATTAGGAATGCCTGCCGCATTCTCCCGTACGCTTGGACCTCGACAACGCACAAGCTGAAGCTGTACACGACCCAGACTGTCATCGGGATGTGCGGCCTCGGTACGACGGAGGTGGAACGGGTCCCTCGGGCTGCTAGACCGAATCCTTGCCTTCTTCGGCCTATGACCGCGCGACAACCATGGGAAGAACATGGACTTGTGATACTGCCTGGAGTCACACCTTCATTTCCAGATCCTAGCCATGGATTTGCTCGCGGTCAGCAATGTCGTCTCGCCCGACCACCTGGCGGAGCCCTATTATAGGGCCTGTAAGGTGGTGGTGGCGATCGTGGCAGCTGAGGTTGCACAGCCGGTGAGTTGGCACTGTTGGCGTCCCCCCGCTCCTCTTCTCCCCCCCCGCGCCCCCCCAACTGCACCATCCGTCCCAAACACCCCCCCCCCCCCCCCACCCTTCCCCAAGATGAAACGTTAAACGTAAAACCTGGGGAAGAAAAAAAGAAGGGGGAGGTTTACTGCAAATACTGCAGATTAACAGGCGTTATCCCCCTCCCGCCCTTTAGAACGTTGACGACGTTCCTGATGCTCAGCTCCTCGAACCCGGCGTGCGTCTCGGCCGTCCCGCCGGCGTTGTGGCACGTCAGCATGGCCTTACCCCTTCTCGCCCACTCTCTTAGACGGTCGCTGACGTGCGGCTCGTCGGCGAAGACGTCGAGGGCTACGGACGACAGGAGGCCTTGGTCCAGGGCGTCTGCAAGTGCATCCTCGTCCACGAGCGAGCCTCTCGATACGTTGACGAATCTTGCACCACGCTTGAACATGGACAGCGTCTCTCTAGTGATGATCTTGACGTCGCTGCTCGGAGCGCAGAGGACTACGCAGTCACTCTCGGCAAGAAGTGAAGCCAAGCTGTCGTGAGACGTAGCTCCCAGGCTCTGCACAAGGTTGTCAGGCACGCTCGCAACGTCGTAAAAGTGCACCTCCATGCCGAACCCGTGCGCACACCGCGCAGCCACCCCGCGCCCGATGCCGCCCATGCCCACTATGCCGACTTTTTTCCCGCCGAGGTTGTGCGACTGCGCGGGGGCGTCGCGGTGGCAGGCTTCAAAGTCTGATGTCTGAGGGGAGAGGGCCGCGGCGGTGCACCAGGGGATGTGGCGGAACGTTGAGATGATCATTGCCAGTGCGAAATCTGCCGCTGCGTCTGCCGCCGCTGGACCGCTATTGCAGTAGATGATGCCTATATCAATCAGCCATGGCTCATGAGAACCCATAGACAGGGATGTAAAAACTCACCATTCTCGCCTAGAGCCTTGACGTCAACCCAATCATACCCCGCCCCAGCACTAGCAAAAACCCTCACGCTCCCCGGCAGCAACACGACCATCTCCCCATCCCAGTCCCCCATCTCCCCGCCGCTGCCCCATTGCGGCCTCAGCACGGCCTGGAAATCCCCCCACCTCCCCTCGCGCAGCCCCCGCGCGAGCTCCCCCCGCGTCCGCTCCTCGGCCGGCGGCCGGACCACGTCGCACCACGAGGCGAGGTCGAGGTAAGCCTGCTGGTGGTACCTGACTGGGTCGCCGAGGTGCAGCACGCGCAGCTTGACGCCGCTGCCGGACGGGTGGAGCGGGAGGGAGATGGATGGATGGGAGTGAGGGGGTGCTAGGAAGCTGCTTGTTCCTGATGATGATGCTGGCGCTCCTGGTGCTGGGGATGCGGAGCGTGGTGTTGAGGCTGGGATGGGTGTGTTTACTGGTTCCGCCATGGTTGATGTGTGTGAGAGAGTGTGAGTGAGGGAGTGAGAGAATGGTATGAGATTTGATTTGATTACTGCAGTGACATGTGCGGATTTGTCGACTGAGTTGAGATGCAATGAAAGAAAGGGAACTCCTTTGCTCGTTGGTTTGCTTGTTCAGCTTGCAGGAGGCGGAAAAGTGCAGGAGAGAGATGGGATCGACCGACGTCGATGTGGGCGGCGGCTTGGGCCAAACCCCCTCTTCCACGTCTCGCGCGGTGCGAGTGCGGGGCTTCAAGGCAATGACGTTTCAAGACAATGAGCCTTTAAAGGACACAAAGTTGATTGCAGGTCAAAAGAAAAATTAAATTGAGCGCTGATGTGTTGAAGGCCTCGTCGAGAACTGGGGGAGTTTCTCTTGTGATGCGAGTGGATGGCAAGGTGGATGAATGAGTAAAGTTGAGATTGGGTTGGTGAGTGAGATTGGGTTGGTGAGTGAGATTGGGTTCGCGTTACGCTTTTCTACCCGACGAGAAAGAGAAAGCAATCTAAGAGAAACGCCCCCCCTCCCCCTCGTTTCCAATAACAATGCCCAAGCTCTGATGAACCGTTGGATAAAACCGGTTGGGCACAATGTGGGGTTACACTGCATCTGCGGGGTTGCGAATCAAGGCCTTGTTTCTCACTGATAACATACGAGGTTCCGTGCCTCGTTTTATCTATTGGAGAGCAATCCTTGTCGTGGCCCTATCAATCAGCCTATATAGATACATGCAGTCATCGTTGTCCGCCATCCTTTATTAGCCTGAATCACGCGGGAAAAGCAGTCTTTCCCACCTTGATGCTCGTCGGCCACTTGGCTTGCTCAAACGCCCCCTTGACCAGCTCGATCAATGTCACATCACTACCCACCGGTCCGAGTAACGATGCGCTGGCAGGCAGGTACTCCGACTGTCCACTGACCGTGGACTCGTAAGGGAGCTGCGAGACTGGTTTCGCCAAGTTAGTCTCCATTTCACATGCAAAGAGGAATCACTCACAAGGAACAACGAGATGCGGTGCCCCCAATACCGAAGAGAAGAGGTCAGGCGTGATAGTTGTCGGCTTTGCCGGGCTTCTGGTGATTGTCAGCAGTGTGTCACTGAATTAATTTAGGTGCCTTACTCAGGGCCGTCTTGGCGATAATGAGGCTCGACGCTGCCGTAAGGCAGAATCACAACCGTATCGTTCTCCTCGGGGGAAACAATTTTATTGAACCAGGTCTGGAACACCTTGATGCGGTTCAAGTCAGAGGCATGGACGTCTTCGGTCACGTTTGCGCCAAATTCCCTGCGCAAAGTTAGACACCTTGTCTTGGATGTATGTTGGTACCTACCATTTGAACTTGGTCGTCTCTTCGAGGAATGGCTCGCTGTTGAATCGTCTGCTGTAGGCCTCTCTGAAATCACTATACTCGTGATATAGATCGTAACAATACGAGCGGAAGAGCGCCTAGGATGCGTTAGTTCTGTTGAATAAAGAGCCTTGTCTGTAGACTTACTTCACCGATATACTCTTGAAGCCCCTTGCCGCTCGCATCGCTAGGGTTGTTCATGCTCCACGAATCCTCCAAGGCGAACCGCTTCGTTTTGACGCCCAGATGCTTCTCAATCGTCTCGAGAAACTCATTCGTCTTGTCGATTTGCCCTTGCGGTAGATGCTCGTTGAAATCACTAAAGTATACCAGCTTCTTGATAGCAGCTGAGCTTGGTGAACCTAGAATGACGTCGGCCGTGTTTGACAACCCTTTCAAGCCCCTTGCAGACAACCCAACAGTATCGAACCGACTTTGCAGAGAGTTAGAGTGCATCCGAATAAGAATAAAGTGAATAGGGTACGTACGAGGAGCTGATTTGAACACCAGACAGAGTGGCGTTCGCAAACGATGGTCGAAGGGAGTAAACACCATTCTGAGCACCTGGACTGCGCAAGCCCCCGACAGCTGCGAAAGTTAGCCTCGCCTAGCCTTCCAACTCGTGGCACAGCGGACTCACCGTCTTCTGCGGTGGCAAATGCGAGCCAGTCGTAGCTACCCATGGCAGCTGCAGCTCCAGCAGAGCTCCCAGACGCATCCTGGTAGCCGTCTCCTCGCGGGTTCCACGGCGCCATCTCATCAACCCACTCTGCACCAGAAGCAAACTGCGTTACTTTGGTCTTTCCGACGATGACGGCGCCCAAGTCCATGAGCTTGCGGGCATAAGCTGCCGTGGTCGAGGAGCCGTACGGGTAGAGAGAGCTCCAAGCGCGGCTAGACATGGTTCTGGGCACGCCGTTGAGCGACATGGCGTCGGAGATGGAGAAGCGCACGCCTGACAGGGGCTTCTCGGGCGATGCCTCGGGGAAGTAAAGCCGCGATGGCACGCCTACTGATTTGTACGCGCCATCTGTGGATAGAGAGTTTAGGGGACGGAAACTGGGCGCATTAGCGCACTTAGACAGCAGCAACAAAGGGCTACACATACAGGTTCGGCTCGAATACATCCTCGGGAATGACACCGGATGTAAAGGCTTCATGCTCATCCTCGTACAATCTCCAAGCTTGGTACAGGTTCGGCCCATGCAGGATATACGGACCCGAAGGCAGTTCCGTCAAGTTGCTCGGGGCTGCCGCGGCCTGCAACGTGTACACATCCTGATCGAGCTGTGCATGCTGAGCGGTCGTCGTGTTGGTGTCGTTCCCGTAGGCCTTTTCAATCAGGACGAAGCCAAAGTCCGGGATAAAGACGTCGTCCATGGCATTAAACATGGCCAGGTTCTGCTCAAGATTTCCACCGAAAATCTCCTCCGTCGTCATCAACGTGACGGGTAGGATGGAGTCGGGGTTGATGGTGGCTGTAATGGTGCCCTTGACGGATTTTATCATCATCAGCAAACGCCGATCGAACCAGACCGCACATTTCGAAAAATATACACATACCAGCTTATGAGGATGGATGAGATACTGGATGCCCGCCACGAGGCAGGTCTTGAGAGACACCATCTTGTCTTGTTCAGTCTTTGTGAAGAATGGCACCTGCAGCTGCTGAAGCCCGTCGCTCAACGTCTGCGCAAAGTGTTGATAGAGACGAACACCACCAGCCCACACAAGCGCCATCTCGGGCTTTTTATAAGAGGGAAATAAACAAAAAACCCCAAAAACTTTTAGATCAAAAGCCCAACTGCGGCGCTACATCGATGAATAGGTAGCTGAATATGTAGCTAGCAAAGGATCATGCTTCTCTAGCCCCCAATGGGAGATGAAATGACCCGCCAGCACGCGTCTGATCAGCTGTGAGACACTTCGCGTTGGGAAGGTGCGATGGTGGACCAGAGGTCAAGACGTCGGTGAGATCGGTGAATGATCAAACCTACCCGATACCTCTGCCAGAGGTAACATTTGGGAACGAGCAAGACAACACTGCAACAATGACGTATGTGAAAGACATGGAGTTGAGATAGTCTATTGCCTCTATAACTTTTAATAGGCATCGGCCACACATGCAGTCTCCTCCATCTCAAGTCTCATAGCTTCGCTCCATGATCCCTCCTATTCGAACCCTAAGCTTTCCACTACAGTGCCATCCTGTATTGCACAAACTGGCTATCGGCCATGGTGTCGTACAATGCTCGGGCTGTAGCGTTATCATGCTTGGTCAACCATTGGAGTCTGAGACAGCCCTGCTCTCTCGCGCTGTCGGCAACCGCTTGAATCAGTCTTCGCCCTAGACCTTTGCCCCGCAACGACGGATCGACGAACAAGTCTGCAACTCGACGTAAAAAAAGTCAATCACTAACCGTTCCTCAAGAGATGGGCATTATAATAGGCGGAAAAATGGTGATGAGACGCTTACCGTTCAACAGCATGATCTGCTTCTCGCTCCACGGCGTTTGCTCCGGAAAGAAGTGAGCGATGCCCACCAGCTTCGTCGACTCCCCGTCTACTTGCCTCACCACCAACGCTTGCAGTCCATCTTGCTGCTTCATGATACGGTTGAACGTTTTCTTGTATTGCTCTTCCGGGATAGAAGACTGGTAGAAATCAATGTACGCCCGAAATAGCGCGGCCCATTCTTCAAAGTCCTCCTCTGTGGGCTTCGTGATTTGGTACTCGGCGTGAGACATGTTTTCGACTTAATTCCCTGTCCTTGCTAGAGATCAATAGAGGATGAATGAGAGATGAAAGGAAATACATGACGTTTCTTCTGTCTGACTAATGAGCTATGTTACAATTCTAGCGCCGATATGTATTCACCGGCCCGGTCCGGAGCGGGCCAGCAACGACCGGCAAACTCGGTGCTAACATTGAAGGTCTTTATAATCATTTCATTTCTGTTGGTTTTTGTATGAATCTGTTTACCTGGCCGGGACTTTAAAAAAGGAACTAGTCAGAGATGGAAATGGCGATTCAAATACATTCTGAAACATTAGTGTCAGGCCAGAACTTGCCATCCTGGAGCAAAGCTCTTCCTATAATCAACCAATACTCGTCTTCCAACTATATTAGCAAATGACCCCCATGTTTGCGAACCTGTCTGTATAGATACTGCCTCATAAAATTACCACCAAACTTAACCATCTCACCAGTTATGATTTTAAAGGCCGAAAAAGCCTAACCAGGCCTCCAGTAACTCTTTGGACCGTTTACAGGCTCTGGTAAACATCCGACTCAGCTTCTCCTCTGACCAAACCAGTAATAATGCCCTTCCAATTTCACCAATTGTTCGCTTCTTCGAATCGGAACCTATGCTTACCAGAGTGCTTCAATACGACTCGCAACTTGACAGCACTCCCCATTGAAAGACAGATCAACGGGTAAACCTTGCCTTTATGCAGTTCGCGCTCCTTCACAATGTTTCCTACAACATTAGTACGACAATTATGAAACGGAGAATGGATGATTCACGTACCTGTGTCCAGCGGCTTTCCGTCGATTGTACAGTAAACCTCTCCCGTCTTGAGGTCCATGCCGCACCCAACAGTGTCACCAGGCGATATCTTCGAATCTGTAAAGTGATAACTACCCTCCCCATAGCTTTCATTAATACCCGTCGCACGTAAACTTCCATCATCTCCATGATACGCCCAGGAACAAGGGATAATGCCCGGCCAATCATCAAGTGGATAGGCTCGCATCTGCGAAAATCCAACACCAATGAATGGCATCTCGGAGCCAGCACTGATAGTAGTGTTAGCTCCTATCAATAGGTCAACTTATTAACGCAGAGCCGCATACCTGGACAGTGGCTCAAGAATCTCCACTTCAAAGTAAAACTTTGTGACATTGGGAGGAATACAACCTTGAGTGTACAGCATTCTTCGGTCACTGTTTTCTTCAGAGGGCGAAGTAGATATTTCTGGGATACACGTTAATAGTTGGGCTCAAATAGCTTGTAGTAGTTGAGTTGTGGAGCTTGTCACTGACCTTCAACCCCTTCACAAGGTGGGCTACAATTACACCTGGCGTTGGATATAATGTTGGATAGGCTGTCAAATGATGAAGGCCAACTGTATTGTGGGTTTGCTGATTCACCATCAGTATCCTCAGCGAGGAAAGTCTTGGCAAGATTCTCATTATCGAATCTTTTGGCCACGTCTACCGCCGTCCAACCGTCCTTGTCAGTGAGCTTTGCTTTGGCATTTACCAGTTCGGATAAACGTGTCCACAGATCGCCTGATAGATCTCGGCAACGAGCCAATATATGAGCAGGTTGTTCCATCTCTTCACAAGACTGAGGATCAGAGAGCCGTGCTTGCCAAATGTTGAATATCCCATCGTGAATGTTAGCTCGTGGAAGCCCGCTCATCAGGCATTCAAGGTTTGGGGCCGGCATCTTAGCCATGTCGTTTCCTATCATATCCAGCAGCTTTCCTTTGCGGTAATACTGGCCGGCAACTAAAGCAAGAGTATGCTTTATTTTTGAGGAATATGCCACATTATTGGTTTGAATTAGAGCAATGATGCATTCATATGAAGATGTGTGCAATGCCACGTCGAAAGGTGTTCGGTCGCGAGCATCAGCCAAGTCCCAACGCAAGTTGATGGTGTTATCCAACAGTATCTTTATCACATCAGATGCATCGCTGTACAGAGCCTCGTGGAATGGTGTCCGCCTAAGATCGTTTGACTGCCAATTTGGTTCCATATGAGCCTTGGTCAGCAGACTCACATATTTCCCAGCTCTTGCTTCACAAGCCGTGTATAGTGCTTCTCCAAGCAAGTTGGTTCTTGAACTACCGTTCCCAATCTTCTGTTCCTTTTCTTTTTTGTTATCGAGTAGATCATCAAAAATTTCTTCTCGGTCGTTTCTGATAGCGTAGTACAAGGCCTTGTGCCCATCATCATCTCGGTGGTCAATGTCAATGCTGGCGGCTAGAAGCTGGGGTACAGCGCTTAACAACCCGTTCATAGCTGCCAAGTGGAGTGGAGTTTTCCCATTCCCGTCTGGAGAGCCGAATCTCTTGCGCTCATCATCTTCGATTTTGGCAAGGAGCTTTTCAACCACATTACTAACGTTAGTTGAGAGGTCTTGTCCAGGTTCGTAGACCGGGTCACAGGCATAATGCAAAGCAGTTCGACCGGCTCTGTCTCTGTCCCCGGTTTTCACCTTTGCTTCTCTCATTTGATCCACCATTAGGTGAACAATACTTTCCCAGGCGTATCCACAAGCAAGCATCAAAGGAGTAACTCTGTTGTTATCTTTCGTTGATGCAGATGCCCCACGCTTGAGTAAAATAGTGACGACTTCTGGTTTGATTCCAGCGAGTGCCAAATGAAGGGGGGTTTTCCCCTCATTATCTGCCTTGTCAACCTCGGCCCACTTTGAAAGATGACGCTCTATCCGTTCTGGATCAAATAATTTCACCGCGTGGTGCACAATAGTCTTGCCAGTTGAATCTTTAGTGTTGACATCTTCCCATGCTCCCATCAGCTCTTCGGCCAACTGCATAGCGTCATGTTGTAGTTGGCCGAGGCCGAGGTATTCTAGTGGAGTTTTCCCAAACTTATCGACCAAATCGGGCTTGACTTCTTTTTTAAGCAGCGCTTTTGCAATGTCCAAGCTACGACTGCTAGCAGCGGCATGCATCAGCCCACGCTCCCAAATATCGACAGCTTCTTTAGGAGGATGATGGTCCAAAAGTCGGTCGACGCATTTTGCATGATTGCCTTTGATGGCCAAATGAAGCGGCGTCATGCCGTTGAGACATTGTGCCCCGAAAGCTGCCTGTTGACTCTCTGTGTCGCCTTTCCTAATGTCATCGATAACTTTCTCAAGTATCTCCAAGTTTCCGGATTCTGCCGCAAGATGAATGGGAGTTCTTTTGCAGTTATCTCTCCATTGATGTGCCCCATTTTTCTGTCGTCGGGCTTCCTCCAATATGGACTTGACATCGTCGGATCTACGTGTGGTGATCGCATAGTGCAAAGAGCGCCGCTGAAACATGTCAACTTCTTCCAGGACATTCATTTTTAGTTTCCCTGAACTCTCTGCCTGATTATTCTCATGAAAACTCTTCTGGAAGCCTTTCCGGCTTGCCTCTGAATTTGGAGAAGGATATACTTGACGATGAGACTCTCCGAAGCCGATTAAATCCTCTGTGAGGTTGCTGACACTCGATTCGTCCTTTGTAAAGATAGTCCCGTCAGCTGAGGAAGATATAAAAATATCCTCGAATACGGTGTGTCGGTCTTGTAATTTGTATACTGGTGCAAGACTTGAGAGAATGCTTTCGAAATTAACCCTAAGGGTATCGACAATTCTTACTAATTCAGCCCGGAGCTCTTTCACCTCATATACGTCGGAGTTCTCCACGAGAGGTTCAGATGCCAGCTGAATAAACTCCATCGTCCTCGTCACAATCGCAAAAGTGAATCCCTCTGGTGGGTTCTTCTGAATCTGCATCTCCAGAAGTGCTCCGTAACACTTGGCTATCTCCACCCAGCCTTTACTTTTGTCTTGCACAACCTGGGGAAGTCTGTCTAGGATGGCTTCATTCGGCAAAAGTCCACGTGCACTAAAGGTCGGAATCATACACAGAAGAATTTCGTCTGGTGCCCCAAGCCCAAATTTTTCGGCACGTTGTGCGAATCTTCTCAATTTGTCGTGAGTCAGTTTTGTTCGGTGCCAGTTTTCCTCGAAATCATAAGAATCGAACGTGTTTGGAGGTTCTACCCCCCGTTTGTAGCCAGTGCTTTCTATCTGTCGGTCGAGGCAATCTGCAGACAAGCGCTCAGCTATAGCAGACATGAAACTAGTGAATAGATGTTGAGCAGCAATCTTGGGCAGGGGCCCTGTAGATTTTAGTGTCAGATGTTCAGTCTCATTTGATGAGGCGTGGCTAGAAGAGTTGTCATTGGTGCTCCTATGCTCTTGCTCGGTCGTTATCTCATCTGGTTGTGCCGAATCACCGCGGGACGAATCATTGACGTAGTAGCCGATGCACAGAGAATAGTCTCCGGCGTCGTCTAAGTCGGACGTTGGGATAACACTCTCAGGCTTGAAAGTGTCCGAACCAACCCACCAAGTGATGTCACGGCGCAGAATACCACTTTCATCGTCCGGGCCAAGCACGCGGTGGTAGAGTACTTGTTGATCGGCGGTGAGCGTTTTTCGCCTCCAATCGCCTTGGTCTTCACTCTTCTTGTCTCTGGAATCATGCTGCATCATCATCTGAGACTTAACTGTGGCCATCCACAATGACAAGATTGCCTCCAACTTTCCATTCTCCACAGTCCACTTGGAGATCGTGGCTTTTCCATGTTCACTATGCTTCCCCTCGCTTTCCGTATCCTTCGGAGTAATATTGATGGTCGCTATGCTTTTGGTAAAACAGTCATATTTGCCATCAGCGTCTATCTGCCACTTAATGTCTCGCGGCTCTTTAAGAGGGAAGAGTTGCATGAAAAGTTCAATGGATCGAGATAGTGCCAGGGCAGGATCTGATGCATCGTTGGGCCACCGGCACAAATTACCAAGCCTCTCCCGAACACAGACTAGTTCCATAGTTGCCTGTGCGCTTGTGTAGGCACTCCGACATGGCGATGAGGGAGAATCACATTTCTTGATGTGGTTTTTCCCCAATCCGTTGGTTTTTGGTGTCCTCACTTGCCATACACAAACTTCATTGGCTGGTTTCATCTCTGATGATTTGTCCGAGTCGACAGGATATCTTAGCTCCCGAAATGTTTCGTCGCTCACAATTTGGTGGGCCAAGGAGTCAAGCTCGTAGCCAGGAAGTGCGTCGGAGTGAGCAGGTAACTGACCAAGACGCCGTCGCAGGAAAGCACGGATCCCAGCCATGGCAAGAGTAGCCCCAAGTTGCGATACAGCACATGGCCAAGGCAAGGCTCGCAGGCCTATGAATTGAGTTGTGAAACCAACAACGCCTGCGATCACAGCCAGAGCCGTAAGTGATTCCCACGCATGTCGAACCCATGATGAATTCTCCCCAGTAGCCATTGTCTTTCCAGTGTGCTCTAGCTTCTTTTCGCCTGCACAGCACCGCGAATAGTTTTCTAGTTGTGCTGCGTAAGATTGGTAGGTGTCCTCTCGGCTCGATGTAAGAATGGATGTTTTTGCACCTCCGAGGTAAACCACCGGGTCGAACGCCTGGTCATTCATGAGTTGAGATTTCTGCACCCACAAAACTCGAGGTAGAGACTTGTTCTCTCTTAACTCAGAGTTCGTTTTGTCCTCATTTGACTTGGTGTTTTCATTCTTCTTTTTCTTCTCCTGGCATCTTGCCCGTTGCCATTTATGTTCAACCGTACTGACTTCCACGGCTAGTGAGCACATGAACATGCTTTCAAAAAGAAGAACACTGCCTCCAACGTAACAGGGCAAGCCCCAAGGTTTTGCCTCAAGCCCGAATGAGCTCTTAGTTCTTTCGTGGTAGACGGAAACAACTGCAATGATAAGCAGCCCTAGTTGAAGGACGATTGCTGATACAAAAGCGAAATACAGCTGATTCCTTTTGGCTTTGCTTCCGATCTTTTCTGGGGAGATGTTGAGATGAAGATTAGGAGGTCCCATAAATTTTAACAGCTTGTCCTTCGGTATTTCTGATTTCTTTAGTGAGTCGTTAGGGGACCCTGCCTCACTATCTTGCCTTTGTGAGTTCGGATAGCTCCCCACATCACTCTTTTGCTTTGATGAGATTTTGAAGCTTCTCATCAGACTATCAAACTTAGGCCTCCAGCGCTTGATGCTCAACTTTTCATGCAAGAAGTTGATCAACCTATTGACATACGCAAATGTTTTTCCATGATATACTATCACGGAACATGTCAGTACAGGGGTGATTCCCAAGTAACCCTCCTTCAAGCGAGTATGAATGTACGAACCTTTGGGTGTCATAAGCCTATTCCCCGTATTGCTTTCTAAACCGAATGCTGTTTCTAGAGTATGGATGCCACACGAAAGATCTACCGGCTCAGGTTCAGCACCCCTGGGGCTCGACTCTGGGTGACTGGGCTTGCCCAGGTTGTCCCTAAATTCGTCATACAGGCCAGGGAAAATGATGATCTGTTTCAGCTTTGGCCTCCCTAGGATACGAACAACACTTCTCCCACTGAACATCTCGCAGACATCATCGGAGGTCGATGACATGAGTTCAAGCTCAATGCTTGAACGGTTCTCGCGCGCACGGCCTATCAAGGCTTTGGCATACTTTGATCCTTGGACACGGAGTGCTCCAGTTAACGCCGTGATAATTCCAAGTGGGACGCTGGCAAAGACGAAATGGTCGAGTAGCGTCAGGCTTTCGCTAGCAAACTGTCGCGCAAACTGATCTCCGAAAAGTGCAAGTATTCTGCAGAAATAGGTTAGACAGCGTAAATAGGAACCTTGGGAGAGTTACATACGGTCCGAAATCCGAGAAAATATTCAGAATTAAATCGGTATCATCATCGTCGGCTCTCGCTACACCGGCCACCCACAGTATGAAAAATATTGTGAGCTTCCACCTTGAGACTGCCATAGTGTTGGCCTTGCTTTATGGTATGTTTTGGCGCTGGTGGTATGTTTTTCGCAAAGACGGCGCGATTGAGGCCTGCACTTGCTCGACAAGACAAAGTTGGAAACGCTGCAAAGTTATACAAGAAGTACTTGTAGTAGTAGTAGTAGTAATTCAAGACCCCCTCGGGCTGCTTCATGACCTCAATACCCCATGTCACCACAGATGAACACTTCATCCTGCAGAGGTCAGGTATTAGCCGCAAGTTGCATGCTGACAATCATTTCCGTGAATACGGCAGTTGCCTCTCATTTCGGCGATGTGCTTGTCAGACAACTTGTGATTTGCGAAATCCTGGGCAATCCGGAGCCTTGCCTGAGAAACACGCATTTCCTGCTGCAACCCTACCTCTCAGCCGCAGATGGGGTTGGTGTGCCTCAATGCGAACCAGTTGCTTCTCAAGCAATTCAGCTCGCATGAAGCAATCTTGCCTGCGAGGGGGAAAGACCTTGCAAAGGCTCGCCTGAAATGGTACATACGACATGGGTATATACGAGCTGAGCTCTGTAGCAGTCCCAGCCAGCACCTTTCTTAAGTAGACAAGGCAGAGGGGACAAGAAAGTTCCATCAACTGCCTGTAGTCTCTCGACATCAGAGCACTCAAAACAAAGTTAAACAAAAGTCGGACGCCGATTTCGCGGTTTTTTAATGCCTTGCTCAGCTGAATGACAAACTGGTTGGATGCGATTCCTGTACTCCGTACGGAGCTGTCGACTAACCGAGAGGCGGCACGGCACGGTCGCCCACAAGCAGGGATAAGCTAGAGTCGAGACACCAGAACTTCAAGCTTCATTGTGGCTCATCGGTTCAAGTATGGTTCGCACTGACGCAAGCATGGTGCATACTCCGACAACTTGCAGCGGAGATTGGCAAAACCGTGCAGACAATAACGCTCAGCGCACTGCTGTGGTGGCCATATGTGACATGTCAAAATCCGAAGGAGCAGGATGGTGCCCGACACAACGATGCTGTTGGTCGCGAATGCATTAGCGCATTGCTCTCTCAGCCGTTCGACAGCTCCAACATAGCTTGGACTTGAGGGATATTCGCGTCTGATGTTTCCAAGTGTATCAGACTTATTGATGTGTCCTGGATCTTGCGCGTGTAATATGAGGCGCCGAGAGCCTCGTCTAGTAGATGACGAAAGGAAACTTGCCAACATCAGTTAGTTTCTTCCGCCCCTGAGGTAGGCGAGCAGAGGAGCATTAAGTTTAGGAAAGTTCCCTCTCATTAATTGTGATGGTGTCGACATTTGTAAGTAGTAATGCGCATCAGCATGAAGGACAGCAATGCCAATCTATAATCGTAGCGATTCGATTATGAAGAGGCTACAGATCCCATTACCAATTCCAAGCGGCCTCATGCGGCCATGGTCTACCACGTACACGCAACGGCAGGAGCTACCCAAGTAGCTACCTGATAGGTACCTACGGTTTGAGCAAAGAATCTCGGCAGGTGTGGTGCCAAGGCTACTTCCCAATAACGGCGTGGGGCCGCACACCTAAATTTCTTATCGATTAACATTTCAAGGTCCCTTCACCCCACCATTCCTCCAACTTTTTTTCGAGTTGGACATTCATACCCAAGGTTACACATCAATCACATAAAAACCACAATTCAAAATGGCCAAAAAGAAAAGTGAGATTCCCACCATTGCCCAAATCCCACATCTCCCATGCGCTAACATTAAAATTGAAAAAAAAAGCCCCCTCAAAACACTCGCGCGCAGCCCGCCGCGAAACAGCCATAGACATCAACACAGACAAGTCCCTAAAGGAAATCCAGCCTCCCACCCTCCACCGCAAAGCCCGCCCCTCGGTCCTATCCGCCCAGCAGGCGGGCGGCGGCGCGGGCATCTCCAAGAAGTCGAGGCGCAAGTCGCAGCCCTCGTCCCGGGCCCGCCGGCGCCAGGAGAGGGCCCTCGAGATGGCCGAGGCGGTCGTCGAGCGCACGGGGAAAAAGGTGGAGAGGAGCAAGTCGCGCGGGAAGAACGTCCAGGACCGGGCTAAGGGGTGGGAGGACATCAATAACCGGGCTGCGGCTGCGAAGCTGGGCGAGGGCCCTATGCCCGGAGACGAGGAGGAGGAAGGTGAAGAGGCTAAGGAGTGGGAGGAGACTGATGAAGAGATGGACGAAAAGATGTCAAGTGCTCCGGTGGCCGCGGGGGACTCGAAGGGTGGGGATTATCTTCCCATTGACGATGATGGTGATAGTATTCTATGAAGCAGAAAAAAACTGTGGGCATATATGGGAAACTCGAATCGAGGCAGGCGTTGGGCGTTTGTATCGAAGAAAAGGGTACGGAGGATTTATCGACAATTTTTGGGCGACTACCCCTGATTTTACGAGCATATGACGAGCTGGGAATCTCTTGCGGCCCGGCAAAAGGTCTATCTATGTTTTTTCTTCTTCTTTTCTTGAAGCCACATTCGTGATGGAGATGCAGTAGGCTATAAACAGGTCCAATATTTTGTACATGCAATCGTGGAGATTCTCAGGACCCTCCTGACTTGGGTTCCCCCTCCTCAGCCACTGTCGTCTCTTCGGAAAGCTCCTCAGGTTTCTCCTGCTGTTGCTGCTCCTGTTGTTCCTGTTGCTTCTGCTTCTGCTTCTGCGGCTTCACCTCAACAAACAACCTCATCACATCCCCCACCTCCCCCGAAGCAGGCTTACTCTCCCTCCCCCCCATAGCATCAACCTCCTCCCTAACCGTCCTCAGCACCCCCTCCGCATCCCCCGCAGGACCCTTCCCCTTGCCCCCTTTCCTCTTCTTGCCCAGTATGACCTCGACCTTTGTCCCCTTGTCCAAAAACTTGCCAATCTGCGCCAGCTTGGTCTGCAAGTCGTGATCCCCGATCCCCCAGGTAATCTCCACCTCCTTGGTCTTGGCCTTGGCCTGCTTCTGCTTCCGGCTCGCGCGCTCCCTCTCAAACTCGTCGCGCTTGTTGACGATGGAAGCCACGGCGTACCTCTGCCGCAGCCCTTGTTTCGGGTCCGCGGGGACGTAGAAGTCCACCATGCGCAGCGACTCCTCCTTGCCCAGCCGCGACAGCACGTACTTTGTCTCGAGGGGGCCTTCCACCTCGCCGTTCTCCGCCACCATGATGAGCGGGTCCGTGATCTCGTGGTCGCGAGGCAGGCGGTCGCGGCCGGTGCGCTCGTGGGCCCTCTGCGTCGTGAACCGCTTGTCGTAGAGGGGCTCTTCGTCGTCGTTGTCCTCCAGGTCTGCTTCTTGGACGACGACGGGCTGCTTCTTGCGCGGGTTTACCTTTGCTCGCATGGCGGAGGTGGATGAGAACGGGCGCAGGCCCAGGCTGGTTTCTTGGAGTGGCCATGTCGGGGGTCGAGCAGCGACAGCAGAGATGTGATGTGAAGCTGGGCGCTCCCCTCGTGACAGCGTCGTCAGTCTATGGAGAGCTCTCTGCGAGCTACGGAGACATTGCCTGCCCGTCATTTTGAGGCCCCAATCCTTAGACAGAAGAAATCCAGGAGAGGATGGAATTTAAAGAGCGTAAAATGTAGTTTGCGGGATTGTCCTGCTCAAATCTCGAAAGCCTGTACGTATATGTCTGCAACAGAGCGGAGCGAAAAACTTGGGGGGGGGGTCGCCAACGGGGACGTCACTGTGGAGAAAGCATGCCCTTTTACCAATCGCTTCATCCAATTCCGCCGTTCCCCCACACGAGTTCTCTCTCTGTACTCCGTACCTGAGTCCGTTCGGTTTACCCATCCCATCCCATCATCCATCTTGAGCCATGCAACGTCAGACGACAGAGCATGATTAATCTCGACAAACAAAATGCGATTCGACAAAGATTCGAATTGCTATTTACGTCTCAAATTCGCTTTTGACAAAGAACCACCTATATATACATCTTATTCTATCAAACCACCACATTGACATCAAACCCAATTCCGCTTAGCGTCTTCAGCATCATCCCATCAAAATCACATCAACCAACCCCTTCTCTCTCATCTCATCCCAACCTCCAAACCCACCTCTAAATCACCATCACCAAGTCCTCATCTGCACCTTCCCCTCCCCATCACCTCTTCACCTCCCCCCCTTATTGACAACCGGATTTAACCCCACCCTTCTCACAACCGGGTTACTTAGCCCATCATGTCCTTCCGAGGTCGACCCTTCAAGATATTCATCACAACCATCAAAGTCGGTTGCGCCGTCCACCTCTTCCAGGAGCACCTCGTACAAATCGCACCCGCTTCGGGCCCCTCCATGCTTCCCACCTTCACCGTCGCGGGGGATTACGTCCTCACCGACTGCACCCATGCTCGCAACCGCCGATCTGAGCTGCGGCCCGGCGACCTCGTGACGTACCGCATCCCCATCTTCCGCCATGACCTGGGCTTGAAGAGGATCGTGGGCCTGGAGGGAGACTACGTCTCCATCGGGACCGTAGGTGAGAAGGGCGAGGACATAATGATTCAGGTAAAAACTACAAGCTTAAATCTCTTGTATAAAATACGAAATTGGCATGTGCTGAACTGAGATTCAGGTTCCCCCCGGGCATTGTTGGATCACTGGAGATAACCTCCCTGCATCAAGAGACTCGCGCATATTTGGGCCTCTGCCTATCGCATTAATACAAGGCAAGGCTGTTGCCAAGATATTACCTTGGTCTGAAAGAGGCTGGCTACATAATACCATGGTTCCGATAGACAAACCTTACGGGTCATGAACTTGATCCCAACTCATCCACCAGAAACATTTTGTATTTATCGCGTCATTGCATCATATAGCATTGGGTCGGAGTTGAGAGGCATGATGAAATACCAAAATCAAGCTTGGTCTAACAGTAATTAAGTACACTGGTCATCCACCGTCCTTCGCATGTCTAATCTCGTTCCTCGAATGTCAAACAATGATTGATGGCTAACCGACAGCCCTGCCTTTCGAGCTGCATATGCTTTGTACAAAAGAAAAACCAGAAGGAAATGAAACTAAGCAATTGCCATGTCCTTGCGCAGTGCGTCGGGTCTTGCCGGGGCGGCGCACCGACGCGGAATCGAAACAAAAAGCTGGTCAAAAGAATATAGTGAGGTAAAGTCTGAGCAACATGGAAACAACAAGCAAGGAGCCAAAAACACAGAACTTGCGTTCTCGCTGATTGAAACGCCAGCAACACCAACAAATATCGATCGTGCAGCAACATAGTCCGCCATGCTAAGGAGATTGAGGAGGCGGGCGCTCCCTTTCGGAATTAGACAAACAATCTTAGCCCTCAATATGGGCCTTCGATTCACTCTCTCCCAGAAGCTCTAGGCAGCGCTGGGCCAAATTGACAACCTCGCCCTCATCTTCCTCCATGTCGGGCTCTGTGTCCACCGGTCTGTTTGCGATGCCCCTGATCTGCTCGATGATGTCCTCGGCAGTACCGATGAGACTGATTAAGTTCTTGTCCTCGGATTCGAATAGTTGTAGAAGGGTCCAGACGGCGATGTGTTGGAAGGTGGCGTCGCCCGAGTGCAGGAAACGGCCGAGGTAACCATGAATACCGCCATTAGGCTCGCTCCAGTTCCGCACGAAGATGGAATAATCGCCAACCTTTGACGACAAGTTGCCAAGCGCAGCCGCGCTGTTGCCTTGGACCTCGATGCTCTCCGAGTGTGTCAGGGGGATAAGCACATCACATACACCCAGGTTGAGGAGATGCGTCTTGAGATCATCACTGAGGGCCAAGACCGCAATGGCAGCCGTCATCTCAGATTGCACTGTAATGGGTACATCCAACACAAGCTGCTTGCACTTCTGCACAGCGCCTGCTTCCAACACCAAAGCCTTGTTCCTGTCAGAGCTGGCAGCTAGGTTCCTGAGCGTGGAAATGGCGTGGCACTGAATCTCTTCGTTATCGGTCGAGCCTAGCAGGTCCACAAGAGGCTTCAAGAAGTTGGCTTCAATAATCGGGGACTCGTTCATCGGGTGGATCGAAATGTTTCTTATACAAGCGACGGCGGACAGGATGAGCGGGAGGTAGGAAGATTGAAGCAGACGTAGGAGAGGGCCTAGACCGTTAGAGCGGACAATGTCAAGCTGGTATTTCTCGTCCGATGCCAGATTCCGTAGGGCCAATGCTGCCTGGCATTGAACCTTGGGCGATGAAGACTCCATCAGAGCCACCAAGGACTGCACGAGCTTAGGCTCTGATGATGCCAGCTTTCGCCGGTTGGCTGCATCGACAGCGATGTTGCTAAGCGCAGTCGTACAATAGTATTGAACGTCAACGTCAGGAGAGGAAAGGAGTTGCACGAGGACGGGAATAGCGCCGGCGTTGACGAGCTGCTGTCGGTTCTCATCTGCTCATCATGTTAGTAAACCATTCGCCATCGTTCCGGTACAAGTGACAACTCACCAGAGTGCGTCATGTTGAGCAGAGCCCCGGTGGCATTCCTCTGGACTCGCATGTCTTTAGACTTGGCCAACCGAGTCAAGGGGCCGAGGGCCCCAGAACGAGCGATCCTAGCCTTGTTCTCTTCATGTGTGGCCAAGTTCGTGATGCATCCAACAGCGTTGCACTGGACTTCGACATTGCTTGAGATCATTTGTTTGATCAGAGGTGTCAGGCCCCCGAGCTGGACAATGAGGACCTTGTTGTCGGCTGTTTTGGTATTAGCAGCGGATTGGAAAATCTCGGCCAGATCACATACTATTAACGGCAAGGTTCCCCAACGCAGCACTGGCGGCTCGCTGCACCTCGATATCTGTGCTCTGCAGGAGGAACAAGATGGGTTCCAAGGTATCGCGATCGACTTCTCGTACATCTGCAGGCGGCGCAAATTAGCACCCATGGCATTACCGCAAGATTGTCGCGGTTGACGGCTTACCTCGCTCTGTGATTTCAGCAAACGTTAAGCTCGCGCTGCGCTGCAGATCGATATTGTCCGAGTAGACAAGCGTCGTAAGCGCTCTCAGCGGCTCTCCAGAAAAGAAGTCTGTCTCGCCCCGCTGGTGATGGGTTAGCCGCGGCTGCTTCAGATGGTTGATCAGGAATGCAAACTGACATTCTCAAGGTATTGCAGCAAATCGGCAACTGCCTCTCGTTCGCTATCGGCCAAGACAGGCTCGTAGAGGCCATCGCGGGACCGCCCTACAGAAGAAGAACCGGGTCAGCTACAATCGCCACAAGCATCATCGTCGAAAGGGCAAAGCAAAGTCGGGAATAGACTCGGGAAGCCGCAAAAGGGAGAGCGTACCTCCGCAGCATGACGAGTTACAGACACCCATCGCCAAGCAGGAGGCTCAAAGCCTCTGAAGTCAATGGTTGCGACAGGGTCGGTATAATGTTTTGATGAAGAGTTGATGGAAAGTTATTGCTCATGCGGAGTGTGGCCAAGTGGTGTTGTTTTGATTTACGGTCGCCGGTCGGGACAGCAGTTTCTTGTCCGTAGAAGCGGGTCGGGTGATGGATGCAACCTCCTGCTGCTTGTTGGCGGCTGGGCGGCTGCAGGCCGCTGTTCTCGGGGAGGGTAGCAGCTGCTGTGCGCTGGAGCAACAAACGTCAGAGAAGCGGCAGGGGGTAACGACGTGCAGGGCTCGGGAGAAGGCGGTAGTGATGGATGATGGGTAGATGATAGGATGAGGAGGGAAAGCGGTGGCCAGGGACACGATGGGTTCGGACCATGCGGCCGAGGCGGTATGCGATGCAAGTCTAGGTTACTCCGTTCGATGGGAAGAGTGAACAAGAATCGGAACACCTTTTGATGACATTTGATGGAAGACAAGGGAACGGAGGAGCGGAGCCATGCAAAACCCACAGGTGCCGGACGGGCCTTGACAACCTAAGGACCACTCAACGTCAAAAATACCGACTCTATTTAGCCGCGAATATAGGGGTGCCTTGGTCAAAATATTCTGTCTACGGCACGCTAGGGTAGAACCTCTTCCAGGAACGATAAAGGGCGCTGCGCTTCAGGAGAGTGAGGCTACCAGTAGCACAGCAGCTCGACCAGCATCCCGGCAGACTAAAGTAATGCTATTGAAGCTCGGACCAACCGTGATCACGACTAAAGCCGGCGGTCGACAGCTCGAGATGGTTGGCGCTGCCACCGAAACTGATTCAAAGCATCATCAAGCTCCCTATTGGCTCCAGCTTAGATGGTCACACCAGCCTTTATGCAACATCCATACAACTACCACTCTAGAATATCTACCTCAAACCTATAGTATTATAGTAGTTGTACGCCCGTAATTGGCATAACTGATTGCAAAAAGAGGCGCATTATGTGCATTTGCTTGAATACGGCAGCATGTGCCTATTGCGCCTTTTCCTATCTATCATCATTGTCGCAATCACAAGCCCACTCTCGGAACTTGATGGTGTCACAACGTTCCATCCAACCGCCTATCACATGACGAGATACGAATCTTTCCTAGCAAGGGTCTGCCATCGCTGACGAACCCCTCCTCGGTTCCCGGTTCTGCCTGCAGGCTTCCTGTAGCGAACACACCACGATGGGAACCCTACCCTGCGATTGTTCGTAACACAACCCTTGGATGCAGAAATATGTCATATGTGAGGCAAATACGCGGTCGCCTTCTATGGCATCATGTAGGGTGATTGCTTGGCGTTGTCACCGCTCTGGTTAATGACCACTAGAAAGGCAATTGTGCGGTGCAAAACAGAAGCTGCATAGATTTGTGTACAATTTGTCGATGCTCACCCATGAATGCGGTTGTGTTTAATCACCGCACATCCCGCAAACTTGACATTTGATTCAAGAAGAGTAATCTTATATAGTAGGTAGTTGATTAACCACATAGAGGCTTCGTAACTCGGATAATGTAACCAAAACACCTCAAACCTGTCATGTGCTGCAGCAAGTAGTGTGGTTGTCGGGAATTGCGGCTTACCCCAATACTGAACGTAATGCATAAAGACCAAAAGCTCCAAAAGCTCCCCCAACTTCTCGATAAGATGCCAGTCTGTCATGCTGAGCCGCAAAAGTAGATCGGCAACATTACATCCAACACGGGATGTTCAGATGACAACAACTTTACTTGATCAGAATGGTGAGGGGTTTAGCCATTCTGCTTCGTATAATTTAAAGAACCCGCCGTCTTGGGTAGAGCTTGATGCAACCAGATTCGTATTCACATGGTCTCTCTTTTGAAGAGACCGACTCTTTGTCGCACCTCCTTCGCTTGCATGTCATCGTCTCTGCAAGATGACGGGCACTCAAGAAATGACTGATCATTGATGCCCCTCCCCCGCCATCGGCGCTACCAAACCCCGACTATTAGGAGATGGAGATGCAATGTACTCCGTACCAACAGTACCTAATAAAGTGCTCCATACACGAAAAGTTAGTTGCGGATTGGGGTAATAATGAACAAAAAGAAAAGAAAAGAGGGAGCCAAAGACATCTTACGATCAGCCGTATCTTATCTGAGGCTCCTCCCTCAAAGCCGCCAAAGTACACTAATCAGCATGTTTGGTCTTATCAGTTATTTGCCATTTGCATGGTGACGGGAGGCAGACAAATCGAAAGCGGAGCAGATCTAACTATCAGATATATTTCATTAACAGCTGGCTGGGGTAGTGGAAAAAGGTACATGTACCACTCGCAAGTTTGGTAGTAGCCTGAGCCCCTGCAACTGGATAGCCATTGCAGCATCTTGCAACCTCTTCCCAGAGTCTAGGCCTTGCATCGTCTCACCCTACCTGCACCTTTGGGTGTCACGACATGACCGTTCGGGTACTCACCTCTACCAGTTCGCCCAGAGTGCTAAGCCGTTTTTTAGCACTGGCCGCTCATTAGGTACGTCACTTGCGAATTAGGCGGGCGCCGCCAAGCAGGAATGGAAAATGTGCGCGACGACGCTGCTAGCGGTCATTCAGCCGCCCCCGCTCAACCCGACGAGCGCGGCCAGACGGCGGACGACCAGCAGCAGCAGCAGCAGCCGCAAGAGCAACAGCAAGACCGCCACCATCACGAGCAAGATAGCCGGGAACAGCACTTGGACCAGTCGCCGCCTGAACGAGGGGTAGTGGCAGCTGCACCAGCACCAGCACCAGCACCCGCGCCAACACCCGCGCCAACACCAGCAGAATCAGACGATCCAGGGACAACGTCCCCAACTGAGTATCGACACCCATTATTAGACGCGATAATTCCTGGCGCTGATTCAGATGCCAACACACCCGCATCTTCAGCGCCTGCGACGACAACAACCCTAGCTGATCCCGATCTTGATCTCATATACGATTCTGCCGAATCGCCGTTGCAATTCGAGCCCATAGCCATTCCTACCATCGTCACACCATCCTCCTACCTGCGGCCTCGATCCACGACACTACAACGCGTGACCATGGCGGCAACGCCCGAAGTTATCGAGCCGCCGCCTCAGCCGACGCTTGCAGACAGAGAACAGGCACAAGGACTGGTTCGTACAATGCCAAGGTGCGCAGATGGTATTAATTACTTACTTACCTGCCGATAGAAGGCTATTCGCGAGTTCCTCAAAGTACGAACGAGTTACGATGTCACACCTATGTCGTTTAGGTTGATTGTCCTCGACACGGACCTTTTGATCAAGAAGAGCTTAAATATCCTCATTCAGAACTGTAGGCTTTCTAGCAATACAAGCGATGATTGATCGCAGACGCTGACTGTCGTCTAGCCATTGTCTCGGCGCCGTTATGGGACTCGCATACATCGCGTTTCGCGGGTATCTTGACAAGCATAGACTTCCTCAACGTCATCCAGTACTACTGGCAATTCCCGGACGAAATGAGCAAATTGGAGCATTTCAAGCTCAGCAGCCTCCGAGGTATGCGCCCGTTGGTCTGGTAGAAATGCGTGCCTCGCTAACCCGATGCCGACAGACATTGAGAGAGCAATTGGGGCAGTGCCAATAGAGACGGTATCTGTTCATCCTCTGAAGCCGCTATTCGAGGCCTGCAGCCGAATGCTAAAGACCCGAGCTCGACGAATCCCTCTGGTTGACGTAGATGGGGAGACTGGCAAGGAAATGGTGGTCTCGGTCATTACCCAATACCGGATTCTCAAGTTCATTGCCGTCAACAACGAGAGGAACACTGTCCTCCTGAAGAAGAGCCTAGCGGAGCTCAAGATTGGCACATATACCAACTTGGCCACGACCCGAATGGAAAGCACAGTGTTGGACGCCGTTCATACCATGGTCGAGAGGAACATCAGCTGCGTACCCGTCATCGACAAGGACAACAGGCTACTCAACGTATTCGAGGCCGTTGATGTCATTCCATGCATCAAGGGTGGTGTATATGAAGAACTCGACGGATCGGTGGCCGAAGCGCTTTGCAAGAGGCCCGACGACAGCCCGGGGATTTACACATGCAGCGAGCATGACCGATTAGATGCCATCTTTGATTCCATCCGGAAGAGCCGCGTCCACAGACTAATTGTGGTTGATGACGACAACAAGCTCAAGGGTGTCATCTCCCTATGCGACATCTTGACCTACATTCTTCTGACGGGCGATGAGTCGCTGGCCGAGTAAAGGATAGGAATCGCAACCAGTGTGTCGATTCCTAGACAATATACGATTCTACGAACAGCAAAGTGCTTGCTAAAGTCAAGCAGAACTTAAACGAGGGGGCATCTACGGTAAAGGAAGCATTATCTGGCGTAATGGATGACTTGGGCTAAACGGGGCGGTACACTACGATGTATGAGCAGCGCGAGGCTGCTGTCAAGATAGAAATGTGGAGGAACTGGTACCATCTTGCATGCTTCGCGAGTACCCGGGGTTTATTAAGGGGCAAGCAGCCTTGTTAGCTCTTTGTGATTTCTTAGACGGGGGACATGAGCTTAGTCAAATAAATTCTACATCAACGAATATGTTGTGATTCACTCTGAGTCGCCTCGTAGGTAGTCGTTCTTGCCGCGGACAACAGACAGGTGCCACGCTCTTCTCTGTTCAACAGCGCGTCAATAACCGTTTGGTCCATGCCGGTGCTACAAAATGGAGGCATTTTGATAACGCTGTCAAGCGTGGCGATAGGTTGGAATCGGGTGTTACCATATCGTTGTGCTATTTTGTGGAAAGGAGATGAGTTGGCAATTATATGTGGCCTATCATCACTCACTGCCTGCCACCTTCCTCAGCGATGACCCCTCATGCTTTCCTTCCCATGTGGTATCATGCGCACCCACCCTAATTATCGTTTTGCGTTTTGAGAGCAACTCTGACCAATCTCTTCCAATTGCTTCCCCCGGTACTGCCATAAGTCAAGTTGGGCAATGATGGACTGCAGATGCAAGTGCCACTCGACATATACCTACCTATGCATACGACCGATGACGACAAGGCGCTCGCGCGGCAGGAGAGAGCTCAGTGGAAAAAAAAGTTGACTACTTCTATTACTACCGCTACTGCCACCACCACCTAACTATTACTACTACTACTACTACCTACCTATGCTTCCAACTCCCTGAATGGCACATCATGAGCGTCTTGGCCTAGCTATTTTATCTACCTGGGGACGAGAAAGACTCCCTTTGTGCAGAAATTAGTCTGTCGTAGATCTTACAGAGTATTTCCTCACCACCTCTTTTCATCCTCATTATCCTCATCCGTTAAAATGGCCGCTGTCGCCGCACCTGGTTCCCAAACGATGCCCGTTTCTTACTCACCTACCAAGGACAACTCCCAGCCTGCAACACGACCAACGCGTCCAACACGCGCAGCGACTGCAGACTCTTTTACGTCGCTTTCCCTTCCTCATAGCGCGACAATGCACAATCTTGCGGCGCATGAACCGGGACAGAAATGTAGCAGTCGGACATGGACGACCAGCAGCGGGGGCCTGGGTATGGTGAGTGATACGGATGAGCTCGACGACAGAGCGTTATTCGTGCAAGAATACAATCGGCTGGCGAAGAAGGCAAGTGCTCCTTTATTCCTGTATTCGAGGAGTTCATACTGAATGATGGTTTAGCATGGTGTCAGGGTGTTGGTGGTGGAAGATTTTGCCCCCAAACAGGTGAGCAGGGAAATGACTGTTTACGAAGATACTTTGCTAATCTATAGCAGGACCAGCTTCCGGAGAAACGTGGATGGTTACATCGTATACTTCAGCCTTCTTCAGAAAGCCGCCGCTCCCAGCCAAAACTCCTTTCTCATAACCCGCCGCCACGGCACAAGCGAAGTGTTTCTGACATCGCCCACAACTTAGCTCGCGCCAGGCGAGAAGCCCCAAAGATGCTCGACCTCCAGGCCATGGTTCGGCTGAGCGGCAAAAGCATTCTTTACTTGCCTCACGACCATGCACCTAGCTCTCTTGTTCTCCCAACCAGTCTACGTGCTACCGCCCAATACTTGGCTCAACACGCCACTACTAGAGGAATCTTCCGCATCCCAGGGTCCGTCAAGGTTGTCAATGCCTTATTCGATTACTACTGTACTGCGGAGAATGGAGGTGTTGACGTGGCCAACACTGTGCGTTGCTCCAACCTCCCTATGCATATCAATTCGTCGGTTCACGATGTCGCGTCGACGTTCAAACGCTTACTCTCGATACTACCCGGCGGTATATTGGGTGGTTTATCAGTGTTCGATGCGCTCGTTGCCATTCACTCTACGCTACATGGCGATCCAGAATTTCCACGCACAAAGCAAACCAAAGTCCGCGCCAGACTGATTGCACTTGCCTTGGGTACCATTGCATCACAGTTCCGAAGGGAGTTGATTTGCGCAGTATTTGGTCTTCTCAGCCTCATTGGCCGCGTTTCTGAGGTTGCTCCGAGAGAGGATGAGGAGGGGAGACCATTACCTACGTCGGATCTGATGGGCTACGGCGCCTTGGGCATAGTGTTTGGACCATTGCTGGTTGGCGATTTGTTAGACCGGTACACGATGAAGCTGGCGAATCCATCGTCCGGCCTTCTACTCCTTCCCCTTTCGCCAACCAAGTTGCGAAAAGAGCGTCGAAGATCTCGACCTCCGGAGAACCAGGGTGTAGACAAGATAATGGTCGCCAATAACATCGCAGAAATGCTCATTTCGAACTGGCGCGACGTTGTTCGGCAGATGAAGACTCTGGGCACGCATCATCGAAAAGATGCCTCCTCATTGATATCGAGGCCTAATATCAGACCCTCGGCATCAGAAATATTTGTGCCGAAGAAGCCAAGTGACTGGGCCACGGCATCCAGACGAGATTCGAGCACTCAATTCGATCGCGATGTTAGCCCCACGCAGCATATATCTTCCACAGCTTTGACCAGACAGCGGCCGCGTGTGAAGAGAAATTCTGGCCCAAAAAGATTGAGATCAAGACCGAGTGGTGGTGCTTTGAGTCCCACCTACGAGGAGAGCCCCTGGAAAGGCTCTGCTGATGATAGCGTACAGGCTTCTCGGCAACAGCAAACGTCACATAACAAGGCTTCCCAATCAAATGTGTCCATCGCAACCTATCCGCATGAGAACTACGGAACCCCAAGCTACGAACAGCAAGTGCCTGTTAAAGGCACGCCGAATCACGATCGCACGACAGAGCGTAAGCGAAGAGGGCGCACTCTATACGAAAGCCCTGAAGTATCTGTCGACGAAGTACCTCCAAGGACCTCATCTAAATCTCACGACTGGAACCCCAAGGGCCGCTACGGAGCTGATGACTCGACGATGGTCACATCGCTAGAAGATGGCCACTTGCCTCAAGTTGCTGGGGACAAGACCATTGCCCAAGTAAGCGAACTAGAAGGCTCACAAGCTCTGAAGGAGATACCACCTCAAGGGACACAATCGCATTATGACGCCCATGGCTTGTCTTCTCCCCATTCGCCCAAAAATGTGACCAATCGAGACTTGAACAGATCTCTCGCCCAACAGCGCGGATCTCCGTCTGCAAAGGCCGCACTGAGTGAGATTATAAACAATTCAATGGAGGACCCATTCTCTTCTCGATTGGAAGCGCCCTCGAAGAGAGCCCTCGACCTAGGGCAAATCAATGGAATAGAAAATTATAGGACCCCGCCAAGCCGCGCAACAACCATATCTTCTACAGCAAGCAGAGAAACGCAGACAGGAGGGCACGAGACATTTTATCTTTCTCCAAATGGAAATATTGAGCGACATGTATCGAAGAGTATACCAAGAATTGCTTCAAATGACTCAATAAACAAGACCCCAGAGGAGTTCTATGCTCCGATGAGAGTGCCGCCAAACTTACTTCAAGTGGGCACTCGAGCAGTAGGCCAGGAAGCTTAGAAAGCTTACAAGCACGACTCATATGACACTGCACCGAACTTGACTGCGCGCCAAGTGTCTGGGTCACCGGAGAAAAGGACATCCGATAAAGGACACGAGAATGTATTACCCAGTAACATGGTGAAGGCCAAGGCACCAGTTCCAGCCACCGATAGACTGGCCAAGTTTGAAGAGACGTTAGCGAGGCACCAACTTACGACAAACCAGCCATCTGAGACGAGAATTTCCAAAGGCACTGATCAAATGCCGAGAAAGAGCCAAGATGTGGCAGCTCGTACCAGTTACGCTGAAGCTAGCAGCAAGCCTCGAGTTCTCACCATGGCTGCTATGTTTGAGAGTCAAGAAAGCCCCTCAAATTCTTCACCAACTCGTCGAACCTTTGAGAGACGCTCACAGCCTACTACAGGAAGCTCAAAGCCACCGCAGCATTCACCTACAAAGCCTTTCTGGTCTTCGGCAATGGGATCAAACGGGGGTCAAACAGAAACTCAAGACACCCCTACTGCAAAGAATAATTCTATATCCTCAGAAGGGGCTTTGAAGGGTTCTGACAAACGGGAGGACTCGAAGCCAAAGCTGCGGACATCGGTCGGCGATAGCGTGGCTTTACGAGCAGCTGCGATTGTCGAGGCCGAGAAAGCCCATCAAGGCCCCAACCCGGAGCGACCACCGCTCGCGGGTCTTAGACAGCCTAGTCCTGTTCCCACCGAGGAAAAGAAAGAGAAAGCAGTCGAATCAAGCACGATCCGAAGTCTCGGAACCATGGTACCCTACCAGGGGCAACCTCCAGTGGCACAACATCTCAACCTTGCCAGGCCCGCATCGGCAGCGTCATCAACGAGGCAATCTATCGAAAACCTAGATGAGGGTGGCAGAATCAAGCGTCCCGGAAGCACCTCAGGCCTACATTCTCAGATCAGAAGCCTTCAGAAGCAATTAGATGTGAAGGTGGAAGAAGTGGCACAATTGCGCAGGCAACTCGAGGCTCAAGAGGACTCGGATATTGGAACATTGAGCGAGCAGCTTCGGCAATCTAAACGAGAAGCTCAAATGTGGAAAGATCGTGCCGAGTCTGCTGAGCGAAGAGTGAAGGTTTTTGAGAGATTTGCATCACGGCTGAAGGGAATCAGGGCAGCTGCTGTGGACGCAGATTGTTCAAATGAGGACCTTGGCTTGCGTCGATTTGGCAATCAGGATGAGGAGATGAATGTTGATGGAGACGGCAATAATCAAGTGTCCTGTGATCGGCAGCATGTTCGCTTTGTCGAGGGCAGACAGGCTATTAAGGATTCAGCAATGAGCGAGGATTCAGGGCATACAGAAGACGCCGGTACAGTAACAGCGCGCATCCGCAAGTGTTTGCATAGTGGACAAGGAGGCAATGTGACGGGCGATGGGAGTTTGGATGATAATAGACTACCAGATCTTAAATTCCAAGGGCTGTCCAAAGCAGCTAGTAGGGATCTTAGTATGGGTGCTGTGGAGATATGGATGGCAGCGCAGGAGCTGCTTGATGATGCCTAAGTTTACTTGATGGGCGTCTATGGCATTTATAATTAGGGGGGGGGGGGTGGGGGGCTGGTCTTTTGTAGGTAGGATATGACAACGTCTTCTAGTGATACCATGGATTAGTAATATCGTATCAACATGTCGCAGCATAACAAGCCAAAGGTGTCCCTGAAAAGCAAGATTAAAGTTGAGTCAACGTTGATCTCGTAAGTGAAATTCCATTGGTAGCATGCTATGAGAAGGTAAAATCATCTCTTTCCGAGCCCGACCTATGAATCCTCCACCTCCCAGCCGGATCAGTAGTCATGGAAACGTGCATCCTCCCGATTCCTTCCAAGACGGAATCAAATAATTCGTCATCGTCAGCGTTGTCTTGAAATATGCGAATCACCCGTCGGGGCACAGCCTTGACGTTGGGCTTGCGGCGCTGCTGCTGCTGCTGCCACTTGCCATGTTGCCCATCTTGAGCAACTGGAGGTGAAGCAGGGTACACCGACTCCCGTGATGACTGCTGCTGCTGCGACTGCGACTGCGACTGCGGCGGTGGCGAGGAGACTTGTGATAGCGGTGGCGAGGGTAAAGAGGAGATTGTGCTGGCGGGCGGGTACGAGTACTCGATGACCTGGCGGGAGGGGATTGCCGAGTGCGGGAGCCCGGGGTAATAAGACTGAGGTGGTTGAAAAGGTGGTGGTTGGGTAATGGGTTGAGTGTGTGCTTGTGTTGATTGCGATTGCGATTGCGATTGTGATATTGTGTTTGACTGTGTTGGTGTTGGGGTTGGGTAAGTGTTTGATATCGGTGGTGCTGTTGTTGTTGTTGCTGTTGCTGTTGTTGTCGAGTAGGAGGGTAAGAGTTTGGCTGGTGGTGGTTCTGGTTGAAGTGATGCGCTGAGATGAGACAGCTCGGATTCATTCCCCTCCGAGTTGTTCTCCGAGTTGTTCGTCGTCGTCGTAGTGGTATAGCTAGTAACCGACGTAGCCGTCGAAGACCTCCTCTTGCCCCTCCTCCTCCGCTCCATGTCCTCCTCCTCCTCATCCTCGTCGTACGTCGTCCCCCTGACGCCCCGATCGGGTACGTCCCACATCAGCGCGACCTTTCCCTGGCCGTGGTAGCCGACGCGCACGGGGCCATCATCCGCCCCCGAGCGGAGTCAGGATCCCTGGACAAAGATTCCGCGATGGCGCTGCACGGCTTCGACTACTTTGAGGTACAGCGGGATGTCCACATCTGGCCCGAGGTCCTGCGAGGTGAGGACCTTGATGGAGAGGTCGGGGTTTACTTTGCCGATAACTTGTGCGGCGTTGCCGTTGGAGAGGTGAGAGTCCTTTTTTCGTAACAGATCATGTTAGTTTTATGTTTACTTTTTTTTGGCTCAAAGAAACATTCAGATGGCAAGGTCTCGGCTCAATTAGGTGAGGGGAGGAAGGGAAGGAAGGAATAATACCCTGTTCAGGAGGACCGTGACGGTGCCGTCAGAGTCTAGAGTCGCCTGGTCGCCGCGCAGCTGTGTGACTTTTCCCACGAGCATGACGTGCTGTCCGACGCAGGAGTCAAGGTACGGAGCCGAGATGCGCGGCGCTGAGAGCTGCGGGTCCGACATGGTTGAGGAGCTTATGGGTTATTCAATTTCACAAATGTTTCAAACGTAGGTGTGAGAGAATAATTGTAGTTATGAATTGAGGGGGAGGGGGAGGGGGAGGGTAAAAGGAGTGTCGTTTGAGAATGAGCTGCGGCTGAAAGGCCTTGTTGCGTTGCTAGGTTGCTTGTGGACGTGTGGACCGCGTTGAGGGGTTGTCGCGTAATCACGTGATGACGTGCTTCTGCCTAGCTACCGAATTACCCTGCAGCAGCCGCGATAAAACGACGGCTATATAATTTCTTAACTTGATGCGCATATGATTATCGTCTTTACCTCTGAAAGATATCAACTCTGTTGGCTTGCCCATTTTTCTTATCCGTATTCATTTTTTAATTAGTATTAAACTTGCCACGCGGACATTGTGTGGGAATCTCCATGCCGAGGAAGGATTCAAGGGGGAAGGATTGCTGCATTTAACTCTTCTGCAAGTCACAACTTGGCAAGATGACGATTTTTTCTCAAATATTTTAGAGTTCTTTGTTCAAGATGAATGATAGACTCTTCTTTCCTTCATCAACTTTATTTCCAAGTTAGCAATGATACCCAGGCCAAGACTTGCATTCCCTCTTCCCTCAGGTCAGTCTATCCATTCTCTCCGGTAAAGGCAACGTTCAATGCACAATGCTGCAGCCAGTTCCTCTCAATTTCAATCCCTCAAGAGTGTCATTCCGTAGATAGTGCTGAAATAACAAGTCCTAAGCGTGGTTGGCAGTAGTAATCAATTCATATTCTTCGGTACGTGCAAAACACCGAGAAATCACATTACCTAAAGGAAACCCCGAATTCGCGACCCCTACCGACGAAAAGATGGTACACAGTCTCGTCGCCAGAACTGCCGGCGCCGCCAAGGTCGGCCGCTCGTATCCAATTTAGCCGGGCATTTCGGGGGTTCAACGTCCCCAATCAAACCACCACTAAAAACTATGCTAGACCCACGATGTCAAAAACGGACGTCGCCAAGCGACTAAACGACCCATGTTTCATGAGTCGAGAATTCAGCTAGAAAGGAAAAAGAAAAAGATAGAGATGATGTTTTACCCCTTTCCCTTTAATGCATCGAGCATCATGAGCAGAAGAACACATCTTTCTTGAACAACACCACAGACTCGCGGGGCGTCTTTGCGATGTTGTTGTCCGACCTTTTCCTCCTCAGTCTGCTCTTCATCAGCCCTACGCTGGGCGCGTACGTGCAGTCGAGGGCTTGCCAGGACACTTCTCACGACCCTTTCGACCATGGGGGCCTATCGGTCTCAATCGCAAAGTCGGAGAGGGGAAATTCATCCTGGCTCGAAGTGGTCTTCTCCAATGGATTGACAGCGGCGTCTGCGTGCCCCGAGAATGGAACAGAAGGGGTGTATTCCTACGTCAACTTGAAGACGCTGGGCCACTCAAGCGGATACCTCGGAACTCTGGCAAACTACACCTGTCGAGACCAGCAGGCTGTTCCGCTTCAGTTCTTTACATATCGCTACGATATTACCTCTCCACCGCCTCTTAGCACGTATCATCTCACGGCGGAATTAAAGGCAGAGGACGACACCGTCATAGCCTGTCGAAATGCATATATCACGCCAAGCGTCGGCCCAACGGTCAGCGCTGTTGCTAGATGGACGTCAGCCGTCTCTTTCATCCTTGTGGTTGTCGTGGCCCTCTGGAAGGAGCTGATCAGTGAAGGCACTAATTCGCAAGACGAAGCTGACCATTCATCCCGAGAGGCAAGCCGAACGCACATTACACGCGTCGCCAACAGCCTCTCTTATATCCAGTTCATCTTCTTCTCAGGCGCGCTGAGCCTAAGTTTTCCTGGCTTTTACCCGCCAGTCGTGAGCCAGACTAGCTGGGCGACTCTACTAATGCCTACAGGCATCGTCTACCATGAGAACTGGTACAGCGGCATCAGAGATGGGATTCACGAGGTCAACGGGACCCTTGGGGGCACGCCAGGCATGGAGCTCATGATTCAGTACATGGGCGGAAACACGACATTCTTGACGTGGACCAATGTCATCACTTTGGCAGCTGTCATCTTGGTTGGTATTGCCGTGATTGTCGTCGTCGGCCAGAGCCTCACATGGTCGCGAAACTGGTTCCAGAACTCCAGGACGTTTGTCTTCTCTGGTAGCAGCGATGAAGGGTTTGTAAAGACTACATTGACAGTATCCAGGCTTTTTTGCAGTTACTTGCTGGTCCCTCTTGTTGCTTGGACCATGTACGTATTTTCTCATCTTGGCAGGGCGCCCCTCTTCTACACCATCGCAGCAGGAATGCTCGTCGGTGCATCAGCTGGTCTGATTGCTTGGACCATGTACCGGGCGAGCCCGAGGAATATGGGCTACCTCCTGGTGGACAACCACGACAAGCATCAAAGCTTGCAGACGCAATCATGGTCTCAGGATGTTTACACCATTGGCTTCTTTGTTCTCCTATTCCTGCGGGGGGCCGTCATCGGGGGTTTACAGGCCGTCGGCTCTGCTCAGCTGGTGATCCTTATAGGCTTGGAGGTCATCCAGCTATGCCTCAACACCGTCGTCTACCGAGTCGCGCCGTTCCTTTCGTGGTCAGGTGGATTCGCTCTGTGCAAATTTCTTGTTCTGTGTCTAAGCATAGGTTTCCTGCAGGATGTTGGGGGGATCGAATCCAGGATGGCCTTGGGTTACACCGTTCTGGTGATCCATGCTGCTGTCATGGTAGTGGGCATCCTTGGTCCGGCGACGATAGACATTGTACGCCTCCTAGCTAGCTCTTTTGCTGCATTCCACGACCGTGGCATTGATGGGGACGGCCTACCGCCGCAGGTGAGTACCGTCAGTTTGCATTGTTGAGGCTTTCGCTAATACGGTGTAGATATTTGGGCTGAATGACTTGCGTCGACGAAAGGTCTCGCCGCCCCAAGTGTTGATTACTGTTCCAAACTCGGGGAATCATTGGCAGGGCAACGGTTCGCAAAGCCTCGATTCCGGCTCCTCGGATGATTCAAGGCTGAACAGCGGGTCATTTTTCCGAGAGCCTCGGGGGCGCAACTCGTTGGCAGATATCGCATCTCGTACGACGGCATCCATACGATCAAGCTCGGATCATTCTGGCTCGGACCAGTCTGGCTCTGATGCTGAACTTACGCCGACCAGAGAATCCGCGGAGACGTGGCTGCCCTCTCCAGTCGAATCAGGCGTAGACTATTCGTTCAGGGAGTCAGATCTGTATTACTCGAAGCCGCGGAGGTTATCTTTCGGGCGAGCTGACCCTGAAAAGAGTACTAGTAGTATGAGGGGCATATCATCCAAGCTGGCTGGTTCATGGTCCAAGAAGTAGCCTTGTTAGAATGCTATTTTCGTTGAATAAGTCGATATGTAGAGTTTTGTATGTTTGAAAATTCGATTCCCTTTGCAATTCGATGTCATGAACCTATGATGTTAAGGCACGCTGATCATACCTCAACCTGCGGGGGGGCGTTCACAAGTATAAACCCCCCGCCAATGCTGAATGCTGAATGCGAATTAACTTTAGTGGCAAGCAAGTCGGCGTAATGCGCTAAATCGGCATCGGCTTCCCTGGACCTCTGATGTCCCATCGGGCTGGTTGCCCCGCCCCATACTCCGTAGAAGCTTCTTTGGTGCCCGCCCGGTTGCTGGCCACTGCCTGCCGGCCGTTGGCTGATTGACTTGTGGCGATGTGGTGTAGTTGGTTAAAGAAAGAGGGCCCCCCGGAAATGCCATGGTGCGCAAATGGGGTGACACGGCGTTTTACCCCTCCAACCTGTGCTGGATTGCCGATCGAATTGACGGGTACCAGCTCATTAATGATCGACGTTAAGTAGTATGTACAAGAATAGTAGATGATCTGGGTTCTTTCTTTAAACAGAAAATAATCAGCTGCAACACGGCAAAGAAAGGAAAAAACACTGGTCTGTGTCGAGCGTGCGGTCAACACCAATCATCGGGATGGACCCATTGGAGGAAAAGGACGACAAAGTTATACGTTCGGTATGCATGACATGGCACGGTTTGGCACCAACACAGTGATCGACCTTGGTGCCTGGGCTCTTGGACGATCGAAAGATCCGGCGGGCGAAGTCGTGACAGTGCAGTGGCAATGACAGTGACGGGGACGGTACGGAGTACAAGACAGTACCTAATTCAACCAACCAACTTGTTCCCCCACCTCTGACCGAAAGCGTGAATGGGAACGCACCTGCCTTGTACCCAAGGCACTTATCAACCTACCTTGCACAGCAACCCATCAATTGCAGGAAAGAGTCACCTTGGGATCGATCATATGATGCATTTTTGTTGTATGTGGTAGGAACGTACCAAGAAAGAGGGGACCTTCAGGTAAGGTATCTAGGCATGTATGTAGCAAGGGCAGGCAAAGGCAAGTCTCGGTGTAAAAAAAAAAAGCTCCGACAAACGGGGAATAAAAGAAGGACCCCCTCTCCCTGCCTTACCTTCGCCTCACTTTAGACATTTTAGAACATTTATTTGCCTGAAGTGCATTCCAAGCTTTCCCCCCCCTCTTCCCCTCTCTAACCTTTGCGTTGCACATTCGCCAGACACATTAGCACGCCAATGGATGCTAACCGAGGGGTCGACGTGTTGGTTGGAACCCCTCACTTGAACGGCTTTGCGGACTGGCATGAACGGCAATTTTTATAAGGCTGCGCCATGGTGTTGTGGAAATTCCTAAACGGTTGGCTGCGCACAGTAGGCATACATACGGTATATGTAATCGTAGTACTCCGTATGTAGGCAGCTTGCATCGTACAGTTGGGGGGGTCGAGGTGGTGGTGGTGGTGCATAGCTAACGCGTTAAAATGTAATTAATAAGTGGTTCCGTTGCAGTGGGTATTAAGAGCTGGCAGCTCTCCCGCGAGTACCCAGAATCATGACCAAGTGCCTCATACTGGTAGGTAGTGACGAGAAACAAGAAACAGGAAAAAAAGGCCACTAGAGACAAGCTCAACAATCGGAATCAGGAGGAGGGTGGGATGAGCTTCTGAGCCAATAGTTTATGAGGAGAACAGCGAAAGGCCGCGTCGAGGGTGGTTTGGATTCAGGAACCTTGGCCTGGGCTTTTTTCCCCCCAACTGCGGGAGTAGCTCGGTGCACCAACCAGGCCTGCAAAAGGCGACAAATCTCGATGAGAAAACAGGCTCATCATGTGAATCGACACATGGTCTGAAGTACAAACAATGCCATGGCCCTGTCCGGGGCGACACAAACAGGATTCAGGTCAGGAAGAAAAGCTCCTGCTTTCGTATTTCTACAGCTTCCTCCTCTTTGTGTTGTTTTTTTACATTTTTTCGTAGGTTTTTGTTTGCAAAAAAAAACTTGAATTGATTACTATTAAAATACAACACAAGTTGCTTCTAGTAACCTCTGGAATTCAACTTACACATTTTTAGCTCGATACTTACCTGCGGCATCTACCTGCCTACCCGCTCATCATCAGAAGCTCACATCTCTAGAGACGCAGCTTGAGCATCGTAGCTGCCTGCAACCATAACCTTGATACTTTGCTTCCTTCCTCGCCTCAACCATCATCGCTTTTGCCTTTCTTCCTCCTACCAAACGACATCGGCCATCTAGTCTTATTTCTTATTCGCCCCGATTTCTCAAGCTTGCTCCTCCAGCGACAGCCACCGACAACACCATCCACACCAACTTCTCGGTCTTCGGCCTGTCTCTCGCCTGATCTCGCCTGATCTCGCCTTTGTGTTTTCACCATCCTTTTTTTTTTGGCTTTTGGCCTTTCTTCTCCCGTCAAGCTGCCAGATACATTAACAAATACCTTACTCCGTATCCACCATCGTCAACCTCGTCCACCTCGTCCATTCCTTAACCTAGTAGACAAGGTCCCGATCCTTCCGTCCACCCTCCAACAGAGATACTTTCCAAAGCTCCGCCCGATTGCTGAGCTAGCCCGGCCACCAGTGGACAGGCATCGGGGCTAGCGACAGCTTTTTACCTGCGATGACCCAACTCTACCCAACTCTACCACCCGAGCCCCAACCTTTACCCGCCCAGACGGCGTACGGCGTACACGGCCCAGGCGGGGCTTTTCATGCCAGCCAAGCTTGGCCCCCCTCAACCAACCAGGCCCGACGCTACGCTACGCTACACGACGCATCGCATCGCATCGCATTGCGTTGCAGTCAACGCCCCTCAAGCTATTGGCCGATAACAGTGACTACCCGAGGCAACGGAGAGCGAGCTGCGCCAGATCCCCAAGTCAAACCCAAGCTCTGGAACGGCCTGCCTCTCATGAAGCTGTGCTAAGGATCCGCTAAAGCTCTTCCAAGCTATCCTCGAGCTCTCTCTCAAACTCTTTCAGGCCTGGTTAGCTGCTCACAGTGTCAAACCAACGCCGAATTATACTGGCCCTATTTGGCTGCATTTCTGGGAACAAACAGGTCAGGCCATTTTCGCACCCTGTGTAGCTGATCCAGTTCAAATACCATCCTGCATTGAACCGCCCACTCCGAGCTCCACTAGCTTTCCCTGCTGCCTTTCAAGCACTTGCTTCGCCAAACATCTTCACTTGAACAACTTCCCCGAGCACATCGAACAAAAGGGAATAAGCAAATAAATCAATCGAAACAAACGAATCGATCAACATCAACCAATATGGACACAGGCGCGGATCTTTTTGCTAGCCATCTCGACCTCCATAAAGATGGCTTCTTCAACCTCGATTCTGACCCCTCCATGGCTGTGGACCCTCAGCTGTCGTTGTCGTTTTACGATATCGAGGATAAGGCTTCCAATGCCACAGTCGACCCCTTTATCCTAGCTCCCTCGATATGGGACGACCCGCTCGATAACTCTTTGAGCTATTTCACGAATTTCGAAAGAGATCCCACTGTCGACAAGGAGCAAGAACGTAGGGACGGTAGCGAGAATCTGGATGTTACAACGACTGCGTCTTCGGCAAGCCGTGAAACCAGCCATACGCCGACATCCAAGACTTCTCGGACATCTAGCAGTGCCTCGGTCCTATCTCTCATCCCTACAGCTCCGGCTCATCCCAAAGGCAAGAAGCGAACTCGAAACGGCGCCACCAAAAAGCAAGAAACAAAGGCAGAGCCACAGCCGGCCAAAGAGGAGCAGCCCAAGAAGGAGCTAGCACCAGAGCAGGAGCAGGAGAAGAGGGAGGAGTCAGGCGAAAGGGACACCAACGTGAAGAGGACCAAATTCCTCGAACGTAATCGTATCGCTGCGTCGAAATGCCGACAGAAGAAGAAGGAATGGGTGCATGAGCTCGAGGAAACCAAAGCCGAGCTTGAAGCTCAGCATATAAACCTCCACCGCGAGTTCAATAGCTTGTTGGTAGAGGTCAGCCGTATGAAGAACCAACTCATGGCCCATGCCAACTGCAATGATATCAACATCGACCAGTGGATCGAGTTGGAGGCTAGGAAGTTTGTTCAAAAGACCACGGATCAATCTCCACAGACAAGGAGGAAGTCGAGTATCGGGTCGCTAGGGTCCTTCTTCAGCCAACCGAATCATGAGGGTAAGTCTACCGCCTCATCCGGATGCGACAACGATGGCTGACGATTTGCAGAACCATCGACCCATATATCGCCCTTGGTTGACGACGCACCTCTGCCGTTGTCTCCACCCCTCAAAAAAGAAGAGGTTGAGATCAACTATGATCACATGCCTGATGAACTGTTTCAATAAAAATCTCCTCCCCGCAATAAGCGCAAGCACGCTGGATGTGCCAGCGTGAATCTGTTCAAAGGCCAGTCACTTGATGGCCTGGCGTTATCGGGTTAACGATACCCTTGAAGGCGCACTGGGATCTTTTGATTTTTGGCAGCAAGCAATCGGTTAATGCTCTGAACGGGGAAGATATGGTTATCACTGGAGCCATAATGCTTACTCGTCGCTACTCATAGCGGCTTGTATGAGCCTGCTGGCCTTGTTAGCATCAACTCTAAAGCAAGGCCCTGCTGGCCAACGCGGGCCCATCTAAGAAATGGGTCTTATCCACTGATGGAGAAAATATGTACGAAATATGTAAAAGGGATCGAGGAGGCAAGGGTGTCACGTCGGGGGCGACCTGGGGAGCACGGCGATGCTTCGGTTTTGGCGTTCGTTTTTGGCTGTAATTTTCCTCGTTTCCCTTAAATAACGGCACAAAATATGCCCTCCTAGCTAGCGGATAGCTTATGAATGTTGACGACGAAGTTTTAGTTGTGTGCGATTGCGGTTCCATACCGAAATGGAGTTTCGAGATGATGCTCTTGGTGAGTACAAGTCTTGTAGGCAATGCCTAAAATAATGTGAAGAGGACAACACGCTTTTGGTCTAGAGTCAGGGATAGAGTTGAGGCTCGAGGGCCTTGAGGTTTTTATCGAGTGAGATTTAGGAGAAAAAAAGTCGAGTCATGATAAAAGTGATCGACCAAGATGACCGGGGTGGACCAAGTACGTCATGACGTAGAACATGATGGCAACATTTCGGCAAGGGCTAGCAAGAACTTGAGGGTTAAAATGTCAGGGGAAACAACAATATGGTATAGATTAAATTAGTTTTGTCAAAAAGAATAAAAAGAAGGAGGAAAAAGAGAAAAAAGGAGGAGGAAAAAAGGAAGATGTTGTGGTGACGATATTTTCGGGTGGTGGTCTGAGCCTCGTGGTTTTTTTTCCTCTTTTTTTTCTTACCCAGAATGGCATCATTTGGACGTCAGGGGGGGTGCGAGGATCGGCGGGGTCTTTTTTTAATGCATGACTTATGATGATGGTTCACGGTATCTTGTTGCTTTTAATGTTAGAAGATGAGCTTTTGTTTGCTTATGGAATGCCTTTGTTGTAGTTTTATAGTGGTTTTGAGCTATGGCTGAGCTCATATGAAATAGCGCCTTTGGGATTTACGACGAGGTTGTTTCGGGGAGATGTCTTCAAGAGACTTGATGTACATGGCCTATTCCTACATATTCGTCTATATATATAACTTCCATCGGCCTACAAAAAAGAATAGATAATAATACATCGACACCCCCTTTTTGTAGACTTCATAAACTCTCTCGTGTGACGACGCCAGGGGCTGATGATATACAGAACGTGTCTACTACCTCCTCTTGGCCCACCCGCGCGCGTTGGTCACCCCCTTGATTCTCTTGGTGTACTTCCAGAGGTGCCTGTACTTGGGGCCCTGTCTCTTGGCCTCCCAGCCGCGCGGCTTGACGGGAGGCTTCTGCGAGTAGACCCTCGTGGGGCGGAACTCGATGTCGGCGCCGGGGACGCCCAGGCGCTCCATGACTTCAGCGGTACCTTCGTCCCAGACGCTGCGGAACATGGTGAAGCCGAAGGGCTTGAGGGTGAAGCGGTCGCGCAGGGACTTGAGGGAGAAGCCCTCGCGGGAGGTGACCTTTGCGCGGACGGCGTCGGCGTCGACGGGGCCGGCCTGCTCGAGGAGGACGACGGCGAGGCGGTGGTACGGGCTGCCCTTTTGCGCGTAGGGCGGCAGCCAGGGGAAGGCGACCTGTGACTCGGAGGTGATGCGGCTGAGGGGCACGGAGGTCATGGTCGGGCTGAGGGGGATGTTGGAGGCGAGGTAGTGCACGCGCTTGACGAAGCCGTCGGTCTCGACCGAGGGCACGTCCGGGTCCACGACGGCCACGGTGACGAGGCGCTCGCCCTTGTCGAACACCTGGACGCGCAGCTTGGGGGGATTCTCCGACGTCAGCGAGTCGACGACGTCGCCGGGCTGCACCTTGCGCTGGCGGAAGAAGAGGTCCACGTCGGCCGTGGGCTCAAGCTTGGGGAGCAGATCCGGGACGATGTTGAACTGGGATATACGCTGCTGGATCAGGCGGTGGTCGTAAGAGCGCCATTTCCTCTCTGCGTAGTATCTGTAGATGGGCTTGTTCATATCGCCTATATATAAGCCGCGTTAGAACACCAATTGTAACAATTAATATGACAATGAATATGCTTCTTACCCAGACCGTCCTCGAAACGCTTCTTGATGACGGGGTCGTTGACGTCTGCTCTAATCTTGAGAATCTCGACCCACTGCTTCAAGCTCTTGAGCCTCGCATCCTTCCCCTTCTGCCCGCCCTTGACCTCGTCCGGGCTCTTGGCCTCGAGCCTCGCAATCTTGGCCAATTCCCTCTCAATCTCTGCGAGCTTCTGCTCCCTGTCCGCCGCGAGCACCTTTCTCGCCTCCTGGAACGCCTGGTAAGGGAGTTGCTCGAACGGCAGGCTCATGGGCGTCGTCCGGATGGCGGCTCTGCGACGTCGTGACCCCACGGGCATCTGCCCCGCCTTCATGAGGGCCAGCTCGAATTCCGGGTTCAGCACCGTGTTGGGGTCCTTGTCGAAGGGGTCCGTGGGTAGGGAAGAAGCTGCCACTGCGGCGGCGTCCTCGACGGCCGACGAGCTGTTGGTCGTCGTCTCGACGTCGGCGGGTCGGCTGGATGTGGTGGTGAGGCTGCGGATGGGTAGTAGGTATTGGAGGCGCGGCGCCGCCTGGAAGTGCCTGGCCAGTGGCCTCGAAACCGCCTGGCACCGCGACATGATTGTGACGGGGAGGGGTATTTGCGAGCCCTGGGGGTTTTGTGAGCCAAAGTTGCTATACCCGTCGGCAACCTGGTTGAATTTTTTGGCGGGCAAAAGTTGTTTGAAGGTTTGCAGTACCTGGGGTTCGGCGGGCCCCACTCTATTTTTTTCCGGGTCGGGTTCTGCCGCCTGGAAGGTTTACGGGTTTTTTGCAAGCCCATTTCGACGTTCGACCGGGGGGTTTTCTGAATGCGACTTCATCTAACAATCACTTTCTAACTTTTATATCCTACATCCAGTTGCGGCCTTTTCTTCATCATGGCTGCCAAGGGCGTAGGGTGCTGTCTTGCTGAGGCTATGAGCGCCTTGCGCGTTTCTGCCGCAAAGGTAAAGACGATGCTTCCATCCCATCATATGCAATTCCGATCAAATAGAACTAATACAATTATTGCTATAGCCAGCTGTGAGCAGGACATTTACCAGGTCAATGGCCACCGAGGCTTCTTCACAGACAAGCAGCATCGCCGCCAAGCCGACCAACTCGCAAACCATCATGGCCGCCTACAACCCCGTCATGAACGTCCCCCTCACCATCCACGCCTTCCCCTCCCTCGAGCCCACCTCTCTCGAGCAGTGGTCCGTCGAGCACCTCTACCTCCCCATGCGCAAGGACATTCTCCACCACGCCATCATCTACGAGGGCGACGGCACCCGCCAGGGCACGGCGTCGACCAAGAACCGCTACGAGGTGCACGGCTCGCACCGCAAGATGCGACCGCAAAAGGGCTCGGGCAAGTCCCGCATGGGCACCCGCCAGTCGCCCCTCCTCCGCGGCGGAGGCAAGTCCTTTGGCCCAAAACCCCGGGACTTTGGCACGAGGCTCAACAGGAAGGACTACGACAAGGCGTGGAGGACGGCCCTGAGCTACCGGTACAGGCGCGGGGAGCTCATCGTCTGCGAGGACGGCATGGAGCTGGCGCTGCCGGCAGACTTTGACAAGTTGCCGGACAAGTTGCTCAAGGATGGGCTGAGGGAGGCCTACATGGCGCGGTACATGAAGGGAGTGCTCGACGGACTCGGCCTCGGCAAGCCGGACGGGCGGACGCTTTTTGTCACTGGCGACAGGAGGGAGAGGCTGTACGGCGCCATGGAGGAGATTCCGTGGGAGGGCCGCGCGCTCGAGTACGACGAGGTCGATGTCAAGGATTTGCTAGAGGAGGGCAAGGTCGTCATGGAGAGGGCGGTCCTCAAGGAGATGATTGAGGCGCATCAGAGTGATCTCGTGGCCAATCTCGTCGTCAACGGGTTTGCGCATTCCGGGCCGCCTACGGGGAAACTGGTTCTCGGTGCATAGAGAAAAAGAAAAGGGGTGCAATGTCCATCACGAATTGTAAAATGTACCATCAATGTATTACGCACCACGCAGGCACAACATATGGTGTCATGAGCTTCTGCTGTTCCTCGAATGTGAGTGTGATTCCTTGAGACTATGCTCTTGTAATGTGCATATTGGGCACCAGTGTTATTTCTTCTATGCCGTATTATTCTCGGGTATACCAGGTCTAAGCACTCCTTTACTCCCACGTCTCGTGATTTATTATACAAAGCCTTACAGCGCTCCGCCCACGATTCCGACGATCCACATGGCGATGCGCACCTTGAGCCCAACTCTCCTCTCATTACTCGCAAAGTCGTCTTTCCCGACCTCTCTTGCATGCTCCTTCAGCCAAGCCTGCTCCTCGCCAAGCCGCTTCTTCAGCCCCTCGTCCTTGGTCACCATCAGCGCCCCGACTTCGAGGTCGAGCGAGTAGGACCGCTTGGTGTAGTTTGAGCTGCCGACGATGGAGAGCGAGGGGTTAGTCTCGTTGGGGAGTGTGACCCAGAGGCCTTTGGCGTGGTAAGACCACCCGCCTGGTTGGCCCACGGTCCCGTTCCGCCATTCTTGGAGGGAAATGTCGGACGTGCGGTTCATCGAGCCGATGGCGTCGAGGAAGCGGCGCGCTAGGAGGGTATATGCCTCGGGAAGCATGCCCGAGACCCCAGGCGATTGGTAGAAACCGTTGGCTTCAGGAGCGGCAGTGATGACGGTGTTGACCTTTTTGCTCGAGCCCTCGGGGGAGGATGACGCCGTGCTGAGGAGGAGATTCGTCAGGGCCGGATCCGGGTTGAAGTACCCTGCTGTAAACGTCCACGAGGAGCCCTTGTAGGACGGCGAAGAGAGGGTGCGAAGAATGTGCGTCATGACGGGGAGCTCCGTCGATGCGTCCGGGCTCAAGACCTGGGACATCTGGCCCAGCATGTAGACCCTCGTGTCGGCAAAGTCAGGGGCGACGGCCTTGGTGGCCGGGGGACAGATGAGCGGTTTCAGAGAAGACGTGGCGCTCTTGACAAAAGCCTTCGGGTGCTCGAGCGGAGAAGGCGCCGTGTTGGTCTCCGGCCAGCTGAGTTCGAAGCCCGCGCGCTCCGTCGACGCCTTTACCAGAAAGCTAAAGTCCCCGACGGCCTTGTGAATCCTCCAGAAATGGTCGGTGACCTCCTTGGACGAGAACAGATGATACCTGTCCTGGCGGTTGGTGAAGTAGTCGGTCGACAGGTTCGCCCCGGACATGATGAGCTCGTCGTCCACGCCGTACAGCTTCATGTGCTGCAGGCCCCAGCCCTCGTTGATGCGCTTGGGGATGTGCTTCTTGCGCAGGCCGGTGAGGTTGGGCGTGTGGTACATCCTCACCTCGACCCTCGAGCTGCCAAACTCCTCCACGAGGGGCGCCAGCAGCGACGCGCATGACGGGTTGGGCGCCTCGCGGGTGCCGCGCAGGCAGTCGGTAAGGATGTGCAGCGTCAGCTCTGGGTTGGCGCGGAGGGCTGCCCGGAGCGTGTCGAGGAGCTCTCGCTCAGATTTGCCAATGTAGAGGGTCGAGAGGAATATCCTGCGCTTGGCGTTGCGAATACGATCCTTGACAACTCAAAACCGTCAGCCCATGTCATTGAAGGCTTCCCATTCTCCTTCTCTTCTTTCCCCCCTCCCACTCACCTTCAACGTCTCGTAGAATTCCGCCGGCGTTCTGATGATGCGTATTTGGTCGCCCTTGATATCGAAGCTCGGGGCAACCCTGTCAAGCTCGTTGACAAAGGGAGCCAATGCCCCGATGGGGCTGACCTGAGCTGAGCCAGCAGCAGTCGAGGAGCTCCCCGCCGAGCCGCTGCTGTACCGACGGCATAGGAAGCGGCCGACTTGCGACACGAAGCTTTGTCGAGGGATCGGCGAGGCGCGGGCACGTATCGCGCAGCGGGCGGAGCTGCGAGCAAACATGTCCAAGAACTTGGCCCTATCCAAGGGCTTTCACTGGAACAATTTTGCATATATTTCACATGGTGGTAATAAGGGAATCCAGGGGGTGGGGGTGGATATATAGAAACATCTCCGTCCCATCCTCTCAGTTAGACTTCTGCCCGCTCACCGAGCTCGGTCCGACATTGACCCGCGGCTGTCCCCGGGAGCTTGGCACGCAATTCAACGTCGAACCTCCCAAGACAGCACCTTCTGCCGATAGAGAGAGCAGCTCAATCCCTCTAAAAAGCGATTGATTCGTGTCGCCAAACCGCAAAGATGTCCACAATCGGAAGAACATTGAACAACCTGCGCAAGGTTGGCATCAAGGTAGGACTCTTTATACGATTTTCAAAACATCCGACATGGAAGCTAACTTGCTACGGTAGGACTACTTCCGCCAGATGCTGGTATGTACCGCCCTACAATGACGACGCCCTTTCCGGAGAGAATTAGCATGAACTCACTCGCGACACCTCTTCCTACGTATAGTACATCGGTACGTTCCAAAAGTCTTTCTTCATGCGGCAAAATGTCCTTTCTAACGTTCTCCTCAGGCGACACCAAGGCTGGTACTCTCGTCGGCACCGACCGCGCAGGCAACAAATACTTTGAGAACATGGAGGAGCTGCCTCTTCGAACACGCTGGGTCGAGTACGCCAAGCACGACTACGACGCCGCCCAGATCGAGCCCGGATGGCACGCCTGGATGAGCTACGCCGTCGACAAGGCGCCTCCTCAGGACCCGCTGCTCCAGTTCGGCACCCGCGCCACGGACCCTGTGAAGCCGTTGCCGAACTTGACAATGACGAGGGGAGCCTTCAAGACTTATAGCACGTGAGTGGGACTTGGAGGGGTCAAGGAGCCGTTTGACGTTCCGACGTTGCTAACGATGGGATAGAACCAAGTCGAAGCTTGCTGCATGGGAGCCGGTAGCTGCGAATCGATAAGGGGATTTGGGGCAGATGATTCGAAAAGGCACAAAGGCCTGTCTGTGTACATAAGGGGCAACACACACGAATAAAGGTTCAGACCTATCACAAGTTCAGATCCAAGTTGAGATATATTCATGATGTACCTTGGGCAAGTGTATGTGAGGTGTATTGACCAAAGCAAAAAATCATAAGCACTAGGACTGCTTCAACAGGATTCGATCCAAAATTCAAGATAAAAATTGCAGGAAAAACCAGGTTTTAGCAAAATGGATGCGATCCATCCCTCCGCGCCTGGGCGAGTTTATATATGATCCATGCTATAATATTTACGACTTGGCCTTGACGGCGGCCTCGATTGCTACAAAGAGTCAGCGTCATCCAATGCCATCTTGGGTGTTTGAGATTTATACCTTCGCAGGAAGTCTTGGCATCTCCGAATAGCATCTTTGCGTTGGGCATGTAGAACATGGGGTTCGGAACGTCGGCTGGGGGATGATCGTTAGCGAGCCCATATTTTCACACCAGAGAATGACTCACCATAACCACTGGCCAAACTACGCTTCATTACAACAACCTGCTTGGCCTTCCAGGCATGGATGACAGGCATGCCCTCGATGGAGCTTCCCTTCTCCATGGCAATAGGGTTCACAGTGTCATTGGCACCGATGACGACTGCGAGATCAGTTTCGGGGAAGTCATCGTTGATCTCGTCCATTTCCAGGACGATGTCATATGGGACGCTGGCTTCTGCCAGAAGCACGTTGCACTGTCCAGGCATGCGGCCCGCGACAGGGTGGATGGCGAAGCGCACTTTGATGCCCTTTGACCGTAGGACTTGGACGGTGTTGGATATAGCATACTGTGCTTTCGCTACAGCCATGCCATATCCGACAATCAAGATAACAGACTCGGAGTTGAGCAATGAGTCTGCCAGCTCTTCAGCTGTTGTCTTTGTTACCTCACCTTGGGGTTTATACTCTTGAACAGCTGTTGGAGCTGTCATGCCTCCAAAGAGTACATTTGTGAGTGACCTATTCATGGCCACGCACATGATGTACGAGAGGATAGAACCGGAGACTCCAATCAGTGCACCTACAGAAGTCAGCAGCGGATTGTCAAGCATAAACCCTTCTGCTACCAAGGCAAAACCGCTGTAAGCGTTGAGCACAGTAATGACAACGGCTAACGAGAAGTGTTAGTTTGCAACCTTGATCAAGTTGGCTTTGACTTACGCATGTCCGCTCCTCCGATCGCGGCCGTAGTGGTATATCCTTTGACGAAGCTCAAGAACGTGTTGGCAGCCAAGGCCCCCGCAGCTATCATTGGAGCTCCTGGAGCCATTGTTAAGAATGCACCCATGGTAGCTGCGTTACCCGCAAGAAGTCCCGCGTTGAGTACGTGCTTGCCAGGGATGACCTTTGGGCGAGACGACATGCGTCCGGCTAGCTTCATGAAAGCGACAATTGAGCCGGTGAATGTGACACCACCAATGAGTACACCGAGATAGGCGGTTACCATGTGCAAAGTCGACACGTCGGCAATGTCTGCCATGACACTGCCAATGCTAGTCAATACAGCAGCCAGGCCGACGACGGAGTGCAGTGCTGCTACCGTCTGGGGCAGATCAGTTGGTGTGATACGCTTTCCGATGAGCATGCCAGCAATGGCCCCGATCGCAGCCAAACCACCAAACTGGGTCAAAACTTCAGGTGCAAAGCCAGCAGCAAGAAGGCTGGCAAGAACACCGGATCCGACACCCAACATGCCGAGCATGTTGCCCATACGAGCCGTGGACTGAGACGCAAGGCTGGAAAGAGAGCTCATGCAGAGAACGGTGCTAACTAAATATCCAGCTTGGACAAGGCTTGCACCGCCAGTGCTGGCAGCGGCAAGGAAGCCTCCACCGAAGACAGCAGCGGGAATGGCATAGAGCCACGGGTACTCCGGAGGATCAGTTGGACCTGGTCTGGGTTAGTTTGCTTTCAAGGATTACCACTTCCGATAAGAACTCACGCTTAAACATGTCAAGCATGCGCTTGGTAATGACGAAGCCACCGCCAACATTGACGAAAGCCAGCAGTACACTAAGCGCACCAAAGGTCTGAGGGATTGTCTCGGGAAGAAAGCCACCACCAAGGATGAATAGACCACCGATACCAACCATTCCTGAGATGGCGTTGGTGACGCTCATCAAGGGTGAATGAAGTGACGGTTGAACACCCCAAACGACGCGGTAACCAATGAGACTAGCGAGGGTAAATGTGAAGACATTGGACATGAAAACGGGGCTGGTTAGCTTGCCAAGTACAAGCATACTACCCATTCCTCCGGTCACTGTGGCTACCTCGCGAACTTTCTTCTGCCATGGCGCAAGTTCCTTGACCTCAACAGTGGGCTCGGGAGTGGCAGACTGCGCTGGGGCCGGTGGAGGAGTAGGTCGGGGGGCAGGAGGCAGAATCTCGCCATTCTGGACAACGATAGCACCACGGACGACTTCGTCATTGAGGTCAATACCGTACTCCTTTTCCTTGGGAGCCATGGACAGCAGGAACTTGGTAATATTATTGGAGTACAGGGTCGAGGACTGAGTTGGAAGACGAGACGGAAGATCAGTGTAGCCTACTACAGGTAAGTTTGAGGTTGCAAGACAGCTTTACTAGGCTTACCGATAACTTTGACATCATTGTAAATCGCGAGCTCATTCTTCTTGGTAGCTTCACAATTTCCTCCAGCTTCGGCTGCCAGATCGACGACAACACTGCCGGGTTTCATGACATCCAGGTGGTCGAGTTTGATAAGCTTGGGGGCGGGCTTCCCGGGAATCAGAGCAGTGGTAATTATGATATCGACGTCCTTGGCTTGTTCCTTGAACAGCTTCATTTCGGCCTCGATGAATTCCTTGCTCATCTCCTTTGCGTAACCACCGGCGCCTGAACCGTCTTCTTTGAGCTCAACCTCGACAAATTCTGCGCCGAGAGATTGGACCTGTTCACGGGTGGCGGGCCGAGTATCAAAGCCACGAACAATGGCACCCATTCGACGAGCCGTAGCGATTGCACTCAGGCCGGCAACACCAGCACCGATTACAAGGACCTTGCACGGAGGAATCTTTCCAGCAGCAGTAACTTGACCAGTAAGGAAACGACCAAAGTTGTTGGAAGCCTCGAGAACAGCTTTGTAACCAGAGATATTGGCCATGCTGCTAAGGGCATCAAATACCTGAGCACGAGAGATGCGGGGAATCATGTCCATGGCGAAGAGCGTAGCGCCTTTGGCGGAAATCTTGTCGACGAGTTCTTTGTTCTGAGCGGGCTGGACGAAAGAGATGATGGTTTGCTTCTGGCAAATCGAGTTGATCTCAGCCTCGGCAGGGCTGCGGACCTTGAGGACGACATTGGACTGAGACCAGACATCGGCAGCACTGACAAGCGTTGCTCCTGCTGCCTCGTAGGCGGAATCCAGGAAGTCGGCTTGCGTGCCCGCGCCTTTCTCGACGAGGACCTTGCCGAATCCCTTTTTCAGGAGAAGAGCTACATTTGCAGGTGTAATGGCGACACGTCTCTCACCCTCGTAAACTTCACGAGGGACACCAACAACCAGCTCCTGGTAAGGAGTAGTTGGTGGAAGAACAACGGTCGAGTAAGTCCTCTGGGGCACCGGAGGGGTTGCTTGAACTGAGGCATGGCGAACGAGAGATAATGGCTTGGCTACTGCTGGAACAAGGGCGCGAGGAGCGGCAATGCTCCAAGTGTTATGCCAATGGCGGCTCTTGGCAGCAGTAAGAGGAATGGCATCTGCAGAGCGCTCTCGTCAGTACGACATTGGCGATAGCAAGCGTATGCTTGGCTTACCCTTCAACCAACGTCCAGAAAGTCGAGTAGTTGACTTGGCGTTGGATGAGTAGCAGAGCTCAGTAGCCAACGGGCGTATGAAGGAGGACGCCATCTTTAAATGACCCTCATCTGAGGCAACTACTAGTAGTAATCTCTACTAGAGAGCCGAGAACTGATGATGATTATGCGGGGCCGCCAGGCTGTATATACGTGTTATTTTTGAGGAGCAATCGCACTTCTTGTCGTCAATGACTCCGAAAGTCAAAATGTGCAACACCAAAGCGAGGCTGTTGCAGATGCGGAGGCAGACAATGGAATAGCGCAAAGCTTGAGTATGGAGGAACTCAAAGAAGAGGAGGGAGAGGAGAAACAAAGAAATAGCCTGAGGGGAGGGGAGGCGGAGACGGATGCGATACCTGAAGAACAGCCGAGGAGATGAGGGGAAGGAGGCGGCAACCTGTTAGAGATACGACGGCGACGGCAGAGATGTCACATCTCAATGGTAGGTGGTAGGTGACCACCTTCCTTCGGGCAGTCTGTCGGCGCTTGAAGCTCTGAACCACCGACGGAGAGGGGCCCTTTTGGAGGGGTCGGGTTGTCATTGTGGGGGAGCCTTCAGGCGCTAAAACCTGGGGGAGGGGCGGGTGCGGAGTAGAATTCATGCTACAAGCCCGCCCGCTGCAGCAGTGCTGGCTTCTTTTTTACTTGCACTGGCGTTCCATCCGATGCTACCATGGCTGTAAGAGAGCCAATCAGGTTGCTCAGCTGTTGGCTTCTGACCTCCCGCGGCATGCACAACAGACATTAACAATGGCATTCAGCGGCTTGTGTTTACAAGCGGTGGGAAAGATGTGACGACGAGTTTTCTTTTTTACAATCACGCCAATTTTGAAGTCGAAATACGATACACTGTCGTCTTGAATGTCTCTATAAATAGAAAAGACGCGTTGAAAATTGTTTTCTAGCTATGGGATATTCGTCTGCAAATTATTCTCGTCTTGTTATCCAAATAGCCCTCAGAAAGCGACAGCATGGAGAAATTACGGTCTCCCCCCAACCATAACAAAAGCTCATGACAAGTGCTCATTACCTCCCCCTCTCATTACCAGAGGTGCATCTTTCAAAGCTCAGGGTCAATTGATTAAGGCAAGGCACCCACTAGTCGGGACCACCAGAGGTTACATGTGCCGGCCCAGGCACTTGGGAGCAAGGCCTCTCGCAACGTCCACGGTAGTCTGGCCCAACAACGAGACACTTGTCGCAGCCGCAAAGCACATCAATTTTATCGCCAACCTCTTCATCCTCATCTCCGCAGAGACAAATGAAGAGAGACTCGGTGACGTTCACAGGAGGCGCGCCATTCTGACAAGATGCGTTGGGCGTGTTGCAGTAACCATCGATAAGACGATCCTCTGGCCAGGGATTTTCTGCATCATTCATCGTCAACACTGTTCAATATCAGGCACCAAGGAAGAAGACTTACTCATGCCCATGAGGACAGAGGCGCAGTAGGTATAGCCGCACATGCAGGTCGGTTCATTAACAGGCCCTGTAGGTGATGGAGGGTTGGGATCCTCCGGAGGCTCATCAGGAGGCTCTTCAGGAGGGGATGACTCCGGGGGTGGAGGTTCCTTTGTTGGGGGCACCGGCGCCGGCTCTGTAGGGGCAGGAAGAGGAGGAGGAGCTGTTGGTGGTGTGGGATTCTGCGGCTTGGCGGCTGCCAAAACCGAGAGTAAAGATAGCAAGATTGCCGACTTCATGGGCGGTGTTCTGGATATGTGCTGTCTTCTTTAGTCCGGCTTTGCTTGTCGAGATTGATTCAGCATGAGCCAAAGGAATGTGTATAGGGCCGCCGGTGCCCTTTTATGCCCGAGACCACGATCTTGTGGCATGACTAAATGCTCAGTCACAATCCGTCTCTGTCCCCATGATTTAGACATAGGCTCTTATTGTACAACGATATGCAGCCCATTCCCAGTCAAGAAGTGTTGAGATGTCACCACGAAGTGTCCGATGGGGCAGTAGTCAACGCCACGGATAAGTTGTTCCCTCTGGTGAGTCAAGGTCTCCAACCACGCTATCAAAAGGTAGTCATATGCGATGAAAAAAGTCCTTAAAGTACATGGGCAAAGCGTCGTGTGTTCTAAATTGATATTCGTAGATTGTATTCGACTGTACGGAGTGAAACGTACGATATTAGGTTTCACCTCTATTTTCAGTGTTTGCTTTGGTGCTGTAACGTGTCCCCGAATCAAAACAAGACTATAACGGCCAGGTACAGTAGCGCCCAGAATTCATGAAAGTTGACCCAAGAAGAAGAGAAGGAAAGGGGTATTTGGTATTACAGTTGTAGGGTACCTGAAGTTTGAGTAAAATAGACACAGTCCAACACTGTGCGGCATCGGGTGGCCCCACCATCGGCGGATCTGCCACGGCCCCTCTCAAGATTTCTCGTTGCCCCTCCATTGGAAAGATTTCCGGTTTCGCAAGGTCACAACCAAGCAATTCCGTATTACCACGCCAATTCTTTCTCTTCAAGTTGCCACTTTGAAGCACTTTGACTTCTCCGTCATTCGAAATGTCCGCTACCGAAGCTTCACCGGCGACAAACGTCATCAACGTCGGTACACGAAAGTCGCCCCTCGCCATTGCGCAAACCGAAATCGTCGTCAAGCAGCTCCAGAAAGCTTACCCCGACCTCACCTTCCAAATTCATGGCATGACGACGACCGGGGACCGTGACCAGAACACGGCCTTGTACAATTTTGGTGGCAAGGGGCTCTGGACCACGCAGCTTGAGGAAAAGCTTGCGACCAAGGAGACCGACCTCGTAGTGCACTCGCTTAAGGATATGCCCACGACCCTACCTGAGGGATGTGTACTGGGCGCCGTTACTACAAGGGAAGACCCGAGGGATGTACTCGTCATCAAGCAGGAGTTGGTGGACAAGCACGGGTGGAAGTCCATCACAGACCTCCCTGAAGGCAGCGTCATTGGCACAAGCAGCATTCGACGAATCGCGCAGCTGCGCAGGCGTTATCCCAGCCTCAAGTTCAAAGACCACCGCGGAAACATCCAAACTCGGCTCCAAAAGCTCAAGGACGATCCTGAGCTCACCGCAATCATCCTGGCTGCGGCTGGGCTTCAGCGCATGGACCTAGGCGCACACATCTCTCAGTTCCTGGAGTTGGACAATGGTGGCATCATGCACGCTGTTGGACAAGGAGCAATCGGGGTTGAGTGCCGAGCCGACGATGACAAGATTCTGGACATGCTAAAGGTGCTGAGAACCGAGGAGACGACGTTGGCATGCGTTGCTGAGCGTAGCGTCATGCGCACACTCGAGGGTGGCTGCAGCGTACCAATTGGCGTGGAGACACATTGGGTGGACGGCAAGCTGCGACTTAGAGCGACAGTCGTGAGCACAGATGGAACAGAAGGTGTAGATGCCGAATTTGCAGAGTCCATCTCCTCGGCGGAAGCTGCGGACGAGTACGGCCAACGTGTCGCTCTGGACCTGGTGAACCGTGGGGCAGCCAAGATTCTGGACGCCATTAACGCGGTCAAACCAGCCCCTGGGACGGAAGTCAACACAAAGATTGATTGAGCGAGCAAGGCAATTCGTAGCCACATGGATCGATTGGGTGTAAATAAAAAAAATATAGACTGCCGCTGATAAAGCAGCGTAAATGATGATGCGCCTCAGACCACGCATGCTGCCTCTGCTAAGGTAAAGGTACACTAGCACACATTTCCCAAACATTTTGTCTCGGGTATTCCAGGTTGAACTGCGACACTATATACGTGCCCGTAATGCATTTCGACTCCTTCGAAGAGTTTTGTCTCTAATTATATTCGTCCAGATAGATGCCTTATTCCTCGGTTTCGGTCAAGGCCTTGTAAGACTCGGCGTCCATGAGCCCCTCAGCCTGCTTAGCACCCTCCTCGTCAATCTCGACCTTTGCGATCCAGCCGCCGCCGTGGGAATCATCCTCGGGCACCTGGTTGATCGTGGACGGCTTCTCCTCGAGAATCTTGTTGACGGCCGTAACCCTGCAGCGCACAGGGGCGTTGATGTCGGAAGCCGACTTGACAGACTCGACTGCACCAATGGCATCGCCCTGCTCGATGAAGTCGCCGTCCTCCTCGGGCAGCTCAACGTAGACGACGTCACCGAGCTGGTGGGAGGCGTACTCGGAGATGCCTACCACGGCAGACTTCTTGTCGGCAGAAATGTCGATCCACTCGTGGTCCTTGGTGTATTTGCGGAGCAAGCCTAATTAATGTACATAATCAGCAATCTCTATCCCAATATGCGAGCCCTCGGCAAGGTTGCGGTAGACGTACTCATCCGGGTTGAGGAGAATGCGCGGAAGGACGAGCGGGCGATAGGGGCAGCAGCCATGCGGAGGGCCGCTGGCTTGGCAGCGAGAACGGTGCGAGCAATTGAGGCCATTGCGAAGATCGTAAAGGAAGCAGAGCGATAATGGACGATATCAAACTGTTCTTATCGGCATACAATGACGCCGAAAACTTGACAACTTTTGGCGGGCTAACTCAAACATCGGCCGATTGTTCGCAACCGGAAGCTGGCGGCTTAGTCATCCGGTCTCGGCAGTCCGCCTCCATAGATCGGGAGGGAAACCGCACCTCGTCATGATTATTGCATTATCAATAGTGAAGCTATATTTGTAAAAAGATGAAAGCTTTTACATGTGAGCTTATGGGGAGAATCAGCATCAGAGAATCTAGATTTTACTATAGCTGTATGTCCAACATGTGAATCGGCCAAAACCGACCTATGTACGATTGACAACGCATCGGCTGTTGGTAATTGCATATGAAATGCAACAATCACCTGCAATTACTGTCCATGCCTTGCAGGCTTGCAGCTAAAGCAGGTCTAGCGAGAAAGTCTAATGATGCGCAGATCTTGGGATGAACCAGTTGTGAAGTGGCATTGGCGGCTTTACGGTACAAGGTGGGTGTTTGTGGCTTATCAAGGGCCTGGATCGCGTCTTGCATAATCCGGCGCGTATTTTCCAGGCTTCCCCTGCGATAAGTCATTGAAACAAATAATCTTCAACACAACCAGGCTGAATCAAACTGAAACTAAACATAGCTCCTTATGTCAACTCTATGAAGCTACATCAACCGGTGAAGGGGGGCTTTTTGAAATGACGAACGGACGGTGGATAATGAGCTCTTGTTCCACTAAATTCCGAAGCTGGAGCTATCCTTCAGGCTGGTCCGGGCAGAGCTAAGCTGCGCAAACTCCGCTATAAAGGCGCTGAAGAACCTCTGCGCGGCAGTGCCCAAATCCCCTGGAAAGCTGCGGCTTGGGTAGAGAGCTTGCCGGCCATTCGCCGACCGGAACCCCTCAAACCCCTGTTGCGCTTCACTACCATCTCCACCTGTAACCTTCGGGTCTTCCATGTCCTCCTCCACATTGATTCTTTCCATCTGCCAGCCTGCCATCATCATAACCATCGCTGCTCTCGCCCCTCCTCTGACATCAGCGGACGATCCCACCCTCTCGTTATTGTTGCAAACTCTTGTCGCTCTCTTTCCCTTTTTTTCTTCCCATCAGCCTTTCTTACGCCTCCTCCGCGAAACTCGACATTACCCGGCCGCGAGCCGTTTCAGCCGCAAGACCTTATTTCAGGCAGCTCGCGCTGTTTGGTTTTCCGGACCTCGATGCACTTGACGAGCTGACCAAGTTTTCTCGGACGGTTTTTTTGACGAAGACGAGCAATACCTGCAACACCGAATAAGAGCCCGGTACCCTTCAACGGGTCCCCGCCACACCTTGGAAATGGATCCTCGAGACCAACAAGCCGTTTCTAGCTATTTCCACGACGACGCTATGGAATTTGACACCGCTGCGGAGATGGACCAAATACAGCCGCAAGAGCAGCAGCAGCAGCAGCAGCAACTTCCACCACGGCCTCTGCATCAGTTTCTCCAGCAGTCTCTGCAGCAGGCTGAACCCGCATTTGACGCGCAACATGCGCCAGCTCCAGCCCCCGCCCCTATCCCAGACGACACGTTAGGCGGCTTAGAGGGGTCACCACAGCTCGGGTCACCCCAAGAAATAACTCCACGTCGCCACGGGCAGAGCCAATCATTGGACCAAGGGCTGGCCAGTAGTTCTCTGCCAGAGTACCAGAGCAGCCCTGTAGCTGAAGATGACCCTGCCGTCATGTATACACCGCCACCTGTTTCTAGTGCTCCTTCACTATCAAGACCAGCAAGCAGCATGTCGAACCGCGCACAGTCCTCCCACTCTCACGAGCCTAGGCAAGAAGAGCAGGCCAACGGTCGAAACCATGTCGTGATCAAGGTTGGGATGGTTGGCGATGCCCAAATCGGCAAGACGTCCCTCATGGTCAAGTACGTCGAAGGTAGCTGGGACGAGGACTACATCCAGACGCTCGGCGTCAACTTTATGGAAAAGACCATCTCGATCCGGAACACGGAGATTACGTTTTCCATTTGGGATCTGGGTGGTCAGCGCGAGTTCGTCAACATGCTGCCCCTCGTCTGCAACGACGCCGTGGCCATCTTGTTCATGTTTGACTTGACTCGCAAGAGCACCTTGAACAGCATCAAGGAGTGGTACCGTCAAGGACGTGGATTCAACAAGACGGCTATCCCTATCCTCGTTGGCACCAAGTATGACCACTTTGTCAACTTTCCTCCTCAAGATCAGGAAGAAATTTCCAACCAGGTACATGAAACTCGCATGTGATTAAAGGCATGTTCCATCGCTGACAAGGATGGTAGGCACGTCGGTTTGCAAAGGCAATGCGGGCAGCGTTGATATTTTCGAGCACGAGTCACAGCATAAATGTGCAAAAGGTAATGGTCAATCGACAGCATGCTGCGTAGCGTTTGCTAACTCTTCTTAGATCTTCAAGATCGTGCTTGCTAAAGCTTTTGATCTCAAGTGCACGATTCCGGAAATCGAGAATGTTGGCGAACCCCTCCTTCTGTACCAGTCTGTCTGATTACGGCCTGAATTTCCAGCTTCGAGCTGGGTTAGGGATCCCCTCGCCATACTATGATATTGCTTGGACCGAACATATGATCCATAGTAAATGGCTATGGCATATGATGTCGCTTTTCTAACCCCACAGCCTATACGGAACATGCCCGGATCTTCCAGTCCCGCTATGAAATCCCATCCTTTCTGTCACAACAACTTTCTTTTGTCTCATAGCTGGACTACCCTCTTCTTCTTTCCAAGTTGACCCACGAGAGTTGCGCCACCGTTTCTGTGTTGGGAGGTAGGCGACAAGCTCTACGTTTTTATAACTGCTGCCCTGGCGCTTGATGCTCGACAAGAGGCGTTCTTCAGCAAAAAATTGTTTTGTAATGAGTGTCTTTGTTTATCACCAATTTGATCGCAACATGGAAAGGATGCATTTGGAAGAGATAATATAAGTGGTGATGGAACTGGGTGCATGCTAGATAAGAGCTATCTGTCAAGTAGAGGCAGAGATTGAAATTCAAGGGTTCAAAGACTGGTCCCTCGAGGGCGTTTGCTTCGCATCTACTTAGATCTGCAAGACATTTTTACAACTGAGGTGAGCGAATGAATCCGATTGGTGCTTTTGGGCAACCTATTTGTATTGTTCATGTTCAATCAGACCAGCCCTTACCTGTAACATGTTCGGTCCCTATAACCAACTTTGGACATGCTGACCTAGATGGCAGTTTAATATGATTATAAATGCGCCCCACACTTGCCTATATATATTTCGCTCACCGTTTGACAACGCAGTTCGCTGTTCATTCGGCCTCCTTGCGCTTCTCGCGTCTCTTGCGCCTATGATCCTCCTCGTGCAGCTTTGCGAGCTCGGCTCTAGTCAGCCGAGGAGCCGATCGAGAATCGCTCAAGAATGCGTTGAGAATCTTACCGGCGGTCGACTCATCCTTCTTGGAAGAGCACGTGCTGTGGGAGCGGTGGTGGCCGCTACCTGAACGGCTACTACCACTGCTGCCGCTGCGGTGGACGCGATGGCCGCTGCGCCCATGGGAGCGAGATGAACCTTCGGAGACGGAACGGCTGCGTCGCTTCTTACCTAGCCTACCCGTCGACGAGTGAAGATCCTCCAACGTGCGTTCGTGGTATCGATGACCGTAGGGATGCCGGCGTGAACCCTTGACGGAGCCGGACCTCTCCGAGCGTTCCTCGGAAACGTGCGATAGCATAGACGCGGAGGAGGGCTGGTGCGTCAATGGGGAGACGTCATCGTCGTCGTCGTCGTCGTCTGGGCCGCACACGGCTGCCTTGAAAGATCCGACGCTGGCGCCCAAGCTTGTGTTTACGGTCAGGCCCTGACCCTTCTTCACCTCGCCGTAGGTCCTGTAAGCGGCGTGGTCGGCGGTATTAGGGCCCGGCCAGACGGTCGAGGGTGCGATGACGGACGGCACGTGAGTGGACATGTTGGTCGAGTAGATTGATGACGAGTAGGATACTTCCGAGGCGGTAGGTCCAACTGCAGATGTCCACTCCGCGTCGTCGCCGGCTACGAATGAGTTGGGGGACACACCCGTCACGGACTGGTCGCTGAAGGCTTCCTGCGCCGGCGAGGTTTCCTTCTTCTTCTGCTGTGGCACGGGTTTCCTCATCAAGTTGCGCGAGTTGTTTGCGCTGCAGACGGAGGAAGGGTCCTGGTAGTAGTCGTCGGCGCAGCGGCTCCCTATGAGCTTGTTCTGCAGGCCGGCGGCTGCTGCTTCGCCCTTTTCCATGGCTTCCGATGCGTAGTAGGACTTTACCTCGTCGGGGATGATGTCGTCGCGGGAGGACATGGTCGGGCAATAGGGGACTCCTCCTGCTGCAGGTGGAGCGTAGTTGTTCACCGGGCTGCGCGGGGGCCGTTGCGGTGGTGCTGCTGCTGCATGTCGAGAGGGTTCGGAGTGATGTTCGCGTCGAGACTTGTGCTTGCGAGATTCGTGGTGCTCGCGATGGCGAGAATGGTGATGACGACGGGATGAAGAATGCTTGGAGGGTGGTGGTCCCGCACGGAGTGTTCCGAGATCGATTTCCTCCATGTTTTCGCTGTCAAACGGACTTTCTTTGCGACTTTGGGATCTAGAACTCACTTTCCCCAACACCTTTTGCCGGTAAGGATTCGACCGCTCATCACTGTCACCATCGCTGCTGATGCTGCCGGAAGACGCACCTTTTGCTACCTCGGCCTCCATCTTCCTAAGCCGACGACGGTGATAGATGCACCCAAACACGAGCGCGCTCAACACCACCACCATGCTCAATATGACCACGGCGGCGATGACGCCGGGAGGAGTGCTGCTGCTGCTATCCGACATCGGAGTCGAGGTAGGATTCCCGGAAGTCGTCTCGTCGGACTTTGGCACCGGCGGCTGAAAGGGGACGGGGGTGGTCTCTGTTGGCTTCGGGGGTTCGATGGCGGGACAACCGTCCATTTCTTTCCAATCCGGCGGGGATGCGGATTGAGGAGATGGATGTTGTTGGGTGGGCTTCTGTTTGAGAGGAATATACGTACCACTTGTTTTGCTGAATAACGAGATGGATTACTGGGGGAGGAGGAGGAAGGAAAGGGATGGTTAAGTACGGGGGATATATATTGGGGATATATCTGATATACCTACTAGTGGTTGAAGATGTGTAGGTTGGGTTTCGTTGAGGGAAGGCTTGCTGCTGTTTTGTCATGTTCGAGATAGACTTGACAGTCAAGAACAAACATCATTTTTCGACGGCATAAAACGACATGTACGTGTCCGTTTGTGACACTAGGGGTTTCTTTTTCTTTTTCTTTTTTTCTCCAAGGCGGTTGATCTTTTCTGTTTTTCTTTGTGTGAATGACAGTAATGTCTGGGCTTGTATGCTTTTTTATTTCTTTTTTAGAAATGGGCTATATTCATTGTTCAGCACGGGTTGTCGTTGGGTGCAGAATTCATGAGAGGAACAACACTTGAGTGATGAGAGTTTGGATGCACCGAAAATCAGACTGTTGTCTGGTTCACGCAGCGATGAGAGTATTTATTAGATGTAGATAGGCCTTGTGAATTATCTAGATTATTGAAAGAATGTGAGCATTTGATGTAGACCATGTGAGTTATTTAGAACAATGGAAGCATGTCATTGTGATCGCGGCTCTCCTTGTCGTTGACCAAGGGACTGTTTGACTAGGAAACAACGAACAAAGAATAATGAACAATGCTCGCGGCTCAAAACAGCCAATCACCGCCAAGTTTTTACATCAACCTTAATGTCCCTTCATCTACCCATTCACAAATACCAAAGCTCACAATGGACTTTTTCCGGCTGAACGGATAAAGAGACAAGGCGAATCGAGAGTCGGGTTGATGGAGAAGAACCCATCTTGATGGCTGCCGAGGTTCGATTGGCGTGAGCTTTACAAACTATCAATACATCAAATGGCGCATGTATAAATAAACATGTCTTCTTTCTGTCACCGTCGAGGTCGAAAGACGTGCGTGCTTACCGACCGGCGGGGCAACAACTGAGACAGATCCGCTTAGTTCAGGAATATCATGGTATAAGAAACAAGTTACATAAAAAAGACGTAATCGGACATATGAAATGCGTTGAAAGCCTGTTATTAATACCCATCTCATGGATGACTCTCTAGCATTGAATTAGAGGCAAATATGAATGACGGTCTGGGGCCTCAGTTCGGTGACCAAATGCGGAGGGTTGCATTGGACTCAGACCTGCGGCCCAACACGTCCCACAGACGTATTTGAGGAGGGGGAATATGAATCACCGCAATGGCGGCACTTTCGTAACCAATTCGATTTATCATTGCACTGCGTGCTTATAATCATCGTCTCACAAGATTGTTTCCTTTGTCAGTCACATTTCTTCCAGGAGGTGAAGCTCCGGGTGCGAGCAAAAGCTCACCTGACCTGGTTCAGTCGACGTACAAACACCAACAAAAGCAGTGTATCACAGGTCGTCGACAAGGCGCTCTGTGTGTTGTATAACCTTTTCGGCAACGGTGATCCGGGTGGTTCACTGTGACACGTGACCCCAGTTTGACACTGATGAGCATGCAAATAGGTCCTTAAGAGGGTTTTCCTTTGTCGAAGAAGGGGACATCTATGCCACATTCTCTACGAACCAGTCAAGAACCAGTCAACTTATCCAAATGTGGACAAGGCTATAAAAAATACTCAGCCATGGTCGCCGGGGCCACTGTTGCGGGCTTTGTCGTCATCTTTGTCTGCGGAGGACTCATCGCCATGGGGGAGTGCTTCTATCGCGTCGAGCAGAACGAGCGGCGCCGTCGTCGGCAAGAGGCATATGAGAGGCGGAAGCAGAGAGCCAGGGTCAGGTTGATGGCGGCTCAGATATCGGAGGCGGCGTGCGGTGAGGAACATCTGGATGCAATCGCGGAGGAGGATGAGGCCAGGAGTGATGATGGTCTCATTTCGGGTGGTGATGAACCGCGTCGGACATCAAAGCTTACCTGGGGGGATACCACAACAATGGCGCATTGAGATGAAGGGATAGGTGTGTCTTCTGATTGAAATGTCCTTCATCATTCTGACCAAATTGTCGTGTTTAGAGGATGATAGGTCAAGCTTCTACATCGGGTTAATTTCCTAAACAAGGATATGAAGCTTGCGTCGAGTGGCTATAGATTTGGATGGAGTCCAATGTTGAGGATGTTGTCCGGTACAGTTGAACAATTTATCAAATGAATGGCATGTCCACCATTGGCGTCTCGAGAATACGACGCTGAGAGTTTCGGCCATTTTCGGCAGGTCGCATAAGAGGTGCATTAGACCGGAACCTCAGCAGTTTTCATGATTGGGCCAGAGCGCAGATGTCTCGTTTTAGCCCTGATGGCAGGGGAGAAAGCAGTTGAATAAATAGGCTTAGCTGGGCTCGTGCAAACCAGCGCCAATACGCACACCGCACCCGATATTGACTTTGTGATGGCTCTGTCGACGAGCTGCCGCGTGTCGAGGATTAAAATGACGAACATATGTCTTCTAATTGCCCCGTTTCTGGGTCTTGTAGCAGCTTCTGCTAACCCGTTTGTGAAGCGGGATATGACAGAGTTGCGGAATGAGTACGATTACATAGTGGTTGGAGGCGGGACGAGCGGCCTCGTCGTCGCCAATCGCTTGAGCGAATCAGCAGACAGTGAGAGCCATTACCTTTTGTTGCTTATCATGGTCTAACGATTGTCAGAAACCGTCTTGGTCGTCGAGTACGGAGACTTTGCAAACACGCAGAATGTGACGGTCCCGTACTTTACAACCCAAGACCAGACGGCCAGGCTATATCACATGCCGTCGGTACCTCAGGCTCAGCTGAACGGTCGAGCCTCCAATCTTCGCATCGGCAATGTCGTGGGCGGTAGCTCGACGGTCAACGGCATGGCGTGGGACCGCGGGTCGGTGGCGGATTACGACAGTTGGGAGGCTTTGGGCAACCCCGGATGGGGGTGGGAGTCTCTGCTAAAGTATTTCCGCAAGTCGACTCGGTTATCTCCGCCTGCGGATGAATACGTTGAGAGGTACGGGTATGAGTGGACAGAAGAGGCTTATGGCGATGGGCCGATTCACGTTGGTTATCCATCCTGGCAGTGGCCCGAGGCAGGTGAGTGTATTTGAACTGACTTGGGTTCTCGCGTAGATGGCAAAAGTCATGCGATACTGACTGTAATGTAGAGCTGCAAGCCCAGGCATGGATTGAGAATCTAGGCGTCCCCAACCTCACGGATGGTGCTGATGGCAGCAACGTGGGCATCGCCTGGCTTCCCCAGAACTCGGCCGGCAAAGATGTTGTCCGATCTTCGGCCGAAACCGCATATTACCATCCGGTGAGCAATAGGACGAATCTGCATCTCTTGGTCCGGCATTACGGAGCTGCGCTCAAGTTTGAAGGCAACGTGGCGGCTGGCGTCGACATTGTCAGCCGTGACGACTCGAGCTCGTCGTTTATCGCGAGCAAGAATGTCATCCTGGCCGCGGGGGCTATTAATACTCCGCGCTTGCTTCAGCTCAGCGGCATTGGTCCTAAAAGTCTGCTCGAGTCTCTGGGGATTGATGTCGTTGTCGATGCTCCGGGAGTGGGTGCCAATTTCCAGGACCACCCAGCATTCTTCATGGCTTATGAGTGTAAGTGCGGTGCAGCCTTTTTTGTTATGTCTTCATATTGACACAAGCGATAGTTCAAAACGACACAGCAATCAATCCCAGTTTAATGAGCGACCCGGCCTTCTACGAGACCGCGTGGAAGGAATACGCTGACAACAAGACTGGCCCCTTTAGCCATGCTTGGGGCAACCGCATCGTGTTTTCAGCTCTTCGGGATCTTGATCCTGAGTACGATGCTATTGCCGAGTCGCTGTCTTCTCAGGATGCCATTGCCCACTTGCCTCGCATATACGCGGAAAATCCATCCCTCGTCGACGGGTTCCTGCGGCAGCGCGAGGTGATGCAATCTCAGTTCCGTGATGCTCAAGCGGGAGTCGTCGAAATCACTTTTGGAGGATTGCCCTCGGTTCCCGTTGCCCTGCAAAAGCCATTGTCCCGCGGCACCATCTTCATCAACAGTACCGATGCAGACCCGTCCATCCCTCCGCTCATCGACTTCAACACCATTAACAATCCCGTCGATGCACTCATCTGCATACGGGCCCTGCAGAGGGCTCGCGAGTTTATGGGTTCTGAGAGCGTCGCTTCGCTGCAGCCAGCCGAGATATCCCCGGGTCCGACCGTGCAGGATGACGTGGAGATCGAGGCGGCTCTCAGGGAGTCGCTGTTGTCCCCGAGCTTCGATCACTCTGTGGGTACGGCGGCGATGATGCCTAGGGAGCTGGGCGGTGTGGTGGACGCCAAGCTGCAGGTGTATGGTGTCGAGGGAGTTTGGGTCGTGGATGCGAGCATGATGCCTTTGCTGCCGGCCGCGCACACGCAGGCTACCGTGTATGCGGTGGCCGAGTACGCCGCTGAAATCATTCGGGGTGATGTAGAGTAGATTTGAATGTATAGTCAACATTCAAGCGTTTGTCATGGACACAGATTCCGCTGCTATCATACTTTGTAGTAAGCAAAGGGCTTACAAAGCTGCTTGTGTGAATCTGCATTTTTAGCGTGCAGCAGCAAGAGCAGCGGGAGCTCCTTACTTTTTAACACTACAAACGTATGCTGTTATACATTTGGAAGGAACGACCCCTTTTGCGACTTACAGTCGGTAACGAGCTTTAAGCCTGACTCGACCAATAGCACCTCTCCATCCCTAATGATTTTGACGATTAATTACCCTCCTCGTTGCCCTCGCGTGATCTATAAGAAGAGTAGATCTGGCAGCTGCGCTTTATCTCCTGTAATACTGCAGTCGTAAAGTTACGCAGCAGCTTTGCTTGATGATTTCACCCTTAGTCTCCGCAATAGGAGAACTCACCATGACGAGATGTGATTTGGCACAGCAGTGTTGGGCAATACTGCTGGATCAGGACCACCAACCGTTCAACCATGGTTTGAGGTTGAGCTATGCTCAGAGTAATAAGAGAACCTCGAACTGTGAACTTGATTCATATGAAGGAGATGATTTGTGATTGCAGATCTCGGGATATGCCACACGGCCCTGCGGAAGAGAAACTCTCATCTCACCCCGAATGCCTATATACGACTTGACTTCCCCCTTCAACAGTCACCAAGAGTTTGAACTCCATTTTACTTTCCTTTGAGCTATTGGGGGCCAGCTCCCCTCTGGCGATTTTGACGCTATTAATTGACTATGAATACGATACTCGCTGGCATCTATTCGCGGGCATCCTGAAAAGCTCCAGAAAATGTACCCTGACAGTAATGGTAGTAGGCAAAAACTCTCTTCTCGTTTCTTTTTCTAATCAACGGCTCACTTTTACCACTACGAAAGCTTCCCTATCTCTACAGTTAGTCGATACGCCAGCGCGGGCTTCAGGCCCGATCAAAGAGACGAAAAAGAAAGAGACGGTTTGGAGCCCCATGAGAGTTCTATGCAGTGTGATGGAAAAGTACCTGCATCGTTATATAGAGCTCTCTAAAAGGGGAAGTTATAATATAGGCGCAATAATATCATTTCACCACCTATGGAGTCTCTTCACCAGATGATGGAGTAGTGATTGGACATGAAGTCTCTCAGATCAGACAGTTGTGAGTGCCCGAGACATATATAACCGCCTCCCTGCAGCAAAGAACCTTGACTTGCTCTTGCTTGATGTCTTTTAAAAATAAATCCCGTGTCTACAGCACCACAGGTGGACGTTTGAATGTAGCGTAGTCTCGGACAAGTCGCGTGGCCCCTGAGAATGAGCCGCAAAATCTAGCCCACAAGAAGTTAAAGGAGAAGGGTTATTCAAATGGCTAATTTGTCATCGAATGCCTCTACATTCACTAGGATGATTCTGATGCTGGCTCGTTGATCGAACGTTTCTTATTCACAAATTTGATATGAAGAGAAAGCAATAACCTCTCTGCCAATTGCGCTCATTGCTTTCCGCAACGAGCACGGAATCAGGGATTCTTGTAAAGAGAGGCGAACGATTGAAGCAATTCGGTGATCTAAAGACTACATAGCATCAAACATTACAATGGGCCTAACTGCTAATGAGAACCAAGGGCGCAAACTAGTTCTATATATATCTAGTATCTCAACTCCATGCTCGCCAATATACGGATTTTGCCTCACTGGGTTGAGTCAGAGGTCGAGACGTACCGTGTTGTTTGATTTCTCACGAGATCGTTTCGGCACTCTTACCTCCCTATGTCAATGGCTTTGTGCTGATGACAAGAAGGGGCCATCATATCTGGTGAGTTACGGCTCTGCTCACTAGAATAATTCGAGGGTGAACAGTTGATAATAAACCAACGTGGTCAACAACGAGAGTATACCCCCGTACATGAAATCTCCATGTTTGGGCTTGGAAGCCAACATCAATTTAAAAAAAAAAAAAGGAAAAAAAAAAGAAATCATCCCCCCAACTTAATCAAAGCTCTGGGAGCAGCTCTGACGCGACAGCATCTGGCAAGTTAGGCCCATCTCATCCACGTATGTTACATGGCTCGGGAATGTAACTGCATGTCTAAATTACTGAATAATGCTACAGACATTGAGATTTGGGTGCGTCAAACTTTTGATATTCTGACCTGCTGGGCCCTTTAACGAGGTCGAAGACTACCGAAGATCCCATCTTTCAAGATGGAAAAGCGCGAGGGGCTGTCCATGGCGAAAGGTTTTCATTCCCCAGTACCAAAGTGAGAGCGCGGAGACGAGAGAGGGAAGTTGAGCAAAATTTTGTGCCAGACGGATATTTCATCTCACCAAGTAAAAGACGGTGTGTCATCATTCCCGTCAGTATTTATGATTTGGCATCTAAATCTCCCATCGGTGCCAACTAATGATAGCCAACGTGTCACATCAAATGGGAAAAGGTTAAAAGATATGGCTGTATATATAACCCCTTCTCAACTTTCGATCAGTCATCCACCCCCGCACTTTTTGCCCAGAGTCATCTTTCACATGAAATCGCTATTGTATGCACTCCACCTTACGGAGTACAGGCAGCATCAATCATCTTTTGGCCTCGGAAACCCGTGCTTATTATTACTTGCCATGAAAAAGGGGCCCACCGTGACGACGTTGCGTCCTGAGCCGTCTTTCTGTCAAGTACGGAGTATTTCGCTGAGGTATTTTAGAAAAAAAGGGAAAAAAAAGAGTGCGCGATAACCAAGCATCTTGGTTTTCCTCAAACAGCCAAATATGCACGCTTCCTTCCTTTGCGGTGGGTTAGATAAAGTAGGCAATCGTGAACCTTTTTAAGGGCTTGCTCATCACCTAACGCGTCTAACTTCTCACCTAATAATAAAAGGCCCTATCTAGCATTGAGGAAAATTACTATTAAAAAGTATATATATATATATTCCTTACCGCTAGATAAATCTCGATAAAAAAAAGAAATATATAAGTATATATATATATATTCCCTTACTATTAAGTATATTAATAAAAAAGAAGAAAAGCTAATAGAAAAAAAGAAAAATATAATTTACTATTAAGTATTTTAATAAAAAAGAAGAAATATATATATAAATATATATATTTTTTTACTACTAAGTATATTTTTATTAAAAACTATTTTTTATAATATTTTTATTAATATTTCTATTAATTTTAAATATTTTTTAATTTATTAATATTTTAATTTATTAACTTTAAAGGTTTTTATAATTCAATTTTTATAATAAATAGCTATAAATTTAATATATTTAAAAGCTTTAAAGTAATTTAAAAAGCTTTTTAATAAATTACTTTTAATTAAAGCTTTTTTTTTAATATTTATATTAAATACCCTTATACTTTAAACTTTCGTAAATCTTTTTTTATATATTTTAAAAAAAGTAAATATATTTAAAATAAAGATATAGCTTTAACCCTAGCTATTAAAAAATAAAAAACTTATATAATTAAAATTAATTATTTATAAATTATCTTTACTAATTATAAGTTTAAAAATTAAATCTTTAAAGCTATAAATAAAAACTATAATTATAATTTTATAGAAAGTATTATATATATAAGCTATAAGAATATTTTTATTTAAAAAAAAGAAATTAAAATTATTAAGCTTATTAATAATAAATTTTAATTTATTTAAATCTTTTTAGCTTTATATATAATAGCTTTATGAAAATTTAATTTTAATTATAATTAAAAATATTAATAATATTATTATAAAATATTAAATTAAAAAGCTTTTAAATTATAGTATTTTATAATTCTTTTATAATAAGTTTAATAATAAGAATATAAATTTTAATATTATTAATAGCTTAAATAATTATATTTTTATAATAAAATTAAAAATAATTACTTTTCTTATTTCTTTATAATTATAAATAAAACCTATAGCTTTAGAAATAATATAAGGAAATTATAATATTAAATTATATTTATAAAATTAATAAGTTTAATAATATATTTTTATTAAATATTATTAAGATTATATATATTTTTTAAATTCTTATTATTTATTTTATTTTCTTTTAATAATAAGTAAATTAATATTTTTATTTAAATATTTAAAAGATTAATTTAAATAGCTTGGAAAGAAAGAATTAAGCTTTTAAGAATTACTATAATAAATTAAAAACTTATATTAATTAATATAATTAAAAAATATAATTTTTAATTAATTTTAATAATTCTTTTTATTATTAATATATTAATAAAAATATATTTAATTAAATATAAATAATAATTCTTAAAAGTTACTTATAATTCTAATAGTAATTTTTAAAGAAATAAAGAATTTAAAGTATTTCTTAAAGATTAAAATAAATTAATATAATTAATAAATTTTAAAATATATAATTATTATTTTTTTAATTTTAAAAACTTTAATTATTTACTTAAAGTATTAATTATATATATTATATATAATTATAGCTTTAATATAAGTATTTTATTAAATACTTTATTAATTATTATTATTATTTTAATTATATAATAACTTTATTATATAAAAAGTTTTATAATATTTTTTAAAAAAGCTTATAATTAATAATAAGAGATTTTAATATAGTTTTTAAAAAGCTATATTTTTTTAAATATTATAATTTAAAAATATTAAATTAATAATTATTATTTAAAAATATAAAATATTTATTACTTATTAAAAGCTTAAGTTTAAAGAAATTAATAAGAAAATTATATATAAAGCTATAAAATTAATTACTATTAAATATAATTATATATTAACTAATAGTAGGAAAAAGCTTAAAAAGCCTATAAGTATTTATAACTTTAATAATCTATATATATTTAAAATAGCCTTTAAGCTTTTATATAAATATATTATATTTAATAACTTTTTTAAAAGCCTAAGCTTTTAAATTAATAATTTTAATAACTTTTAAATATAAGATTTTTTAATAATAATAAGCTTAAAAGTATTTCTAAAACTTATTATAATTAAAGCTAAAAGTAAGTTAAGAAATATATTTAATTTTAAGAAATTAACTTATTAAGTATTTTTATAATTTAAATATATTAAAAAATAAAAAATAATAAAAGTAATAATAATATTATTATTAATAGCTTTAATAATTATTATAGATTTAAAGGAATTAATATATAAAAGCTTTAAGCTATTACTTAAGCTACTTTTAATATTAAAATATATAATAAATTATTATAAGTACTTACCTTTAAGCTTTAAGAAAACCTTTTAAATATATTTTATAAAGACTTTTTAAATATATTTCATAATAAAGCTTTTAGTAAGTTTATAAACTTTACTTTTAATAACTTTAACTTTAATTACTTTAATAATTATATATTATTTAAATATATTAATAATAACTTAGTTTAAATAAAAGTTAATAAATAGCTTAAAGAAAGAAATATAATAATAACTTATATTAATAATTTTTATATATTATTTATATTTATAATAAATATTAAAGCTTTTAATTAATTTAATAGCTTAAAAAATATTAAAAAAAATACTATAATAAATATTATTAAATAAAGTAAAAATTAAGTAAAGTTTAAATAAATTAATAAAAATATAATTTCTTTTAAGCTTTATTATAAGAATAAGGCTAGATTTTTTAAGATTTAATTACTTTAAATTATATTTATTAAACTATTTAAATAGTATAAAACTATAAGGGTTTTTTAAAAAAAGAATAAATTCCTTTTATAAATTAATTTTAATATTAATAAAATTACTATAAATAGAGAATTAAGCTATTTTAAATTAAAAACCTATATTAAGAAACTAAATTACTATATAAGATAGTAAGTTAAATAAGGAAAAATATACTCCTTAATACTAAGTTAATAAGTAATTAAGTAATATATTAAATAAGTATTATATTAAATAAAGACTTAATATAATAAAGAGTATTTATAAAAAATATCTTAATAACTATAAGTTTATTTAAGTTAGTTTTTAAGTTATTAAATAAAGCTTTAACTAATTAAATACTTAATATAATTTATAGTATTTTAAAGGAATAATTATTATAGTAAAAAGCTAACTTTATATATATAATATATATTAAAATAATAAATTAAAATCTTAAGTTAAAAAAGTATAATTCTTTTTATTCTAAAAGAAACTATAGCTATTACTTTTATATTAATTAATTAATTAATTAATTAAGTTATTTATAAGTAATTCCTTTCTTTATACTATACTTCTTTATATTATAATAACTATCCTTATATTAGAAAATAATATATAATAACTTTATTTACTTTTTTTCTTCTTAATAAAATATTTAAATTATTTTTTTAATTAAATACTTAATTATTACCTTTCTTTCCTAATTATTTACTTTACTTTATTTAATCTTTATTAATATATTAAATTTAATTATTTAATTATAGCTTTTAAAATATATATTTAATTTATTAAAGTTATAAAGCTATATAAAAGTATACTTATATATATTCTATAAGCTTATTATTTTATAAAGGGAAAATAAATTAATTCTTTTATTATTTTTCTTTTTAATAATTTAAATAATTATAAGATTATTATTATTATTACTATATTATTTCTAAGGTTTTTTTCTATATATTTATCTTTAATATATATTATTTATTATTATAAGTTAATTATAATATAATATAAGCTTAAATAAAGCTTATCCTTAATTATAATATAATACTTTTTACTTTTTAATAATTTTTTTTAATTTAATAAAGATCTTTTTTAATTAATATTACTTACTAATAGTTAATTAATTAATATTAAAGATTAAAGAATTAAGCTAGAATATATAAAAAGTAATTTACTTTTCATTACTATAAATAATTAAGTAAGTAATAAATTAAGCTATTTAAAGATATTAATAAAGGTTAAGAAAATACTTAAGATAATTAAAGCTATAGAACTTAATATAGCTCTTTAAAATAACTTTTCTTTTTTTTTATCTTTTAATAAATTTAATAATTCTTTAATTATAAAGCTTTTATAATAATATTAAAGTAAGTTTATTTATAAAGTTTTATAGTTATTTTTTAATCTTATCTTAAATATTAAAGGTTTTTAATATTATTAAAGTTTTTACTTATTTAATAATTTACTTACTATTAATTAAAGAAAATAATAACTTATATTTAGAAAGTAATTAATTAAATACTTATTAATATTCAATATATTATTAATCTTATATAAGTATATATAGGGATTCTTATTAAAATAAATAATAATAGAAATTATATAATTAATTTCCTTAAAGCTTTAATATAATACTTTTTTTATCTATCTTTAATATATATTTAATAAGTAATATTAATAATATAAGTATATAAATATAAAGTATAAATTAAAAGATTATTATTAATCCTATAAGTAAGTTTTTATTAAGTATTATAATTTAAAATATTTCTATTTTATATTTTAATTAAATATATATAATATTTTTAATAAAACCTTTATTAATTAAATCTTTATACTATAGTTTTTTTTAATTAATTATTAATTATTTATTTTATTTAACTTAATAAATACTTTTTTTAATTATTATTATTATATTAATTAATCTTATTTAAATTTAATTAGCTTTATTACTTTTTATAAATAGTTTCTCTTTTACTAAAAGTATATTATTAATCTATAAGCTTTATTAATAAATTAAAATATTAATATATAATAAAAGCTTTTTTAAATATATTAAAGTAATAGCTTTTAAGCTATTAATAATATCTTTTATATTATTTTAATTTCTATAATAGTATTAATCTTTATAATATAATTTAAAATTATATAATAATATCTTTATTTCTTTAAGTCTTAAGGTATTAATTATTATAATTTAAGTAATTTAAAGCTTAATTAATTAATTATATAGTATATTTATATAACCTTATAATTATAAGAATAATATATATAAGTATAAATAATTATATTCTTAATTATTAGCTTAAGTTATAATAAAAAGAGTAATTACTTAAAACTTATATAATATATAAAGCTATTTTTAAAAATTCTTTTAGAATACTATAATATATTATATATTATTTAATTTAATTATCTTATAAGTATTAAAAATAATAATAACTAAAGATTATATTAATAAAGTATATATTACTATATAAAAAGCTAGTAATATAGTATTTATTATAAATTATTACTTAAACTTTAAGTATTTATTAATCTTTAATTATAGTATATTAAAAGTTTTTAATTTAATTCTTAATCTTTATTATATTAAAATTATTTTTAATTTTATTTTTTAATTGAAATTAATATTAAGTATTTTAAATATAGTAATTATTATATTTTCTAAATTATTTTATAAATAATTTATTAAAAAACTAAGTAATTAATTATTTAGCTATTTATATTTATTAAATTTAAATTAGCTATAATTATAAAGAAATAACTTAAGTTTATTATATATATACTATATATTATATTAAAGATTCTTATATTATTATCTTATATAGCTTAATATTTTCCTAATTTTAGTTTTTTTTAATAACTAGATTATTTTAAGATTAATTATATATATATATATATATAAGCTATAAGATCTTATATTTTACTTTACTTATTTAATTTTATTAAGATATTTTCTTTAAGGTATATAATAATAAATTATAACTATATTAATATAATTTCTTTATTTAATATAATATTTTCTTCCTTTTCTTAATAAAAAGCTTATTATTTATTAATAAAAAGGATAGTCTTTATAATAAATAAAGTCTTTATTATATAATTATTATATTTAATTAATTAATAAAGAAGATAGAAGCATAGTTATAATAAATATATTATAATAAAAGGAAAGGTATTAAGGTAAAATATAAAGGAAATTATTAAATATAGTAATTAAATAATTAATTAAATATATAGAAATATATTTAAAGAAAAAAAGAAAGAAAATAAATATAAGTTTTTGATTTTTTAATTCTTAAATCTCTTAGCTTTTTCTTTTTTATATTAAATTATTCTTTCTTTCTTTCTTTATATTTATTTTAATATATAATTTATTATATATTTTATTTAAAGTATTTACTATTATCTTATTTATTTTTTTATATTCTTTTTCTTTTAATTCTTTTTTTTTCTTTTCTTTAAATAATTTCTTTTTCTTTTACTATATATACTTTATTTCTTACTTATTATACTTTTTTATATATATAACTTTTTACTTTTAAAGTAATATTATTTTAAGCTTTTTAATATTTCTTAAATTATTTAAAAAGCTTTTAAATTTTAATTTATTATTTTTTTAAATAGTATAAAAATAAATTAAAATAATTAAATTAGCTTTAAGGTTTTTACTTTATTAATTTAAAAAGTTTATAAGATTAAAATATATTTTTAATTAATTATTTATTAATTATAATAATTAGATTTTTAATAATATAATTTTATATTTATATTATAAAAAGATAGCTATAGCTTTTATTATAGCTAATTAAATATATCTTTATAGTTAAATCTTTATTTATTTTATTTTAAATTATTTAAAATATATTTAAGTATTTATTATTACTTTATATAGCTATTTAAACCCTATAGCTTATTTAATTTATATTACTTATTATCTTATAATATTTATTATTTATAGTAAATATATTTATAGTTTTTTCTTTAAGTATATATTATTTAAAGATATATTTAATATTTATATTTATAATATTTAAAATATTAAAGCTTTTAATTATTCTTAATTAATTTATTTTAAATATAATTAAAATAAAAAGATTTTTTTATTTAATAGTAATTTTAATATATTTAAAAATATTATATATTTTATTAAAAAGCTATTTAAAAAGCTTATAAATTCAAAGATTATTTAAAAAGCTTTTTATATAATATAAAGAAATAAAATAAGTTAAATTTTTATAATAGCTTTTTAATTTATACTTTATTTATATTCTTATTTAAATATAAATTTAGGGATTTAATTAAAAAAGTATAGAAAAGTAAGATAAAACTTAAGCTTATAATAGAATCCTTTATAATTTATTTATAAAGGTAGAGTAACTTATAGAGATAAATTCTTTTAATTTAAATAATAAAAGTCTAAGCTTTTTCTATAGACTTTTTAATATTTAATTAATTACTTATACTTTTTTTTATCTCTTAATATTATATTTATTAAATTATTTTACTTATTAAATAATTCTTTTTATTTATTTCTTATTTTAATAATTTAATTAATTTTTATTTAATTTAATATTTATTCTTATAATTAATTTTTTTTATATTTAATATAATTATATTTATAATTCTTTTATAAATATTCTTTATATTTTCCTTTATATTATATATTTAAATATAGCTTTCTTTAATAAATACTAATAGGTTTTTTTTAAGTAAGCTAATATTATGTATTTTAATAGAGATTTTTCTAATAAGTATTACTTAATAACTTTTAATAACTATTAGCTATAACTTTTTTAAATCTCTTTATATTAATATAATAAGTCTTTTAATAAGAAAGTCTTAATAACTTTTTTTAATTTTATATTTTTACTTATTTTATTATATATATTTTTATTTAAATTATTTTTTTCTTATAAGTTTTTTATTTTAAATTTATTAAATTATTTATTATATTATTCTTTAAGCTTATACTTTTCTTATAATAATATTTTCTCTTTATATAATTTATTAATTTTTAAATAATCTATAAATATTAATAATATATTTCTTTAACTTTATTTATATTTTTTTTATATTATAATAATTATTTTTGTATTAAGAAATAATATAATAATATAATAATATTTTTAAATATTTAATTAAATATTTATAATTTTCTTTATATTTATTTAATATTTATTTTAATACTTTCTTATATTTCTTTATATTATACTTTATATAAAAGCTTTTAAATATTAATTATAACTTTAAGCTTTTAATTAAAAGTTTATTCATTATATTTAATTATTTTAATATTAATTTTTTAATATTCATAGTATTTTAAAGATATTTACTTAAATTTAATATTTCTTTATACTATCTTTTAGCTTATAGCTAGTAGTTTTTTTTTTTAAATAAATCTTTTATAGTTTAATATTTTTATTTTTTAATATTTCTTATAGTTTATTAATAATTACTTTAAGTATAGCTTCTTTAATATTATTATTAATAGTTTATTAACTTTATTTATTTTTTATAAATATTTTTATTTAATCTTTAATAAATATATTATATAAGATAATTTTATTTAATATTTTAAAAGTATATAAAAAAGTTTAATTTAAATATAGAATAAATCCTATATAGATTTTTCTATTTTAATTATATTTTTATTTTTTTTATAAAGCTTTTATCTTTAATAAAATTATATATAAATATTAAATTAAATAATTAAAGTATTAGCTTTTATAGCTTAAAGCTATTATTATAATCTTTTTATCTTATTAAATTTACTTAGAATTAAATTATATATTTTCTTATAAGCTTAATATTATTTTTCTTTTATTATAATATTTAGATTTTAATAATTAATAAGTTTTAAATTAATTTAATTATATTTTAATTAATTATATATTAAATTAATATAATAATTTCTAATAATAATAAAAAATTATATTTAAATATAAATTAAAATAGTATTTTTTTTATAAAGTAAATAAATAAATATATAATTAATTAGTAAGATAGTATTTAAATATTAAAGCTAATCTTTATCTTTTTTTATTATTTTAAATAATATAATTATTATATTATAGTAATTATTTTTAATAATATTATTTACTTTTAAATTATATAATAAAATAATTACTATTTTAATACCTAGCTTTATTAAAATAGCTTAGAATTCTAATTTAAATTTAATTTATTATTAATTACTATTATTAAAAAAATCTTATATTTTATAATTAAATCTTTAATAAACTTTATTAATATCTTTATATTAGCTTTTTTAATTATTTAAGCTTTTACTTATTTACTTAAATTATAATAAGCTTTAATAATATAAGTTATATTATTATATCTCGTAATATATTAACTATTAAAGTATATTTTATTTATAAAATAATTAAATTATATTATAATTATTTAATTAATTAATTATTAAAAAGTATATTATTAATAAAGTTTATAGTAATTAATTATAGCTTAAATATTATTTTAAAGAATTAATTAATAATATTTATATAAGATTAACTAAAAATAAGGTTTAATACCTTTATAGCTAAGCTTTTTATATATTATAATTATAATTTACTTTTAAATAATTAAATTATACATAATTTACTATAGTAATATTTTACTTTTAGCTTTTAATTATATTTACTTATTCTTAATAAATATATAAGTAGATTTATTTTTAAACTTTTAGAATTATTATATACTTATACCTTTAAGCTTAATTATATTTAGTATTTAATAATTTATTATTTAATATTCTTTTAAATATACTTTATATAGTATTTTTAATATTTAATTCATTTTTATTAAAAAGATTTAAATATTAATAAAATCTTCTATATTTTTATTTTAAATAGTAATTAAGTAATTAAATAATCTTAATAGCTTTTTAAAAAGAATATTTACTATAAGGTTATTTTTACTATATATATATTATATTATAAAATTAAATAGCTAGATATATTTAATTTATTTAACTATATATATATTTAATATATAAAATTCTTTTTAATTAGTTTATTAAGACTTTTATATTAATCTTTAATATAAAGTATATATTATAAAAATATAATTATAGCTTTTTAATTATATATATTATATTTTTATATTTAACTTTAATAATATTAAAGATTTTTTTTCATTATAATTAAAGGTTATTTTTATATTTAATAAGATATCTTTTATTATTAATAATTTATATAAAAATAATACTTTACTTATAATTATTTATATTAATTATTAAAATTACTTCCCTAGCTTTTTTACTTATATTAAGTAAAATAAAGATAGGAAAGCTTATAATTAATTCTTTAAGTATATTTATAGCTTTCTACTAGCTTTTTCTTTACTTTTATTTAATATTTTTATAAAATAGCTTAATTATAAGTTTAGTAATTTAAATATAATTTTTAATTTATTAATAGTAATAACTTATTATCTTAAAGAATAATTAAATATTAATTTTATTATTATAGACTTTTTATTTATTAATCTTAAGTATTTTAGCTTTTTTAAATTATTTTTTATTTATATTATAAAAATACTTTATAATAATAATTAATCTTTAATATTATTAAGACCTTATATTAGTTATTATATAGCTTAATAATTTTATATTTATAAGTATTTTATTTAAGTTTATAATATACTTTAAGATAAAATACTTAATATTAAGAAAGATCTTTTTATTATTATAAATAATCTTAAGCTTATAAATTCTTATATTATTAAAGAAAAGTTTAATAAATTCTATAAGAGAATTAAATAAATTTAATTAATAATCCTATAGAATTAAATTATTAAATTTATATTACTTATAGTAATTATATATATTTTAAAGAGTTTAATTAATATTATAAAAGTTATTAAGTTTTAATAATCTTTATATAAAGGGATTTAATTATAATTAGAAAAAAAGTTAAGTAATAATAATAATTTATTTATTATAAAGCTTTTAAAAAATAAATTAATTATTAAAGAATTAAATATATTTTATATTATTATAATATTTATATTAATTATTAAATTAATATAAATATATTTTATTATCTTTCTTTACTATAAGAAATTAAAAGTTTTTATATAGTTTTTAATTTTTTTTTAATAACTTTAAAGATTGATTATATTTTTAAAAGCTTAATTACTTTCTTTTTTATATTCTATAAGATTAATATTACTTTTACTTACTATACTTTATAAAAGATAATATTAATAATTTATAATAATATTATAAAAAAATTAAAATTCTTTTTTTTAATAAGTTCTTAAGATAGAATAATCTTTTATTAATATAATATATATATAATTATTTCTAGCTTTTTTAACTATAATATTAACCTAGCTTAATTTAAAATTATATTTAAATAAATTTATTTTAATTAAGTTTTTTTTTTCTATCTTTAAAAACTTAAATATAATATAATTATTATAAAGCTTATTTTAATTTAAATAATTAGTTACTTTTTACTATCTTTTTTACTTTTAATTTAAATCTTTAAAACGTATTAATTAATTTTTATTTTATTAATTAATTAAATATATTTTAATTTTTTTTAAATATATTATTAATTTAAATAATTAAACTTGCATATTTCAAAAGTCTAAGCTTTTTATATATTTCCCTTAAGCTTATATAATATTATTATATAATATATTTAAATATTATAATTAGTATTATATTATTAAAGTCTTAATTTAAAAAGATAAAGGAATTATTATTTAATTTTAAATATTTTATAATAAGAATTATATTTATTTAATTATATAATTCTATAAGTATTTAAACATCCTTAAGACTTTTTTTATAATAAACTATATTAATATAAATTTAAAGGATTTTAATAATTTCTTATTTATTTTCTTACTTTAAGATTTAAATATAAGTAATTTTAATTATTTTAAGTTTATTAAAATCTTACTTATTATAGTAATAGTAATTTTAATTTCTTTAAAGGTTATTTATATATTTAAAATATAAGCTATATATATAAGGTTAACTTAAGTTATTTTAATAAAAAGTATTTTTAGGATTATTAATATAAATATACCTTTAAGTAAAATATAAACTTCTTATTTAATTTATAAAGTCTTAATATATAATTTAATAATAATTATTCCTTATATATATATATTATAATTAAAATAATTCTTTATCTATATCTTTATAAGCTATAATTAGACTTTATACTTTTTTATTAAAATAATAAAAATAATATTAATTTTTATTTTAATATTAATTAAAGCTTTAATACTTTTATAAATTAAGTTATTAATTCAAATAATATATAAAGTAATTTCTAAAGGGTATTTTCTTTATATTTAGCT